>CM056168.1:7881916-7991924 GCA_029691765.1 Entomobrya proxima
GTAAAGAAATCCTAATGACCGCCTCAATGGCTGAAAATAAATTCTGGAAATATGGGTACCTCACAGCTTTAAATAGCAAAACGGCTCGCGATACATTTATTTACCACAATAATAATGTAAAACGCACATAGAGTAAAATGCATTAAATAGAGACACGATAATGATATATTTGATAAAAATCATAAGGAAACTTTTTCACACACCTTCTTTATCCTGTGCGGAATATTGGGTGGTTTCTCTTCTAAGCACTAAAAATCGACTTAAAATAACAATGTCATTTATGCTGGGTCATGGTCCTCGTGTCGAATCTCTTTAACATAATTTCTACAGACTGCACAGATAATGAATTAATTCAACAATAACTTAGTATTTTGGCACTCTTTTGGAAATGTGATGCAAAAGCAGTATGTCTAACAAGACATCAAGATTATACTGTATAAAAACTATAAAGATACATTTAAATATATATTATTCTATAACATTAAGAGTTTGACTATGTACAGTTCAAGTGATTGATTGGTAAAATAGTTACAACTTTGGAAACTTTTTCCTCTGTTTTCTTGCTTGCCTTTGTGTATTTGGTAGATGTTGCAGCTGGTTCTCCGATGATGACACCGGTGACACTGGTGATGGCCTTAAGTCTCCATTTTCGGACTCACCCGAGGAGGAACCGGACGTTGATGTTGATGATAATGTTACGGTTGGGATTTGTCCCTGGTTTACCTCCCTGCCACTCCGTTTGCCCTCCACCACCGACGAACCTGTGGCGGACGTATTTTCTTGGGAATCATTATTAATCATGTGGTTTATGTTTGTGTTACCATTAGTGTTCGTTTGCCCAGTTGGAGTTATTACGGGAACTGTAGCGTTTGGTGGTACTTGGGGATTAATGGGCACGGGTGGAGGAACCTTTATGACTGGTGGCCCTTTGTTGTTCACTTCCACGCTGCTGATTGCACGATACAGAGCAGCAAAGCCTTTAGCATTCACAGTGTCATCAGACTTGAAACGGATGAGCAATGCTCCATTTTCCTCACTGCGAACCGGAGGTGGCAATTTATTA
Organism: Entomobrya proxima; assembly: GCA_029691765.1. Lineage (NCBI taxonomy): Eukaryota > Metazoa > Arthropoda > Collembola > Entomobryomorpha > Entomobryidae > Entomobrya > Entomobrya proxima. The sequence goes on from CM056168.1 coordinate 7,882,980, forward strand.
CCACAGTAGCGTCCAAGAGACTTTGACTGAACGCTGGCGTCATCGCCGTTGAAAATCTGTCAAGAAATAAAAAGATTATGTAGTCTTGGGGCATTGTGAGACGAGAATATGTAATGTGCTTCATGTAAAACATGAATTTTCTTTCCAACTTACTGAACTTACCTCAACAAAGTCAAAAGCACAGTCGTTTTCATCTTCCACCTCGAAACTGAGAAAGGTCAGCTCAATAACATAGTCCATAGGTCCTAAAGCCTGTTGACGTTGCTGCCACGATTCTTCGTGATCAATGAGAAGGTCATCCGTCTCGGCGACGCCGTCCTCGTCAGAAGCTATCTCAATGATCCATTCACAATCTTCACTGTCTCCGTAGGTTGAATCACCGTAGTTTGCATGAGAGTAAACGTACTCTTCCTGTGTTGTCGCAAAAAGTGTGCCACCACAAACTGAAAAATTATGTGACAAGTATATCTCGTTAACTATACTATAAATGTCTCTCATATTAATTTGAATGGTGCAAATGAAGAAAGCTAACCACTGTAGTGCCGGGCATGGAACCCCCTTCGATGTACACTTCCATCCGATTTAAATAAGATCATCATTTGATTTGAGCTGGCGATGACCGGAGGAGGTATCTTGCTTCCGCAAAACTTTCCCAGCATTGGCATATCAGAATTACTACCATCATAAATGTACACCGCGTCGTATGTGCATTCTGGATGCTGCTCTACTTCCAACTCATCAAAAACCAATTTGACACGATGACCTTGAATGGTGTTGACAATCCAAATGCATTCCTTCTTTCCAGGGTAGGGTTCCGGATAGTTTGGAGATGAGAGCTCATTTGTGGGAGATGGTGTATTCAAATCAAATTTACACCCTCCTTCCTTGCAGTCATGTCCGTTGGAGTGAAGTGTAAACCCATTGTAGCAAAGACACATGTACGAACCAACAGTATTACGGCATATTTGCGCACAACCTCCATTGTCTGTTGCACATTCATCCTTGTCTGAAATAGATATAGATAGATGAAATAGACATAGATACAAAATTCGTAGATAAGTAAAACATTTATGGTTTTCTGAAGAAAAAGTTTCCAAGAAAAGAAACACACCTGTAAAGTAAACTAAGGCAAAACCAGTCTTTTGCACGGAATTGTCTGATGTGAACACAATTCTGATGGAATTCCCTTCTGATGTTATCATTGATGGTGGCCGTGAGCCACAGAAGGAGCCGTGCCGTTTCATTTCATCTTGGCTCAATTTGCTGTAAACCTCCACGCTATCATAGTCACATTCTTGCTGGAAATAGCAAAGTATATTTAAAACTGATACATGTACACTGATACAATGCAAATGTCTGAGAATTAATTGATAAGCATACGTTATTTCCCTCGAGATCAAAATGGGTAAAATTAATGGTAATTCGAGTTTGAGGAGGTGCAATAATTTCCCACGCGCAGTGTTTATTACTGGGATACAAGTTTGGAAAACTGGGTGACGTCAGGGTACCATTTTCCTCTTCGATAATTCCTCCGCAAGCATCTTCGCATTCCCTCCCGTTGGAATGGAGTTCGAAGCCAAATTTGCAGCCGCACGTGTATGACCCTAATTTTAGCAAAAGATAATGACAGACAAACACATTTATTTTTTTTACTTCGTAACACAGTTCTTATAGCCAGACACATCTTGCAATCGTAAACATTTCAATATTAATGACACTTGTCATCATGTCCAACCGTGGAGCTTTTGATTAATGATAATTTATTTACATCATAATATTGTCATAATTGATCATAGTATCATATTTTTTATAATCGTCTGAAATTTAACGTACCAATGGTGTTTTTGCATGTGTGTTGACAATCATCCAAGCCTCTGGCACATTCGTCCAATTCCTTCTGGTAACTGGCTGAGAATCCAGCCTTTTGCACACTCCCATCAGAAATAAATCGTACCCAAAGCTGATTGCTTGAGCTGGTTAACGGAGCTGGAGGATAGTAGCCACAGTATGTTCCCAACAGAGTGCTGTTTTGGGTGAGTCCATCTCTAATCTCCAAAAAGTCGTACACGCAGTTTTCATGATTCTCTATTTCAAAACTATGGAACTGCAAGGACACTTGGTAGTTTTCTGGAACAGTTATTCTCCATATGCACTCCTTTGATGCTAGATATTCATCAGGAAAGTTTGGAGATTCCAAATGACCATTTTCTCCAAAGAGATCTCCTCCACAGATTGCCTCATAAAATGCCTGGAAGCCACGATAGCTTTCTACACTTTTGGTCGTGGAATATGTGAGTACCATACGTGAGCCTGAGGAAACAATTGGTCTATCGAAACGAAGATTGGGTCCACAAAAGCGACCAAGCAAAGGAGATTTGTGCCAGTAGCCATCTCTAATCTCTAGATAGTCATGTTTGCAACCGTCCGAGAAGGGAAGGTCGAAATCGGTAATGTTCAAGACAATCGTTTCTCCGTGAGTGGCAACGATTCTCCACTCGCATTTTTCTCCATGTAACACTTGGGGAGGAGGAAGTGCCAATCCAACAGAGCGGTCTACTACTGCAGACGATGAAGACGGGGGGTTATTGTTTCCGGATTGATTTGCATAGGTTGAAGGATGATAAGGACTGGCAAACCAGCCCGAGGGCTCGAGAAGCGTTCGTCCACATTCTAGCGAAAAATAAACGCTTGATCTATATCAAATATACAATAGACAATTTTGCTCAAATTGTATTTTAATTATATCACTTACTTGGGCAATGGTATAGTCGATTTGCTTGGGCAATGTCTCCCAAGCTAAGTCTTATTCTTTGACCAATTTCTGGTCGATGTCTAGAATTTGGATCTTCTCGGGGCAAAATAGTGTCCAAGAATGTACTCTGTTTGAGAATATACGATTTTCTTCTTCATTCTTTAGAAATTCAAGGCAATATTTATGTTTAATGTTCATTTAAGGCATGTACCCTGGAGAAGGTGTTTCGAGCATAGTGCATAATGGAATCAAAATCATAATTCTCTCCCAGTGAGTTCACTTCCTCTCCCGTCAACTTGTTAAAGTTGTACTCTTGGCCTATCATAATATTTTCCCGAATAATGACAACGTGATCATCTCGATCTGGTCTAGTATGCTCGTGCCAAAAGCCTACAGCATGGCCCAGTTCATGAACGACAATTCCAAATTTGTCACAGTTCTTGCCAATGCTGATAGCCTATTTTAGTCGATAAAACAAAAATTAGCACACAAACCCTCTCAAAATTATCAAAACTCATACAAAATAAAACAAAAATAGATTTAAATTCATCTCGTTTCTTTCAACTTCATTGAAGCAAATTATTTTTGTCATCATGTAATAAAAGTTTGTGCATCGAGATTTTTAGTACTTCTTCATACTTGTGGCCCATTGCCCCGTTTTCCAACAAAGCTGCAGCAACCGCAAGCCTTCTCTGTGAACACGATGTAGTTGGGATGCTCTTCCGTACGTTCCACAAACTTGACGCAAGTTGAATTCTCCCAGTGCCGCATTGCCTACATACAAAGATGTCATTCAGTTTTTACAAGGGAAAACAGCAAGCGTCACCACCAACTCATCCACAAACAAGCTTCAACACAAGTTAAGCAACACTTGTAGATAGTATGCACGAGCATGAAAAGGCGTGAGTGATGAATGCTCTTTTGGTGTTTATTAGTAAAAGATGAAGACTTTACTATCATTTTAATGGATCAAGATAACAGATTTTTTTAATGGAAAGAAGCATATTGCCACACTAGACCCAGAAAAAAACAACGCATTAAAAGCTGGAAAGATAACCTAAATATAAATTATGCTTGTGATCTCATTCCAACCTGCTTAAAGAGAGTTTTGTGGGCTCCACTAAAGTTTCCATCAATTTCGTAGGGAATCACTCCAAAATCCCAAATACGTTCCCGTCGTGCTGTCGCCGCTCTCCGCTCACGAGACTTTTCCAGTTTGATATGGATATCAAAATCTGCGGCATTTTGGTTCAAGAAAATATCCTCCTCAAAGAGATATTCCGAGTTGACTGACCCTTCGCCGTCAGGATTGACTTCTCAACAATCAAAACACAAGAACATAATTTGTATATATTACTGCTTTCTCGCTAGATGAATGCACATTTTTTTGCAGATAGAGAAAATCTCAATAATTTTTGAGAAAGAGAAAAAAATGTTGTGTAAGGATGTACAGTGGATATACTTGCAGATGTGTACGTCATCATCCCGACTAGAGTTCCTGTTGAAGTTCCCATTCATCAATTGATCCGTTGTCCATTTTTGCTTGTAAATTTTGTTACTCTCATCCCCTGCCACATCATCATTTGTCGTGTAATTAATAAAACTAGAAGAGAAACCGGTGGAAGGGAAATGATGAGATGTGGATTGTGTGTTAGTCGCAGTCACTATAATTACGTTTGCGAAGCTGCTGAGCAAGCAGACAATTAGTGACACAAATATCACAGAATGCGTGGAATAAGATGAGACTAAAGATGGAACTACTATTAACGCCCTTTTGGAACAATATGGCTTTAATTTCACTAGAAGGTCATGATGATTCTCTCCACTCTCACCACCACATTTTGCGCTATTTTTCCGAATATCCGCTACTGCCATGGCCATGCGATTTCCTCTATTCATACTACGTTTTGCACTTTTACCACCTTCCTCACTCTTTGCATTATTTCTTATGGATGACCTTTTCATGGTCATCGTACACGTTTTTGCAGAGTATCAGTTATTTCCAAGTTCATTTATTTCTGTGTTGGAAATGGGACGCAGTGTGTTGCTTTCACTGAGCTGTTGCAGGGCACACTGTGCAAGTCCTTGATTATCTCATTGTTTTCATGGAAGACGAGGTGCAACACCAGGCGTATTGGTGCTGTTGCTGCGGTTGATGTGAGTGGTACCGATGAAGATAACACATTTCCTTGATTTCCTCTCTGGTTGTGGTTCCGTTGTTGGTGAAAAAACACACAACAACACACACACGAAAAGTCTTACATCACATCACATCCTAATCCCTAGCAGTGATCATCATATCACACACGAACACCACCACTTGACAAAGTAACAACAGAAGATGAGCGCTTGGGATGCGGTATTCAGCACGGAGTCTCCCCTTTGCTCTTCTCTATTCTTTTCAGTTTTCCAGTGGAGCCATTTTCACTATTCAGATTTCAGAGATGCAAAGGAACTCGAGAGTATATTTTTTATCAGTGTACAGCATATATTTTTTTGCTGCTGGTACATTAGTCAAGGAATGGAAGGAGGAGCGCAGTTTTTAACTAACGCTGGACATGGGATGGTCGTGATATTGAAAGGAAGCAAGGAAAAAATTAATGATTGAATCTTGCACACAACTGAACTAATAACATGGAATGAAGGCAACAAAACACAGCCACTGCAACTTATTTGGGGTGATTACTAGTGCTACTGGGATTATGAGCTAAACAACCCTCAAAGAAAAATAAGTACAGTTCCATGAATATAAAAGCCAAGTGCCACCAGCTAATAGTCCCGTTGCGCTGTTGAATAAAAAACGATTGACCATCATCATCATGTCGTCCTCATCCCATAATGGTCATCATAAAAACTCTCTTGTTGTTTGCTCTGGATCTCTTTTGAATGAGACTATGCTCCACTCAAAGTTGGTCGTACAAAAAATGAACTATAACTTGGAATATGAATGCATCCCAAAAGTAGTTCCTTTTCGCTTAATGCTGAGGGTGACCAAGATGATGATACTGGTGTTGTGTGGAGAAAAGATAACGAGGCTTAAAGTATGGTTCATTAAATGGGTGCACACAGTCAGGGTTCATAATTATCGTCATCGTGCTGAGCTTGTAACAGAGATGATCATTAGTTCGTTTCCATACACTGTTATAATATTATTCATGCAAGAAGAACTAAACTGCTTGATTTTAGGAAAATGCATATAGTAAAAATCAGACAGCACTACAATTTGGAATCATCACATGTCACATTGCATTATGAATTTCTTAGTATTTTATCAAATATTTTACATTCACATGTAATTTCACGTAATATTTGCTAAAGTACTCAGCACACTATTCACCGTCCTATTTGGTAACAGTGTATAATGCAGTAGATGAATTTTCTCTCATGTTCTCTTCTAAGTAAACGAGTAAATGTAAATAAAAACTGTTCGTTGTATTCTTGTAAAACTGTTGATGATGATCATTATGGATATATGCAAACATTAAGCATACTTGCTTCTTGATATAATGATTATAGAAATTTTGGTTTTAGTTGATGTGGACAAATGTTTGCGCGTACAGTGATTAATTTAGGGAAAGGGGGGAAAAGACAGCTAACAGAAACATCATGATGATGAATATCATTTTTTGTCATTTGTAGGTACTTGTGCATGTACATACCTACCAGTAATGAACACTAATGGTCATTATTACAAGCATAAAAGTGTCCAAGTTCAATTTACATACACTTACTCATGTGTAAATGCATTAACATGTGCTGTGCCTTAAATCTTAAACGCAGTCGTTTTGCTTGGCAAGCATTGTGTCTATCTAATCAATAAAAATGTTTCAAAGTGTGACAAGTGCGCAATAAGTACTTGATGAGGACACTAACAGGGTATGAAACATGAAACAGTCAAAGGTATTCTACAAAGTTCCTGAACTGCACGATGCTCTAGATTCTAGATCATACGTGGAAATGGCTGCAGCAATGCAAGTCACATAATCCTTTGTTTTGATGCACAGAAAATGGATTGGTCAAATGCTTGTTAATGAAGGCATTAAGTGTGAATGACATTTTAGAAGCATTTTAAACTTGACTAATGACGACTTTATATCGAACAATGCAATAAAGCATTCGAAACTTTTATATTTAAAAGAATACACCACCACCAAGCAGTCTCCAACTCAAGCATTAATTTATGCCAGAAATATTAATTTATTTGTTTTAAAACTGACGCAGAGCTTGCTTTGTTTGTTTGCTTGCAGTACTTAATTTGTCCATGTTATTGTTGGTTCTAATTGAATTGGTCATTAGGGCAAGTGCTTAACCAATTTTAACAGCCACTGTTTTGAACTGTAAGCTGTATGTATGTCGTTATTGCTAACGTCTGTTGGATCTGTATGCATTTTAAACTTGAGTAGAAAGTAGAAATGGCAAAAGTTTTCAATAATGATTGCCACCTTTTGGGGAAAAAATTGACAAGTCAAGAATTTCACTGTTATCTTGACTAAAAAATGAACATTCATCATGAAATGGAAAATATGTAGATTGACGGTGGAGACGTTTCTTGTACTAGTAACTGTAACTAGTCTGACTGAACTTTGTCCAGAAGTTATAAGTCACAGCTATCAAAACTGGTTTTCCAAGTATCCTCTTTTGTCAGCGTTACTACGAATCAAAGGGCAAATGTTGAAGTACATATGACGTATGATTAAATCATCCGTTACATTAAATCATATTACACAATGCTGTTCTCAGAATTTATGTCGAAAGTCAATCCATAACGCATACTTGACAGATATGTATTGGTACATTAACCAATTTCAAACAAATATGGGGTAAAATGTGATGAAGAGAATTGGAGGAATGCATTTTTGTAAGCATATTATTGTATTTAAAACCTTGACATTCAGCACTTATGAATAATTCATTTGAATTATGAATCGTGAATCATGACCAAAATTCCATGAAGATTATCTTCCAGCCTCCAAATTCGTTTTGACATGATAAAGAACGTTTTCCATGTAGAGTTGGGGTAGACGAAAGAATCTGTGAAGCATATTTGGTTCATCTCCAGTTTTGTCTCCAGTACTTGATTCTCTCGAGATTATTCCGTAGGATGTTATTTAAGGAGCAAGTATGAAAATTTTCCTTTCAGTGATCATTACATTTTCATATTTTATGTAAGTCAAGAGAAAATTGAATGTATAGTGAAAGTGAAGTTTAGTTTAGTATCAAGTCTTTTCAGATAGCATATAAATAGAAAAACGGACATTTCTGATCTTAGGGGGTTCATGCTCATGCGTAATATTGAATTTCGAAAGAAAATGGTCGACATTCCAGATAAGGCTACTTCTGGACATTCATCTTTTAGAGATATTAAAAAAGCATTCCTTTACGTTGGGCATGAAATAAAAATAACTTAATTATACTCTGAGTTTACTCAAGTTCCATCATGGGAACATGTCATATCAGCACGTGCCCTTTTTTGATAAAGAGTGCACGAAAAACATTTTTATGTCTTCAATTTGAAATGTCTCGGATAAATACGAAATAACAACTGCTTACACAATTTTAATTCCATTTCAAAATCTGTTGAAGTGTGTTCATGTGTTTGTGATTCGACTTATTCGACTTTATGTCAATCAATGCCGTTAGTCGCGACATAAATACTAGCCAAGTGTCTGTGTCTCGGGAAGATAGCATATGACAAGTGACAAAAACCATACGTTTTCGCTGCCAAAACTTGTTAGGATTTTCTCAAATTTTTTCTGATCTCCTAAATACATAGTTTCTTCCGTTAGCTTCCGCATTGCTCAGTTCATGCAGCTAATAAAACGGACAAAGTACACAAAAGTGCAAATAAAAAAATCCCAACTTCTCAATAAAAGTGTGTATTGTGCATTTCTTCTGCTATTAAATCCATTAAAATATCAAATGTCAGGCTAAGTAACAAAAACATCAAGTGACAAGATGTATTTTTCCGTTTTATGTTTTTTATTTATTCGATGATAAAAGCGATAATAGAAGTGATAACAACAAGTAGGGAAATAACATTCTCGAAGTATTTTTGAAAGGTACGCAATACATAAGTGATAAAGATGTAATTAGGTACCTTTTGAGCAAACCGAAATATTAAAATTAAAAATGAGAAACAATCATCATCATCAATGCCTTTTGATTTCTACTCCCTGCAAACTTCCAGCACTCTAGCGCTTGGTTCGTTGATATCCCCGCACCATTTTGGCAGCCAATAGTGTGGGATAACGTGTGCAGTGGATCCGTAAAATTCCTCGAATGTCTTGCGGTAATACAGGGACTCAAAGGAAATGGGTGGGAGATGTTTGTAAGTCTCCTTTGCTTTAATCAATTCCTCGTCCTTATACATTGTGTCTGCCATCTCTCCAATAATCTGGAACCAAGATTTCTCCTTTTTGGAGACCCCGTCAGAAAATGCGCATTTGGGACGAATCCTGACATCTTCTGGAATGACCGGCTCTCCTAGTTCAGGAGAGAATGCCCGACGGAGCAGCCATTTTTCAACGCCCTCGATGGGAACCCTAATCCTGCAATCCAGCTTGAGGTACATGTCAATAAAATCATAAGACAAGAATGGACAACGTGCCTCCAAGCCATGTCTCGCAATGCCCCGATCCGCACGGAGAACATCATACATGCCAATTTCCTTGAGAAGTCTGCAATTCTCCAGGTGAGATTCCTGGGGACTTGGCGCATTGTGGAAGTACATATAGCCAGAGCAAAGCTCATCAGACCCATCTCCAATAAGTAGTACTGTGATGTCAGTTTCAGCAGCGATTTTCTTGGAGACCAGATATTGACCAACGGAAGCGCGTACCGTGGTAATATCGTAAGTGCCAATGGCTCGAATTACATCCCTGATAGCATCCAAAAAGTCCTGGGTGGTCAGCTCATAGTGAGTATGCTCAGTGCCACAAAAATCCGCTACTTTCTGGGCATATGGACCATCGGTTCCTCCTGGCATGCCGATGGAAAACGTGCGCAGCTTTTTCCCAGTAGTCTGCTTCAAGTAACGTGATGCAATGCCAACAACCAAGCTGGAATCCAGACCACCAGAAAGAAGAGCGCCAAGTGGCCTGTCAGCGTGCATCATGTCAATCACACATTTTTCCAATGTGCTGCGAATCTACGCGAACACAGAACAAGTATCCCAATTGTAAATTATGGTGAAATGGTAGACAATTTATTTTTAGCAAAAAAGCAGATAAGATATATATTATGCACCTACCTTTAGGCACGCTTTGTCAAGATAAGCTGGGCTTAAAACATTCAGGCCATTTGGCTCCCTGAATGGTGGCATCCTGTCAAAGTCGTAGTACTTGACAATATTCTTGGAAATACTGACTTTCCCGTTGAGGTCCAATACCATTGTCATGTAGCTTCCGGGAGGAAACAAGTTGATTTCCTTCTGATCAGCAACTCCGACGATACCTGGCAACTCAGAGGAGAAGGCGATTCCGTCCTTATCTTCCGCGTAGAATAGAGGACGAACCCCGGTGGGATCATGACCTACATGGATAACTAGTCGTCTAGACTCCATATCAATGTCCAGAATAATAAAGGCAAATTCTCCTCCTTTCACATCATTCATCAGGGTTTCGATGCCATGCGTGCGGTAGATCAGAGGAATTACCTCACAGTCGCATTCTGAGTGCATGTCAAGTTTATACTTCTTTTTGAGCTCACGATAGTTGTACAGCTCGCCATTGCACAAAGTGTAAATTGTGTGATCTTTCCAGGTGCAAACAAAAGGTTGATCACCATTGACAGACTTGTCCATGATGGCAAGACGATGAAACCCGAGAAAGAATGGGACAAGTAGGTCAAACTCGATGAAATCCGAGCGATCGGGACCACGATGCTTAATTTTTGTGAACGCAGAGTACAGGCGACCTTTAAACTCGTCTGTCAGTTCACCCCGGTGTTTAAGAATATATGCCCAAATTCCACACATCTGCAAAAAAAAAGTGAAAAATATAATATGCGTATGTTGAGAAATGTAATGTAATGCCAATTTTCATTTCAAAAGAACTATAAATCAGTGAATGATGATAATACAGCGAAATAATGGATATTATGGCCACTGACCTTTGCTAATAGGAAGTCAATTTGGTCAGTCTTTTCTTCAGATAAAGGAAGTGGACAACCTAGTCTTGTCAAATTTCTGTGCGATTCGCAGGAACACGCAACGCAAAAGAAAGAGAGCGAGGAAGACAGCAATGAACTTGATGATCTGCTTCAGTCCACAGGAGAACCACAAAAAAGACAGAACCAACCTTGCTCACTGCTATTTGACTGGAATCCGCTGGACCATTGCTATGTTCTGCTTAGTAACGAAGGTGCTTTTTTCGGCTTGTCATGCTATCCAAAGTGCGGTGAATGGGTAAACACACAAGAAAATTGTGCCGTAGCCCTGTACACTGAGGTTTTACTGCAGCAGACACAGTAATATACATATAAAAATACTAAGTACCATGGATCGATAAACGAGAAAACCTCCGTCTGTGAAGCTTTCCACCCAGAGGGAACTGGCAATTTTAGTGGAAAAATTGATAGGGGTTCCCTCTTATTGAATATAAGCTTAAAGGGATTATGTTGCATTAATAAAACAAAAAAATGTGAGTTGTGCGTATGGTGGGCTATGACGAATGACGTACATGTATCAATTTACAAAGCAGCATATTATTAGTTATAATAGGCATACATATTTTTACGACTAAATCCAAACAAATGTCAAGTCAAAGTCCAAATGAAATCAGACCCACTCTAAATATATTTTACATTTGAAATAATTGAAACAAGCGAGTTTAGCACTCAAAACCGTTCTTTAAACTAAAATGCCGTGTAGCATCCTGTATTCAAAAAGAAAGCAGCAAAAGTATATAAACTAAAAGATGTTGACCCAGAGTTCAGAACATCTCGAAAGAAGCATTCCAGTGATTGACAAGCAGATTACAGGAAAACTGACATACGACAGTTTTGAAATAATCAATTTTTGATAATCAAATCAATCAATCAATCAATATTTCAATAATCAATAATCAAAATTTGACATTTTGTTTCATCACCTGGATTTTTACTATAAACTTTATTTTTAAACCGGTGCATTATGTAAAAACCTCCACGTACCTAATAACCTAATATTATATTTGCTATATTTAAAACAAGACAATGAATGTTGAGTAACACGTATTGAATTCATGCATTCACTCTTCAGGCTCAGCAGTCTGGGTTATTTAAATAGTTTTTCATGGAAGTGATGTAAAGTACTTGTATTTAATAAGTACTTGTTTGTTTTGTCGTGCCACTGGGAAATAGAATGTTGCAGTTATCATTTTTAGCTTTTGATGGCTTCCCATGTAGTACATGGCATGTACCTTTAGTATCACTTCATTACATTGTGATATGCAATACTTTGTGTCATTATCTTGACTGTGTAGTTTGTCTGATCTCTTTCTTATTTTTTCAATTCTGTCACAATCAGTCTGCCAGTGGCTCTCAGTCCTCGCACATCATCGCAGAGGAAAAAAATCCATATCGAATTGTAGCAAGTGAAGCATGGAAAAATGTAGCTTTGTATAAGCAAGCTTTGTAAAAAGACAGAAAACGATTATTACAATGATGATGATAAAATATCAACACCAGAGAAGGAGTTTATTACAAAATTTTATAACCGTTTCGTACACAGGCAGCAGCATGTACATTTCCTTTTTTCCTACCCTTTCGACACAAAAAAGTTAAGTAATTTTTCCACTCACATGCATGTAGGGTTGTTGATACCTATTTTTGGCATTTTTCTGCTGTATCATTACCAAAATTCGAGAAGGGAGAAGAAAAGAGAAATCTTTTTGAAAAGCGCGATTGTGTTAACCGCAACAGTGCAATGGCTTATTGACTTGTTGACTCATGAGAAAATTTTTCCTACAGACTCTGAAGACTGTTTGCTTCTGCTACAGAAACATTTGGCTTGGGTCAAAGGTCACAAATAAAATGTGCTCGAAGCTTGTCTACAACTTTTACATCAATAAATCCTTGTAGTTTGGCCACAAGACAAGCCAAAGGCTACCACCGCATGCGCATGCCACAGGATCATCGGCATTCATTCCAACAGGTCTTCTCCGGTTTTCTCATGTTCCCCTGTAAGATAATCAAAGATGATAAAAATGAAATTGACAAAAAAGTATTAAAGAAACTTAATGAATACAAGATACGCATTCTCGTGATCCAATTACTAGTACCACAAAAGATTGGGGCTGATTGCTGAGTTCAGAATGTACGTACATGACCTGTTTCGAACCCAACTGATGGATTGTCAGTAAACAATAATTACTGTAAAAGAGACCAAGAAATTTATAAGAGGGTTCATTTTTTAAGTTTCAATAAAAACTTGAAAATGATAGGGAATGGATTTTGGATCCAAATTATCAACTTGGGAAATTTAATGCATGCTCATCATCAATTATGAAGTGATCCGTGAAGGAATGAACCTAATAAAGAATGCTGACTTGCTGCGTTTGCATTCGTGTACAATGAGCTGCTGAATAAATTTCTGGAGAAGTGGAGATCGGTAAGAAGCATGAAGCCGGTTTTATTACAGTCTTCTGTGCAATTTTCAAAAAAGGTAAGGATAAGAGTTGATTGGTATTTTATCCTAATTGTCCGTCACGGTCAGTAGCATGAACCTGACTGTGCAAGATTCACGTGATAACAACACAACTCTTCCAAAATCCAAAACGCCCAGTGGCTCCATAAAGTCCGTGCTAGCCACGTTTCACGATAAAAAATTTCTAAACATAAATGCAACTTGTAATTGATTGTACAATGTTCAAAATGCAAACCAGGTATCATTCATTGAACCGCGCAGTAGATTGTGTTCAGAGTAAGGAAAAAAGAGAGAAATTAAGCTTGGAAAACGTGAATCATGCGTGAAAGAGCTAGTAAATTAACATCTTTCGATCTGCTTGCATATACAAAGTAAAATTGATTGTGGAATTTAATCTGTGACTTGTTTCATTTTTTTGTAACTCTCAGAGGCACTAGCATTCTAATCCCGCGTTTTAAGTCTGGTCTTAAATAATAATTATATAGTCTGAAGTATTTTTCTTTTCTTCATATTACTGGCAAAACTTGTAAACTTATTTTGCGTTCACTTTTACATATTATCGACATGCAGCCGTCCTTATGTCATTGCTTATCTATTTGTCGTTTTGACTGCTGCAGTTTTTATGTGTTTCGCGTGTATAGATACCTATCTACCTATACTTATTGGAGTGTTAAAATCATCAAAGATGCGATACGCTTCAGAGAAAAATGTTCGTTATGAATATTAAGAAATACAAGCCTTTTGCTTTCATGCTTTGTAACTTTATTAGCAAGTTGAATGAAAGGAAACCATGTTTCAGAAGCTCAAGGTCATTTTCAATCTTTTTGCTTCTTGCGATCAATCAATGGATCATCTTCTGAAACTAAAGATAAATGTAATATTATGCTTGCTAGCACTCAGTGGCCAAGTTACTCACGACGATTTTCTCTTAACATCTGCCATTATTCTTCACGTGGTCTCTTTTATCATTCTATTTTAGTGCTTCAGAACTTCATTCATTTCGGGCGTAGGTTTTGGGATCATTTTGCTCGGGTTTGGCAGTCATGTCATTTACTCATCATCATGTCCCGAGTGTCAAAGCCCAAACTCTGTTTTCTCAAAAAAGAGGTCTTGAGCAAACTTTTGTTTTTCCTTTTCTTTATCGCGGTACAGTCACTGAGATCATCCTCTTGGGTAATTAAAGCTTTGATCTTGAAAATAAAATGGGGCAATTTCTGAGTTTCTTTTCTAATTTGCTTTACTGTACCATGCTTCTGTTTGTGTAAAACAAGCAGCTTTTGCTAGTTTTATTTGCAGTCATTTGCTTGTTTGTTTTAAAATGTTATTATGACGGCTGAACTCTGCCGTTGCTCAATAGGCTGATGGAGAGGGAAGAAAGGAAAGATGAAAAAACAAAAATATTTTGTGAAAAAATGTACGACATACTTCATTTATGTTCTATGTTCCTGATGGATGATCCGCAATCCATATGGCTGCTCTATATAAATCTGAAAAAATGGAGTATTGAGTAAACTACCAAAACTACTACTATAGTTCTGGCAATTTTTACCTATGATATTTACCTATAGGCCACATGCATTTCCTACAGCATTCTTTGTACATTTTCTGCCACTACTACTGCTGCTTGTACACACTAGCTTAATTTATTTTTAGACTTTTGTTTCTGCCTCTCTCTGGTTCCTTGCAAGCTGGTGTGCAAAAATCCTGTAGAGCACTATCCACAGGACAAAACATAGCGTACAAAGTTTCACTGCACACACAGTGTAGAATTGAAGATAGAAACACTTTCGAATGTAGGAACGCATCACACATTTGCCAGAGAGAGGAATAATATATAGCTATCTTGAACATAAAAAGTATTCCAATAATCTGGGCCTTTCAAATTTATCCTAAATTACATTTTCAAACTTTTTAATCTTTTGTCGAGGCTTTTCGAAAAATATTGCATAGGTATTTTATATTTTATGCACACCTTTTCTAGCGCACCCCACTCGCCCTAACTATGATCTTCTGATCTTCCAAGACACCGACGGTCGACTGACTAACAACTCGGATAATTCAGAACATGCGGTCGGCGGTAAATAAAAAAGATAAAATAGATGCGATAAAATGCACTGTTATCACCAATTATAAATCATGACCAGTATCATCATCATCATCATAATAATGTCTAATAGATATAATAACGCGTTTTTCTCATTTCACTGCATACATGAATGGATGGCTGTAGCGACAAGATTTACTACAGAGGAATCAGCAAAGACATGTCATTCCTGTCAGTTTCCATCTTGAATGCACTCAAATTGAGCTGGAAAAGAGACGTTATTGGCAGTCTGTTTTTAGAACGGTTTCATCCGACGCATTGCCGATTTCTCATTCAACCTTTTTATCAAGTGCATTCTACAGAGACCGACAGACAATAAAACAGGATTCATGAAGCGATCCTTTGTTCGTTTTTTGTGGATGATAGGTAACATGAGATTGTTCCAAGTTTCAACTCGAGCAAGCTCAACATTCCTCCTGTTTACATAGGCACAACGGAAACAGAGCAAAGGAACGTGTGCCTTTTTTACTCACAGAAGAAACTTCTTCATCAGACTTTTTTTTATATTTGCTTAATTTTTCTGAAAAAAAAGTATGAATCCCTTTTCATTCGGAGAATGCCGGCACACGACAATGGCAATGCTTACCCGTGCATTATGTTTTACACGCTGAACAAGGCGCAAAGATAAACGCGGCGATGAAATGAAATCTTATATACCAATTGTAGTATCGCAGGCCGTTTATTTTAATGGCTTCTCATCTTCCTGCTAATTTTTATGCCTTCTTTTGCATACACACTAATCCAACAACGTACAATATAATGATGAACAGATGAACTGTTTTTGTTTTTTCGGGCTCATCCTCCAAAATATTTTGTCCTCTTTTAAATCAAAAGGAAATTACATACTTTTGCTAGCTTGGGAACGGAAGTAGCGTATAACGAAAACCGTTATCATTTCACTTGAAGGCAGGGAGCGGAGCCAAAACAAGTAGCTAAAGTATAGCCTTGGCCGCTTGCACCAAACTGTAGCATGAAGGCTTAATTTTGATATGCATCAGCGTTTTATTGTTTATATTTTTCCAGTGACCTAGTTGAGTTTTCTGTAGTAGTATTCCAATATTCAAAAGAATCTAAACATGTCCACTACCACCGTTAAATTACAACGGCCCGACCCCTCCCAGCCATGGGGGTTTAGAATTCATGGAGGTGTAGACTTTAACCAGCCATTGGTGATACTGAAGGTGACTGCAGGGTCCCTGTCCTCTCAACAAGGCCTCGAGCCTGGAGACCAAATCATTACAATCAACGGTCAAGACTCCCTTCGGCTGAGACATAGGGAAGCGCAACAATTGATTCTGAATTCTGGAAATGAAGTGGTTTTCGAAGTGATTCGCGGAGACAATGCAAGTTTGCAGCGTGCATTGGGCCAGAATGAAGCTCCCATCTCGATACAGTCATTGAAGCAACGAAACAGTGTCAATAGCAGTAATATATTGGCAACTATGGTACAGACTACCAGTGCGGTGAGCACTGCAGCAGTGACCACAGGTTGGTCGGGACCAAAGTTTACTGAAGAAAGCATTAAGGAAACGTTGACTTCCCAGGCACAAGTATTGCAAACAGGAGCAATTGGGTAAGTCTACTGAAAGAAAATTTATTATTTCAATAAAGCTGCAAAATTTCAATGGTTCTGGAAGTGACTGAATTGAGGGAAATATTGTTCATGTTTGTTTTGCTCCCCAGTGTCAACTTTATCAAGAACAATGACAAGGAGCTTGACATGAACAAGAGTGAAGTTTTGAAAATGCTGAAAGAAGTTGAAAACGAGAGGAAAGAACGGGCTCGGAGTCCTTCCGTACCTCCGCCCACGAATCCCTCCACGTTTGGCATTTACATGAATCGACATTACGAGGCTGCATTTCAAGGTAGGAAAATATAGAAAACCAGAGATAATGTTGTTTTGGCTGAGTTGAAGTAGATTTGCTGTGTGTACATAAATATTTTGATGTGTAAATTATTTTTTGTTGATATATTCTCAGCTCAACAACCTCAGGCTCCATGGGCCGCCCAACAGCAACTTTCTCCATCCATCCCACCACCACAACAAGATCCACAGACTGTTGTTGCTGCCTCCGCTTCCGTCGAAAACTCATAAATAACTTTTATCTCTCAAAAATTCCTAAATTTTATGTATTTTTGATTATTACAAAAAAGTGTTCACATTTTACTGCTACTTCTTCTATAAACTGAAAGACCAAAGCAAAGAAAGACATATGCGCATTCAATATTATGTATTTACTACTTGCTATTAAACTCAAATTCTCACTCAACTAAAACCAGCAATAAGCTTGCAGGCAAGCATGCTAGCGTACAGGCAATAATCTTTTGCACTTTATTAAACATTCCCAATTTTCCCTGCTTATTCAGTCCTCATTACTTTTGCTACATGAAGGCTTGCAAACAGACAGGATCCAAAACTCTTCTTCTTTCCATCGTTATTATCGCTTTTTCAGTTTTTCATCATTCATTGCATGCATGTACGGGGACAAGATCACGTAATGTTCTAAAAATATGAATATTGGTTTGAATTTGTTTTTCTCAGCACAACAAGCAAGCAGTAGTTTCTCTCGTTCTCTTTGTGCAAAAAAATGTCTTGCAGAAACGATTTTCTTGTTACTACACAATTCACGTTCACACTCTCGTTTTCACAATCTGTCTCTCAAATGGTGATAGTGGTGAGCAATGTAATTCCATCTCGTATTGAATTACTCGCACCACACCAGAGTTAATCCATATTTGAAACCACAATGTGAAACGTGAATTGGGCTTGTGGTGGGGAGTGGATGAGCAATAAATGTGGACCAAATTCAGCTATGCAATTGAAACTATGTTGCTGAGAAAATCACTGCTACACCGGGGTATCCGTTTTCTTCCTTCCGTTACTGTACCATATTATTGCAGTTCTTCACTTTGGTCCATCTGGCTCCCGCAGGAAATCGGGTGGAGAATTTTCTTTGTATCGACAATTGACGCTTAAATAGACTCATCACGCATTCATAATATCATATCAGTAAGATTACGCTCGTCATCATCAAAATGAGAGGATGACATGACATGTTGTGATGGCATGCGCTGGCCCACAATATATTTTAACGCAAACAACATGACAGGCTCATCGACATTTTACGAGCAACTTTTTTCCTTGCTTAAAACAAAATTTCAAAGTTTGCTTTTCATAATTCTCTTGTCTCTGTTCTTTCCTGCAACAGTGTCTCATGGGCATATTCTAAAACTTTTTTTAGCATTGGCAATGGCAAAGCAGTGTTCGAGAATGCAAAAATGCTAAATAACATGATATTATTTAAAAAAGTATGAACCGCAGTCTAAATGGCTTTATTGAAGTTGCCAGAAAAGAAGCGGAAGCTTGGCATCTTCTTTCGCACCAGCAGAGAAAATGCCAATGCTGCTACTGCTGTTGGTGAACAAAGTAAAAAGACGACACACTCGTTCTAAAGGAACTGACTGAAATCTAAAAGCTTCCAAAATGCTGCTGTTGATGATGATGATGATGACGGGATGAGGAGGATTTGTCGGCGGCTATAAGCCGACACGACACTTGTGTGCACTGTTCTATATCATGCAGTAGTGCAGTTTCATTTAAACTAACGATATATCCGGAAACTTTTAAGTAAAAGGAAGAGTGTTCAGTGAACTTGTTTTGTTGGAAGTTGGATAGTCAGCATTTTGTGGCGTTATATAACATATCTCATGTTGGAGGGGAAGGAGGAAGCAAGGTGACCTCCTTGGCTTTTCTTAGTGCATATCCCACAATAGCATAAGCTTGTTCCGATGAGTAAGTAATACCCCGTGTCTCTTTCAAATTTTTTCGCAAACCCGTATAGCTAGTGTATGCACTTTTTTGCGTGGACAGACGCTCCGCGCTGTACAGGACTATGTAAAAAAAATTTGCCACTGTCGGCGGTGGTTGACGGTGAAGGTGGTGGTGGTTGGTTGGTGGCGGTGGGGAAATTCCTTTTATTGTTGTGTAGCTCCGATCTGATCCACCGTGTTCCGATACATTTGGTCGACCTTCTTCTAATTAAGATTTTAGTTGTAGAGGAAATAAACTAATTTTTGTGTTTGTAATTTTTTATTTTGTTTGAGAATTAAAGTTGATTTAAAAACTGTTTTGTTGGTTGAGAGTTGAGAGTGTGCTGAAATTGCTGTGCGTGTAATTTTTATATATTTTGAGACAGTGAAAGTGAAATTGTGCGTACGTGAACAAGAGAAAAAATGGCGACATCCGTTAGGCTCACAAGACAAAGTGGCCAGCCTTGGGGATTTCGGATTCATGGGGGAGTGGACTTTAGTCAGCCGTTGATTGTCGTAAAGGTATAAAATGAATTGAACAGCTCAAAAAATAATAGCAATTTGAAAAATATTATTATAAAGTTTCAGGAAACATTCTCGACCTTATGTTTTTGAATTATTATTTGAAGGTTTCATTTATTTTAAATATTAGTGTAGCCATTTAAAATTGAACTAGATTGAATTCATATGAAAAGTGTGCATTGTATGCAGTTTTCGTCATCGATAAAAACTAAATTGTTTCAATATCGCTGTACGTGTTAAATGCGAGCATTACATAACACCCTGCTGGCTGTTTCTCGTAAAAACTATGTGGATAAGAAAAGGATTGAGATTTGTGCCAAAACGTTAAAATGTTGGAAGTGGAGTGTGTTTGACCCAGTTTATTCCGCTATGGTAGTTGTAGCAGTGCTGATGCAAATGCAGAAAGCAGAAAAGTATACGACAACTCGTCACCATTATTATCAGAAGCACAGCATGATCACACTATGGGCTATTGAAAATAAGCAAAGAAGCCGCACACCACATTTCAATGAATTCTGCAAAAATCAGATTTACCACTTATGTTAACCATGATCTCTGTGTAAATGTTTTGCACAAAAGCGTTTACCCTTTTTATAGAACATGAATAATACATTTTTTTGTCTTTTGCTTCAACTATTTTTGAATGCTGACGCTATATGTTATTCACATGCTTCCAAAGTATCTATCATATTTCCAGGAATTGGTGAAAGATCAATAATGACTATACTTATGCCCTTATCATCAGGTTACCGCAGGTTCAATCGCTGCCCAAAATGGTCTCGCCCCAGGTGACCAATTTGTTCAAATTCAAGGTAGAGACGCACTTCGAATGAAGCACAAGGAAGCCCAAGACCTGATTCTTGGTTCAGGCAACACGTTGGACTTGCAGGTGGCCCGAGCGGGCGCCTCCACATGGAAACCACAAGTTCAGGTTCTTGGGGAAGCTAACCGAGCTCCGGCAGGAGCTCCTATTCCTCAGGTGACTAAAACATCCCTGGCCAAGTCGCCAGCTGCACCAGCCAAACCACTAAATCCACAAGTGAACTCGCAGGCTAAGCCATTTTCTGTCGTCAATCAGGTTTCCGAAATTGACAATGTTTAAATGAAACAAAAAAATCATGCAATTAAAGGTTCAATGTTTTCTTTTGGGTTTTAAATAATTTTTTTTTGCAAACCCTGAATTCATCAAAAACCTATTTCTCTGTCAGTCCATAAGCGACTTGATGCTTAACATTTTAACACGACATGTATAAAATAACGATTTATCCTTGAAAAATATTCTGCTTTTATGTAAATAATTCTCTCTGCTCAGAAACATTTTTGAAACAAATCATTTTCTCTTTCACAATAAAACACAAAAATCTTATTTTGCCCCTTCTTGAGACACTTTAAAAAATAATTATTTTTCTTGCATGAAGGAAATGTATTGAAAACATAGTCGAGCAAGACCGTGTTTTATCTTTATGACTATTGCCTGGTTGTAAATAATATAACATATGCCGTTTCTACACCCAACAACGGTATTTGGAGATCACCCAACCCGTTTTTACTACTCTGTATGTTGCAAATAAGCATGATGACAAATTATCTCTGTTATGTGTTTTTACATGCACGTGAGATATGATATTTATTTATGGGAAGAGGTAATATTTCCCGTAATAAACGTTCTTTTTTGTTTTTAACATTTCACGGAATGGATTGACGCATGAATGCTCCTCTCTGTACATAAAAATTGAAACTCACACGCCCATGAATGAACCATTACCTTTTCCCAGATTCTTTTCGCTGAAATTTGTGTTATTTGTGTTTAATTAGCGTGGCGATGTCATCGTGAACAATCAATACAACACGCCCATCAACATGTACAGCGAACAGAGCATTGCCGAAACGTTAAGCTCGCAATCTGAAGTGCTGGCTGGAGGAGCAATTGGGTAATTGAATTATCTACAAATTTAGATAAATGGAAAGATAGCGAAAAATAAAAAAATAAAATCTTTGATGCAGAGTGAACTTTAAGAAAAACGAGAGAAAATACAATCACGAAAACAGCGAGGTCTACAAAATGCTTCAGGAGGTGGAAAGCGAAGACGCTTCTAGTGGGAGGACGCCACCTCCATTGTCGCCCAGGAGCACTGTGCCGGTAACACCCGTGACGATTCCACAAGTGCAGTTGAGATCAGTTGCACCCAAGCCAGTTGCACCGCCAGTGGCACAAGCAGCCACCAACGTGTCACCCGCTTCACAGGCAGCGCCAGCTCCCATCCAGGCTCCAGCTGCGCCGCCCTCGGTTGCCCAGCAACCAGTAGCTGGTGGCGGCTCTGCTGCTGGAAACCCGAATGTGTGCGCCGAGTGTGAGCGTCTTATTGTTGGAGTGTTTGTCAGGATCAAGGATAAAAACTTGCACGTTGAGTGCTTCAAGTGCAATACTTGCGGACAGAGTTTGAAGAATATTGGCTACTACAACATCAACAACAAGCTCTACTGCGATGTGCATGCTAAAACGGTGGCGAGACAGACGAGCGTTCCTGGATTGGAACCGGTAACTGCGCCACCATCTTCTGTGCCATTGGCTCCATTGTCCACTTCATCAGTTGGTGCTCCATCGGCTTACGCACCAGTCACTCCACCAAAGCCGTTTAGTCTGACCAGTGGAATCCGACCGCAGTCACCAAATGTCGACTCTTATGCTGCCAAAGTGGCTCCACTGCCTTTCCACGTAATTGCACATATTTAACTCTTAATAATGCAAGGCCTTGATATTTGCGTTATGATTATTTATAAAATGGATTCCTTTGAATAGCACTCCCCATCCACTGGAATCAGTCATGTAACAGCTCCAAGGTCACCCGTTCCTCGGCAAAACTATCAACAGCAGCAACAACAGCAATCTCAACAGATCCAACAACAGCAGACCCAACAACCTGGAGGCGGGCTTCTCCAGCAATATTCGAGCAGCTACGAGTCTAGCTCATTTAGCTCAAGCAGCATCACTCAAACGAACCAAACGACAACACAACAGAGTGGTCCTGGAGGTAACAGGGTCGTAACATGGCCCCCAAGTGCTGGAGGAGATTTAAGTACTCCACCCGTTTCCGCTCCTCAGACACAGAGCTTATTGCAACAGGTTTCTGCTCCTGCCCCAGCAGCGGCTCCCCAACAGTTTTCGACCTTTGGTCAGAGCTTGGGACAGCAGCAACAATTCAAGCCTGTCACTCCACCCAAGTTTCAACAGAAGCAAGTGCCATACAAGCCACTCAGCACTTTACTCCAACCCGCTGGCAGACCAGCCGCACCACCGGCTCAACAAGCACCTTCTGCCCCTCAAACACCGCTTATTCAGCAAACTATCCCACCGCCAGTGGCTCCTGCTCCCGCCCCAATTTCAGCTCCAATGACCATCCCCCGACCAGCAGCTGCGCCTGCACCCGCTCCAGCACCCATAGCGCCCCCATCAGCACCTGCAGCGCCTGCGCCGGGAGGTTCTGGAGGAGCTGGAGGCAAAGGAGCCAAGTCACTTTCAATCCTTCCAAAGCGTGGAAGGGGCGTGCTGACTCAACCTGGTGGACCAAGAGTTGCCATTTGCAGCGCGTGCCAAACACAAATTCGGTACGTTGACTCTCGCTTTCCTCTGCATTCATAGTAACTTGTAAATATTCCTCTAGTAGCACATTTATAAATGAATTTTTCATAGAGAAAGCTTTCCGCTTCTACGCCTCATTGTTTTCTAGTCTAGAAAGTTTTTATTAGTCAAAAGTAAACAATAAACCGAAAAACATTAATGCTTTTGTGCATTAGTGGCCCGTTCATAACAGCCAACTCAAAGTTCTACTGTCCGGACCACTTCAAGTGTGCCACTCCCAACTGCTCCCGTCCCTTGATGGATGTGGGATTCGTGGAGGAGAAGGGTTCCCTTCACTGCGAGTACTGTTGGGAAAGCCACCTGGCTCCACAATGTGGACGCTGCAGGAACCGAATCAAATACGAATGCTTAAATGCTATTGGGCAAAGCTTCCATCCGGAATGCTTTAGCTGCAGGCATTGTAACAAGCCTTTTGGAAATAATCCATTCTTCCTGGAGGATGGTGAACCTTACTGCGACGCTGGTGAGTTTATCATTGGCTGAATTAGAACAAAATCGGTTTGGTGCCTGGTATTATTACTGTAGTCTACTTACAACTTTTTGAGTAGAGTATCGAGTTTAATCTCAGCTTTGCCCTGGAATAGCTCTTTATAATTCTAATTCATATTGCAATGCTTTTGTGTTGTGCTGGTTTTTATACGTCATGTGAAGAATGCAAAAACTACTGACACTTGATGCAACCAACCAAAGTTTTATAATTTGACATTTTGCATACAGATTGGAATGAACTGTTCACCACAAAATGCTACGCTTGCGGATTTCCCATTGAGGCTGGAGATCGATGGGTAGAAGCTATTGGCCAAAATTATCACTCACAATGCTTTAATTGTGCGGTAAGTTTCGCATGACTAGATAAGGATGAACTTGCAGTTTGAACATCATCATCTATCAATTTCTTATGCTTTATGCACTCTCTAATCTTTTTTTATTTTTCAGGCTTGCAAGAAAAATCTAGAAGGACAAAGTTTCTTTGCCAAAGCTGGTCGTCCATTCTGCAAGTCTCATGCTAGATAAGCTGCTTCAATTTTTAAATTCTTTAATAAAATTGCATAGTTCATCTTGGCTGTTGACTCTAACCAAAATATAATAATAGCATATTATTGTATTGTAAACTACTTGTTGCATATTATATACGTACTTTATAAATACCATAATTTTAAACACTTGTTGAATTTTACTGAAAAATCTTTACCCATTCAATTAGCTCATTCAATAATCATTATTATTATGTAGACTAATTAAATTCTACCTGTTGATTGTCAATCCTAGTCAAAATGCTATACAATGTGTCATATAAAACTAAATAATTAAGTAAATATATTCACTTTCAAGATGGCCTATGGCGCGTACTAGAGAAATGTTATGTACCGTTTAGGCTGGAGTAACAACTTTGTTCTTCTTGTGCATGTGTTCTGTAAAAATATCATTTAAAATATTATATGGATTTTCTCGGTTAAGAAAAGTTGTCTAGACAACTTGCGCTGAATTGCTACCTTCTCTTCGCGACAGATTTGCGTGATATTTAGCTGACTATAAATACACGCTAAATCTAAAAGTCAAAAGCACGGGACAAATGTCGAATACTGATTAAAGTTTTGACAGAGTCCTAAGGAAACCAAAATCAAAAAGATTAACAATAACTTTTAAAATTTGTTGTAAGATTATATATATATAGTCTCTGGCAGACTGCAATAAATCACTATAATACACCAAAATAAAGAAAATATTTAACAAAATTTAATTTACTTTAAAAATGGTAAGTTGAGATAGGTTTTGTTTGTTTGGTTGCTGCTGGTGAATGTGTGGAATGGAAATTGTAATGTTGTTCATTGTAAAGTGGAGCAGGAAAGAGAGAGAAAAAAATAAAATTTTAAGACACAGTTTAACAGCACATTACAAAATGCATTTTTCTTTTTCTTGCAACTGTATATTTTGAGCATATTTCCGGAAATAGTCTAGTTCTTGTGGCCTGATTTATATGTAGTTAATCGACAAAAGTGCATACAAAACTTTGATTAGTTTGTGCTTCAATTTCCATTAATCACAGGTTATTATCATATCACTTTCACCACACACGTATTCCATATAAATATAGATGCAAAAAACAACAATGCGTATTCTGACATGCATGTACACGTGAGCAAAAACTGTTAACAAAAGTCAGTGAACCGGAACAATTTGAAATCCATTGCAACCTGAATTGCATAAAATAGAGCGTTCAAACTTTTAGTAAGAATAGCAACAAGACTTTGTCATCGATATTGATGAATATACATTGTATTGCTGTAACAGCAGTGTAACACTGTTACTCATTTTATTTAGTCAAGTCAGAGAAGAAAAATGTCAAAATTTGCCAAAGTGCAATGGAGCGTAAATGTTCAAACGCAATAATGACTTGGCTGATGAAGATTTTCAGGATACGTACCTAGTCATATAAGTTCATATTTATTACTTTATTCAATTTTTGTTTGATTAATCCAGGATATAGTTTTGAAAGTTGATGAATTTTCGAAACTTGAATCGTACGCACAATCATTATGTGCTCGAAGCTTGTTACTGTTGTCCATAATTGATCTTAAAACCGCGTAAACACATCGCATTGTTGCAATAAAACTGAAGCATCACCTAAATACAAATTGCTTGGTGCATATTTCGCCACAGTAGGAAAAAATGTAGGTATTGGGGTAAAATGTGCATTTTGAAACCACAGGTTATTATCCTGCGGTGAAGTAGTAGAAACAAAGTTTATATATTTTGTCGATTTTGAGGGCAAAAGCGGATGAATTTCATGAAAAATATGCTCAGTTGACAAAGCTGATTCTGTTGCATCATTGTTCTTGATTGCATTTTTTATGACTTGCGCTCTCGTTTTATTTTTTTCGAAATTCCTACCTTTGTAGTATTATTGACACCAACAATTGCATAATAATTGACTACCAAAAACCAACGACATTATGTTCCATTTTTAAAACAAGACATGTAGATTTGTACAGACATTTCAGAAAATAGGAATTTGTGGAAGGAGAATGTGGACGAGATGAAGCACATGGTATAATAGAGACAAAAAAATCCAGGAAGTAGCCTTATACGATAAGAAACGTCAACATGGAAGAACGGTGTGATTGGATCACATCTTGTTACATGACGATGATGCACCTGATGGATGTAATGCTAATACGTAATATGAAGCGGTTCAAAACAGAAATCAGATCACTTATTATGAGGATGATGAAAGAGGCTTGGTATGTTGTGTCTGGCATGGCGTTGAGTCGAAATTGAAATTGGCCTGACAGATGAAACAATGACTTTTAAAATCTAAAATGTAGTCTATATATAAAAGAGAAATTAGAAAGTTGATAATCCACAGATCCCCTCGTGCTTCCCACCACAACTCAACAAAGAATTTGAGAATCATGGCTTGTCTTTTGCATAAATAAGTTTTTGAGGAAACTTTGAGGAGTCACGTGTTCGAAAATATATTCTTCTTGTTTCTGAACAAAAGTCAAGTGTGTCTCCGTGTTTCTGTGGTCCTTTTCCAGGACATCCCCTGCTGGACATGGGGACTTCAGTTGCCGCCATGCATGGCACTGTTGGTAACGGCCACACGTTAGGCAAAAAGAGACGGAGGCGATCCTCTTCATCCTCCACCACCGCCAAAGGGAAGGGCTCACCGAGGAAACTGTTAAGTTGGTGGATCTTGTTGTCAGGAGCAACCGTGCTGTGTTTGAGTTTGCAGATTCCCACGGCACAAGGTGACGGTGGGGAAGGGGAGGTGATCTGGGGAATATTGCCCTCGCCCCCGATAACTAGTCAAATTGAGGGAGAATCGGATCTAATTACGCTCCCTTCATCTTCAGTTCTTCCAAATAGTTCTTATCTAGTCGTTAGTAATAGTTATAAGGTCAGAGGGAATGAGCGTCAACAGGATGCGGGATTGGTGGGTGCAGAGGTGGAGTTGATACCCGCTGCCAGCGAACTGGTAGCAGCAGCAAGTACGAATGTGGAAGGCATTCCAGATTTGGAAACGGCTGCGGGTGGCTACGGTGGATATGGACATCATCATCATGGTAATTAATTAATCATCATTAATTTTATGTCAGTTAAGCTACAACTACTAGTTTTGTGAAGGGGTTTTCGACTGTGAATACAAATAGCTTATTACGAATATCGTTTTATACTGTATATTCGAAGATTATTAGATTCTCAAGAATTTCCACTGCCGACCTAGCATGCAAATTTGTCTGTGCTGCCTATTAAGAAAAGCCATACGCGTTTAAGCTAATCAATCAAGTTTTTACATGGAGAAAGAATATTGTAGACATTTCATGTTTGTCAGTTCTAGAAAAGACATTCTGCTGCCAGAAGCATGCTATGCATAATGTTTAAACGCAAGATTCATGGAAGAATTAAAAGCGTATAATATTTTGCAGGCTTGCAACAGTAATCATATACTTAGTTTATGAACAAGAACAACAGTGCATGTTTCTTTGACTTTTACAACTCAATAATGCTAGCATGCGCGAAACAAGTATTAACGATGCTTTGTTTTGTTTTTCCAGGAAATCACTACGGTATGTACTTTTCTCTACAATCTGTAAAAATTAATACTTGTTGCCAAGCAAATTTTCTGTGAAATTTGTATGAAAATGAATTCTGTGATTGTTATTCCCGAAAAATGTCTGCTGGAACCAATAGGGCACCATGGGAACCAAGGTCACCATGGTTAGTTAATATAATATAATATAATATATATATATATAATAATATAATATATTGTATGTTTAAGCCTTCTTGTGCACTGAATGACACACTGTGTGCGTATTAATTGCAGGTCATAAAGGGCATAACGGATATGGAGGCCACCATAACAAATATGGTAAGCAAATAATGTTAAAATTTTGTATTACAATCCCATTGTTGCTTCGTGTGGGTTTTTAATAAATTCCGTTGGTTTATCTTGCAGGTCATCATCACGGAAGGTAATGTGTTCCACATTTTTTCGATTTTTTTTCACATTCCAATTCTGAATGTGATTGTCAAAACAAAAAATGTTTTTCCACAGGCATGGACATCATCATAACAATCATCATAAAGGTTAGGCATAAATTGGTTGTTAAGTCATGCTATTCAAATGCTCAAAAAATTTACTTAACTGTTTGTAATTAAAATATTAAAGGTCATTATGGAAGTCATGGCGCTCAGCATGGGAATCATCATTATGGAGGGTTAGTAGTAGTAGCATGTCTCATAATTCCTAAGACAAATTTGATTTCGCTACCAAAATCTGCACAAGCATTCTTATTATGCAAATGTAGGTTAGAATGATTAACCTACTTTTAGAGTGCATGTGTGTTTTAAAACCATTCCTCGTGAAACTGCAATATTACTTCCGGTGACTCCAACTTTGAAATTTACCAATTTACTCAATTTTTTGTGTACTAAGTACATATATGCTATAACTGTGTCTCAGGTAGCCTCAAATTTAAAGTAGTTTTGCGTATAGTATTTAGAATTCGTTTCTCTACAAACACAGACTAAACTTAGTCTTTTACTTTCCCCTAAAATTTTGTACAAGGACAATTATTAATTCAATGATCTAAAACTAAGTGTACTGGGTTATAAGCCAAATTTTTTATCTTACACAAGCACTATCGTTAGTGTGGGTAGTAATTCTGGAAGCTCACAAAACGCGCTACAAACACTATACAACCTTATATAAATTTAAAGCTAGCATGCCAAGTAATAGCATCATAAAGTTTTCTTTAAAAAATTTCGTAAAATTTGGCATTCATTACAAAACGGCTAAAAATTGAATTTCCCAAAACTTTCTTTCAAGTTAAATCTGAGACACAATTCATAGGTCGTTTGAAAGCCCACACTTTTTTGACTATTTCATTTATATATTCAATAAAATTACTTAAAGTAAATAGCGTAGATAAACAATTAAATAAGACCACTCTAAGAAAAAACGGTAAAAATGGAAATCGACCTTCCTGTAAACAAGATCATACTACTTCTACCGGGTAATGTTTTTCAAAACTGTGTATACATCGCGAAAATCTACACAAGTCAACGTTCCTAACCGCAGTTTAATCTTGTTGGAAAATCTCTTTTGGGACTCTACATAAATGAATCAAATTTGTCTCAGGAATTCTGAGACATGCTTTACTGCAGGATTAAAACTTGAGTAAAAGTATGTGGAACAAATTAAGAATTTCTTGGCAACATTTTATGTAAACCTTTAGAAAACATCACGGCCATAAGCACCATGGGCACCACGGTTAGTCAAACATACGGTTTTGGAACTTAGTATGGAGTAGGTTTTTTAACATTCTTTGTACTGATATGCAGGACACCATGGGGGCCACCATCAAAAACATGGAAACCACAAGAAGGGGCACCACACTCACGGTATAATAATTTAAAATATCTTTACGAAGGGCTATCTAATATTTGTATTTTTGAAAGGCATGTAATTTCTCGTCTATGGAACAATACTCTTTTATCTATGGGATTAACGATTTTTATCTTTCCAGGGATAAAAAAGTATTTGTAATTTTCTTAGAATAATTTCATCAAAGGACAATGCAACCTAAGGGTAAAAATTTTGACCTCCAAGTTTGTTCTTGATTCTGATAGAGCTTAAAACTTTCTACAATTTTCTTATTTGAAGTATGTCCTTATTTCTTTACGTTTCCGAGCTATGAGGGAATTTGTAATAGTTGTTCTAATAAGGCCACATATTTAGTAAACGCACCTTTTTCAAACGCATGGCTGTCCATTGGGCCAACTTTTGATTTTCGATGTTGATAGCATTTCTGAACGCGCGTAACATGATAATGTTTTTATGAAAATACTTGAATGGTGCTCTCCCAAGCTTTAAAGTTGTGATAGGTCAAACTTGCAGTCTTTGGAGCAACTTTCTTTTAAATCGTTGTAGCTTCCATTAAAGATCTCCGATTTTCAAGATTGTTACAAGTTTTAAAAGGAAACTTTTAAGAAGTCTGCTGAAAAAAATGTTGGGACAGAAGGTCTTTAAATTAAAGATAACTTTGTAGGTGCTGCTCGACCACACATGCAAAATAAAACTAAAACTCAGAATAGAATAGAATAGAACTTTGTTAACGTGTTACTATACGATGATACGTATATAGGAGCAACCCCAACTTTACAAATTGAGTCAAACAACTTCTAAAACAAAAAGATTAGCAGTTATGTGTTTGTTATTCTGCACCCAACACAAACAGTGTTTTACTGTCTAAGTATTCCATATTTAAGAATATTAGCCAATTGTACATTCCAATCATTTAACAAAAAACCCCAACATAATTCATTGCTTTCTACATAACTAATTTTTTTCTCTCTCCAACTATAATATTACTACATATGTCTAGAAATACCTCATATGGAGATTTTCTAATTTTAAAATTTTTACAATGCAAGGATTGTTTGTATAATTCAGAATTAACACGCGGGACACACATTCTATCAGTCAGACTTCCAGGTTCATTTTTTGTCTCAGTAATTTTATACCCAAAATATGGTCCAAACAAATCAGACGTGCGATATTTGAACACAAATTTTAAAATAGACAATGTTCTTTGTTCATTGATAGTTAAAAGACTGATTGATTCTAATAGTTCATTTATGGTAAATGTTTAGGGAAAAACGCTTTCTTTTAAAGCGCCTATACAGAGATGGTAAAAAATATGCTACTATATATCTGTTAATTTTACTTTGTAGTTTTGCCAGATTAGATGTTTTCACACCCCAAATTATGATAGCAAAGTCAACAATGCTATTCACAAATGACGACAGTAGCATTTTCATAACATTTAAAGTTAGAAATCGTTTGATCGAATATAATTTGGCTAAGGCACTGTTCATTTTCCTTTCCACTACTTCCTCATGTTGAGAAAAGGACAAAGTGCTATCTATCCATACACCTAAGTATTTAAATTCGTTAACTCTTTCAACAATTTTGCCATTCATTTTCAAATTTCCTATATTCTGATCCCTAGATCTCGAGTCCTTAGCTTTGTGGAATCGCATCCACTTTGTTTTTTCAACATTAATTTTTAATCCATTTTCTTATTGCACAATTTAGCTAGACTTTCCAGAGAATCTGATAATTTCTTTATCCCTTCATCATATGTTTTACAATCTGTATAAATGACTAGATCATCAGCGTATAGAAGATATTACTTACTTACATTACTTAAATACTCACTTATCCATAGAAAAATCCTCCCGGATAAGGGAGTACTGAATTTTGAGACACGCCACAATTAAAAACGTTAATCCCATAGACGATTGCAGATTTTCCCAGGGAGAAAAAGATTATCTCTTTTTGAAACCGAAATATTCTGTATGTAGGTTACCATAACAAGTACCACAAGGACGAGTACGCTAAGCATCACAAATTTTATGATTCACACCACGACGATGGAAACCATGGGAAATATGGCAAATATCATCAACATCATGGGGATCAACACGGAAAGAAATATTACGGAGGGGTTAGTTTACTAAACTAATTTGACGCGACTTCCTATTCCCGAAAAAGTGTTTTTGACATGTTGCTTTTTTATTTCAGCATCACCAAGGAGGACACCACGGCAACCACTATGGTAAATACTGAAGACATTAGTGACTGATTTTAATCACATTATTACGAAGCTGAGCATAGTGAAGCTAGTATTGAGATTGTCATCATGACAATGTCATGTTTGTATGTGTGTCTGTGTGTGAGCACGATACAGGCCAGACGGTTTGTCAGAATCACACCAAATTTGGTAGAGTGATTCATTGGGTCATCAGGAGGAACCCTATTGATTTTGAACCTGATCGGTCATCCCCTTGGGGTAATAGGGGGAGTTAACCCTCCTGACCATAAAACCTGTCAGAATCACACCAAATTTGGTGCAGTGATTCATTGGGTCATGAGAAATAATCCTATTGATTTTTAGTCTGATTTGTCATCCCCTTGGGGTAATAGGGTGGGAGGAGTCAGAGAATCAGATAGATAGATATACATAATATAGCTCAGCTTCGTATTTCAAATGATCATTAAATCGGTTTATTGTTTGTATTGCTTCTTTGTAAACAGTCATATATACAACAACTTTATGAATTTTCAGGAAAATATGGACACCATGGACACGGCAAGTATAATGATCATCACCAAGGTATTTTGCCGAAATTTTGAATTTATGTTATCTTAGTGTATTATGGAACCAAATTACAATCTTATGATTTTTGTATTTTCAGGCTACAAGGGTTCCCATGGTAAAGACCACGTCCAAATGAGTTTCTTTTCAAAAAATTTCTTTCTCTTGCTTTGTGCACTAATTATTTTTATTTTTCAACCCTACAGGTAACCATGGAAGTCATGGGCACAATCAGCACTATGGCAAATATGGTGGGTTTTTCAACTTAAGAGAACTTGCTTATAAGGCTGCGGACTGTAACTTAACAACTACATCCCTTGTTTAACATGTATTTTTGACGCCAATCACTGCTTGGAAGGTGACTGCCTTATAAAAATCCATTTTACATACTGTTTTTGCACAAAAATTAAAAAAGTCTAAACGCTTGTCGTTTTTAAAATGCTTAATGTACAAGATACCGTTTGAATCAAGTTGATATGTTAAATCGTGTTTGAGTAATTAGCTTCCAATCACAGCTTAGTACTTAGCTTAATTACTCAAACAAAATTTGACATATAAACTTGATTCAAACGGTATCTTGTACTTTAAGCATTTTAAAAACGACAAGCGTTTAGACTTCTTTAATTTTTGCGCAAAAACAGTATGTAAAATGGATTCTTACAGGGTAGTCACCCTCCAAGCAGTGATTGGCGTCAAAAATACATGGTAAACAAGGGCAATTGTTGTTAAGACACAGTCCGCCACCTAACCTCTATTATAAACTAACATAATATAATACGGTTTTTATTGTAATTTGTCCTGTTTAGGTCACCATGGGCATAATGCAAAATACGGACAAGGTAATTAGTATCATGTAATCTCTGTTTTAAACTAACATAATATAATACGTTTTTTACCTTAATTTGTTCTGCTTAGGTCACCATGGCCATCATAATCAACATCATGGTGGAGGTGGTGGAGGTTACGGTCATCAGGGCTAGATAACTGGTCGTAGTAATCATATTATGGGTTTTTGTTAATTCGCTATTGTGAAGAGAAAGCATTCCTTCACCAACTAGATTTTTATTGAATTGAAAATTGTTTCATTTATGTAAATATATTCTACTACCATTGACTATACACGTTATAATATCTTGAAACGAATAAATATTCTTGCATCGACAGCAGTTATAAAACAAAATCAGCTCGAGTTTTGAATCATTGTATCACTTAATTTGCACTTTTCCTGTCATTTTCATTATTAAGACGGATACTACGGCTGTAAATTAAGCTGAAGCCATAATGATACAACTTTTTGAATGGCAATGTCGTTATGAATCATGCACCAGTAAAACTTGCAGCAAGTATAAAAATTACCTATTTGGCTTTCTATGAGTGGAAGCATGACTTTAGAGATAAACATGACAGTTTCACAATACACATATTTATTACTTACCACTGAATTAAATATAGTTATAAACGTTTTTTAATTTCATCCGTCGTAGTGAACATAACATAACTAAATACTTAAAACATACGAAAAAGCTTTGAATTAATTTTTGTAGTTAACACAACTGCAGCTCAAGTAATTATAGAAACAACTAGCTAACATGAATCTGTGTGTAACGCTTAAGGATAAACAATTTAGTAATAGTAATAATGCAAATGATTATAATGAAGTGATGATCAGTAGCACAAGCGCAATGAGAATAAGTAACTTGTAACTTTCACTTTCAATGCTCAAGATGATAAACACCCGCTTGATTAGAGTTGACATTGCTGCCTGATTGATTATCAGACATTCTGGTAATGGAACTGGCTAGCTGAACTTCCTGCCAGAAGTTACCCTCAATGTCATGACGTACTGCATCTTTCTGCTCACCTTTCTTCTCTTGTTCCAGTCTTCTCAGTTCCACTTCCTTGAGAAATTTTTCAGTCACCCATTCTGTGTTTTCCCATTCATTCGTCCGCTGGTTCTTGAGAATTTTAAGCTGGACCTTAACCTTCCAGATTATACGATCAGGTAAGTTCTCATCGCCGACTTCCCTGCGAATAAACGTGACTTGGAACCTGCAGTCTTGCATGATTTCCCAGAAGATTCTTGCCTCTCCTTCTGTCCAAGTAATTTTATTTAAGTGTTGAGCTTGTCCTTCGAATTCCAATCCACACTGAACTGCAAGAGCCGGTGTCTTCAACAGGTACTTGGGGATCCGTCGAAGTGACCTTAGTGGAAGCAGTGGATGCTCTCCAAAATCCATAATGTACACGTGACAGTGCAACTTTCCTTCTATCATGCACGTGTTAGTGATAATCCCACGTTTGAAATCGCCTTGGAAGAAGGCAGCCACATATAAACCCTTAAGGGGCACATGGAGAACTTCCTCGGGATAAACTCTCCATTTAGGTTGGTTCTTCATTTTGAACTTGCTTTCGTGATAAGTGTACGGTGCCTTAGCAGGCCATACCACATCGTTGAGATACGTGCTGAAAATTAAGTTGACGACTTGTTAAAAAATGAATAAAATTGATGAAATTGAAATAGCAGCAAAAGTAATTATGTAACAACGTACTTTAGTTCCTTCTGAATGTCCTCTCTCGCATCAATATCATCTCGTTTGGTCAAAACAAAATAACCCGGTTGGTAGAATTGCCATCCATGGCAAAAATAATCCATTCCCTGGTAGATGCCAAAAGCGCTGACAAAGTCAATTTTGTCAGTTGAATCAGCAAAATCCTGCTGTTTGTTCCAAAGAGCCCAGTTTGCTTTAGTCCAAGTAGATGTTTCCAGGTTTGGCTCGAAAGCAACTTCCTTTTTGGGTGGTTCTGAGTCCCTTGTGGTTTGGTTGGATGAGGGTCGATTGCCTCTAGAACTCATTCTTACGCCTTCCATTGTTAGCCTTTTTACAAAGTTTAAATTTTTACTACATATTCAAGAATAGTTAAACTTGGTTCTGCATTGCATTGCGCAATGAGCCTAATAATGAATAATTATTTTTTGAAGGTGACTAAAACTAATAATAATTTTACCTGTATCGTAGCGTTAGAGGTACCAAACAAGTGGACAGCTTTGCGAAATGATTTTCAAAATATTTTTGGAAATTCTAAAGTTAACGTACTTTACTCAAAAAATAAGTTTTTGGCAGTAAATGACCAATGATCTCTCCTCACAAACTACTCTTAGCAGCCAAATGAATTTTGCTCCGTGTTTTCTTGTTGAGAAAATGGTGGAAATTATTTACGAAACGTTCATTAATTTAACATATGTTGAGATTAAGTGTATATCGCTAACTATCGAAGACTACCTACCTAACTATTATAAATTATATTAGATATGGGCCAAACGAAAACGAGTGAAAGACAGGTTAGGAAATGAAATGAAATTATTGTTTCTGGAATTCTCGTTTTGCCCCATTCGTTGTCTTTCGTGTGTTAATATGCTGCATAAATTGAAGAAAAATTTGTAATTTGCATTTTGCAAGTGCAAAAAATGAAATGTGGTACATTATAAGTTTTGATTCACGACATTCACATTGGCTTCATTGGCATTAGGTACAGGTTTTATGAATTTGTCGATGACATTCCTATTTCATAAACTTTAATTGAAAACATTCATTTAAGAACAGGATTTGGTTATTATTATTACAAAGAAAATACGCAGGCTTAAATATAGCAAATGTCAGCAGGAAAAGGACTCCTTTGCTTTTGATCTCATTTAAATAGATTGCAAAGAAGCCATTATCATTTAAAATGCTTC
Organism: Entomobrya proxima; assembly: GCA_029691765.1. Taxonomy (NCBI): domain Eukaryota; kingdom Metazoa; phylum Arthropoda; class Collembola; order Entomobryomorpha; family Entomobryidae; genus Entomobrya; species Entomobrya proxima. The sequence goes on from CM056168.1 coordinate 7,919,335, forward strand.
TAGTTTTTGGTTTCCAGACGTGCGAATAATGGATGATAATTTTACTTGAATCATACAAGTTAATGCTATTCAAAATTTTCTGGACAACGGGCAACCAGGCTGCTGTTAAAGATAGTAGAATAGCAAGAAAATGCTTCCTAATAAAAAATTTCCTTACAACATAATTTCGTAGTCGCTAGATGTTTGGTTACAAAGACTCCACCCTGCTCTGCTTTTTATTGAAAATTTAACATCCTTATGAAGCATACAACATTTTTGTTTTTTTCACATTAGGGCTTTAGCAAAACTACTCGCGTATTTCCATTTAGCTCAGAGCTCAAGTTAAACAGAAACTTATGTATTAATTGCACTAGTACTAAAATATATTACCACATATAGGTACTACAGCTACCCTTTCAGATTCATTGTTTGCAGAGTTCCACTAGAACATTGGTAACATACCAACAAACAGTACCCAAAATGCATTGCGTGCGTGGTAATAAAAAAGTGAACTTAGGTTTGTTATTGAAAGGTTCTGTGTACTTAAACGAAGGTACACACTTCATGCATCACACCACGCTCGTTCATTACTACAGCGTGGCGTTGGTGCATCTGTCAGCGTCTTCACTAGCAGGTATGCATAATGCAAATGCATAAGCAATCCATGCTCAAAACGCTGATTTTTCTTAAGGGTCTTTCAGCATAGTTGGCAAAGCCCAATAACTTTTGTGATTTTACGTTCACCTTACATTGTCTGCAAGTCTGCGATTAAGTATTCAAGACAACCCTTTTGTTCTCGCTTCCATCTCACCCCTTTCAACGTGTGCAGTGCACATTGCATTGCATATTATTATTGCTCTCTAGCGCACATACGCACGTGAATCAGATTTTTCCGAAAGGAATGCGTCTTGCGTATATGATAATGCATTGTTGAACACGAAAGAGATATTGCTACAAGGATGCAACTTTCGTTTTCATTTCAAAGATAAAAATAGGTATTTTAAAGGTAGTCATTAGTCATGTTACCATAGATACGTTTATATGTACAGGTAACATACATTCAGTGTCACTGTTTCTACCACAAATACATTAAATTACTACTGAATACTGCCACGTTTAATTTACTTTGATAGTTTGGAGAGATACTGTAAGTATGCTGGTAAATATTTGACACTACGTTCTTTAATATTATTAGTGTAAATCTGTAAAAACTAAACAATTTTCTTGCTGGACCTACAACAAACTTTAGTTTAATGTTTTTTGTGTGAATAATAGTTCAGTGCACTAATTAGTGGAGAGTTTTGCAAGAATTGCGAAGGTGTAATTTATAGGGTTTATGAAAATACAAAGGTGCGTTTATGTGTAATTAATGGCATTAAAAGGACTAATATGTAATAAGAAATGATCATTACAATATTCCCACCCTTTATTCTGTCAGTGTAAAAGTTCTAATTTCCATAGAATCTTTCACATTGTCGCTTGTTTTTGTGAACATGTTGAAACGTTCCTAAAAACTGTACAAATTGACATGATAAAAATCATTTTTGACATCGTTGGTCACATTCAATATTCCACGTGCTCCCATTATAACCTTGCAGGTAATTTTTTCATTCAATCTTAATTAGGAACTTCTATTTTCGGATAGAATAGGGTGAAGAGTATGAAAATATTATGCAAATTTCTAACGTTATACCTTTCTTAAAAGCCATAACCAAAAACCATATTATTAAATATTTGACATTGTTTAGGAAAAGTTGTTTGCCATTTAAAATCGCAATTTTCCATCCATTCATACTTTGGCACATATCACTGCTAACGGAGAGGTCATTGTTACACCTGCATTCAAAAATCATAATTTACAGAGGTGAACTTGGCCGTCAAAATTTACGCAAACAACTAAGTACAAAGAATGAACATTTAGCACATTACAGTTTCAAGTTATGTAAACCTTTAAGGTATATTAATTTGAACGGTTCATGTCATATCAGCTAAAACTTTCCTGTTGTTTTTTAAAAACTCATATAGTCATTTACCAGTCCATTTATGGCGGTTACCATTTATGGAAAAGTTTGCAAAAATCGATGCATGCAAAGTTCACGAAGCTCATTATAGCAAAGTCCCTTTATGTCTCACATCCACCTCCGCGGATACTCACCTGAGACAAAAGCAATCTAAGGCAATTAATTATTATTAGCGCTTGTGCCTGCGGATTTAGATTTAGACACTGAAAAAGTCAAAACTTGTTTTTTCCTAGATTGGCTAGATACCAAGAGACGAAAGCCAAGAGTTGGCTTATAGTAACATTCGCAGTTTTTAGCGCACATCTGTGTGAATATCAGGTTAATCGTATTGTTTTCCTGAACCACATCCAAAATTTTGGAATGTTACTATAAGCAGCGAATAGTTTTTGTACTTTGATTGCTACATATTTGTTTGCATTTCTTTATCGACACCTAAAGAACGCCGCCCTATTGACATAAAAAATTGATTACAATATTTGATATTCCATAAATGAATAATAAGTGCATGTGCAGCAGTTGACCATAAAATCTAGATCAAACGTTCTTTGTACAATTGTACGTTGTCTCATTGTTCATGGGTGGAGTGGCAGCTGCAACTGGTGCAGTACAGGCGACTGATCAAACTGATAAGATTTGTACAGTTCCAATAGTATGGACACTGACTCATTTTCGTAATATTAATTACAGTGCATTGGGAATAATCAGACTACAATAAATTATTTTGATAGTTTTAGCACACGCTGTGCGTGGGTACCCAATGCAAATACTGCCCAAAAATTTTATGTTTCAAACTGTGCGTACATATTTTGAAATGAGAGTAAAAAAGTCTCTCTAAATATTCTGGTTACGATAACCTGCGTATGGTGTCGATTTGTTTATGTTTGTGTCATATAAAATTTCATCAGAAATAGACAATTTCAAACTTGTGCATTTTAGTTTAGATCCCATGGATTCAGTGAATGTCCAATTCCTTTGCTTACACGAATCACAATAAGTCTTTTTAATGTAAAGTGTTAAATTTTACTATGCATGCAGGTCGTAGTTAACTATTATTTCGGAAAGGGTTTTAGATAATTACAAGGAACATGCATCGTAAAATAGCAAGACAATTTTAGACTCCATATCATTTATATGATTTACATGCTACCATTACTCTTATCTTAGGAAGCCTTGAATTAAGCTCTCTTGGTTCCATTGAAGGTACATAGTTTTATAAATTGCATATTTAGGCATAACATATTTTTCCAAAATTTGCTTGAACACAAAGTAATAAATCACCATGACGAGTGACGACTGACGACGATGAGTAGGAAGAAGCTCTCATAAAATCAACAGGTTCAACCCAGAAGAAGTTTGGTTAAAAGCAAAAAATGCAGTAAGCCATCCATTTTGGTCATGTGTGTGCACTTTGAAACAAAAGTGCGAGACTGAGACGAGTGACATGTATAATCACTACCAAACTTTAAAAAGCCGATTGACCTTTTGACCAATTTTGGTTGCTCATATCCAAATATTGCACGTCTTCATTGTCACATAAAAGGCTGTAATTACCAGAAAACAAAATGCAGAAGCTACACGCGAAAAAAGAAAGGAACTCAGTCAGCAGATTGAGCAGATGCTATAATACACATTTCCTTTTACTGGAATTCCATTTTGTTTAGTTCCTACTTGACTAATTCTACTTGAATCATGTCAAATTACCAAAATTTAATGCTGTTGAAAACAAATGTCATCAAAATTTATTGGATCGGAATGCTGGCAGATGCATTAAAACGAAACTGTCTACAGATCAATATGAGGCTCTGTCTCCCTCTCGCATTACTCGCATCTTTCTTTTCAACTTTCATGTTTTTAGTAACCATGCAAAATCCCCTAAGCAATAAATTGTCAACCTTGTCAAAAATTTACATGAGTTTACACAAAATCATGCAAATAAGATGATTCGTTCTGAAAGACGGTCACCTTGTTATCATTTTCTTTGACACGGATATAATGTCAAGCTGATCAGTCTACAAATCATGCTTAAAGCTATTGGTACTAGTACAAATAATAGTATTGTCAGCTACTTCTGAGTGTGTGGTAATTTGTACGGTTCACATTTCAATTTTACATTCAAAAGCCATGTCTATTCATACTCTTGCGTCCTGTGAAATTCTTGATAGCCACCCTCCACCTACCAGCATGCATGTATGCATTCATCATAATAGCTTTATTTCTATCAGACCAATTTCTTCATTAACATACCAGCAAACACCAACACTAAAAACGGTCGAGTACATTCACATTTGTGTATAGTTCTGCAAAAAAAAACTTTCTTAAAACTACGATGAGTGTTGGGTTGAACTTGCAAAGATGAAAGAGATCATGCACGACCCACACGAACCTCTCAGTTTTCATCCTTCCAAAAACAATCACAGCTTTTTTGCATTCTCTGTGTCCCTCTTAAAATTCACCCTATCTGTCTATTTTCGCATTTTCGTTTGCATTTTAAAGGAAATCTCTCAAAGGCTGAATGGCTTATTACAATGTTACATTTTCTGTTTAATTCTCTCCACCTCCAGGCACGACATGAGATTCGAGAGCCGTGATGAGACAAGGAAGGAGCTGCTGTTGATGCTGCTGCTATCGGGAGGCGTATTGTTTTGAGGATGACATTCAGTTTTATGACTATGGTTATTAAGTGAACAGTCCCTACTTTTACAATGCTGTGAAAAATCATGAGTTGAAACGTGCAAAAGCTGTGAACTTTTAACTGTGATTTATCGAAACATTTTTTAATGAAAAAAATGCAAGTGTCTGTGATAATACTCGTTTTAAACCTGGTAACATGGTTTACCGCTACGCAAGGGGAATATATTCCCCCAGGGCCAAAGTACAAATGTCCTGACGGAAATCAAATATGGCCTTGCTTATGCTTATCCACGTCGGACGACGGGATTACAATGAAATGTGAGCAAGTTTCCATGGCAACGTTGGCAGCGGCCATGACATTTCCCAGATATCAGAAAATACCCATTCAGTTTTTGGAGATAATAAATCTCAACAGTGAAAAGTTGTATGGGAAACTTTTCAGTGATGTGAACATTACGAGACTAAGGATTGAAAGTAGTCCAATCAAAATGATCTTGCCAGACATATTTTTCAACGTGAGACATTCTCTGATGCAACTAGAGTTGGTGGATACGCAGTTGGAAAAATATCCAAATGAGGCATTTGACGAATTGGGGAATCTTCACACACTTGTGCTGGACAAGCATAATATTTCTGATTTGAATGAACATATCAAGGGACTTGGTGCCCTGAAAAACTTGCAAATTTCAAATGGAAACATTAGCTCATTCACAAAGGAAACATTTTCCGGTCTGGGGAAATTGGAGAGACTAGACTTGCATGGGAATCAATTGTCCACTGTGCCCAAAGACGCATTTAACATTTTCAAAAATTTGGCTTTTCTGGACGTGGCTTGGAACAAGTTTGATAAACTGGATCCGGCCTACTTTTTCCACTTGAGTAAACTGACATGGTTCAACGCAAGTCATAACCTAATCCCTGAATTCAAAAGGGGGGCTTTTGCCAGAAACGGTTTCCTCAGAGTCATATATCTAACGCATAATAAAATCACAAAGTTGGATGCTGCTGCATTCCGAGGAATGCGACTGCTGACTAGGCTGTATCTTAGTGACAATCAGATCAGCGACGTGGGTCGTGGCGCGTTCAACTCCTTGCAACGAATAAAGACAATTGACTTGGCTAGAAACAAAATCAAGCTTGTAGACTACCAAATGTTTATGAAACTGCCTTTTGCAGAGGAACTGTTGATTCAGGAAAATCAGTTGACCAGAATAAAAACGGGAGCGTTCCAGGAATTGGCTTATGTCGTGGTTAATGTTAGCCGCAATATGATTAGCGCAATAGAAAAGGATTCGTTTCAAAACTGTGTTAATATGACTATCTTGGATATGAGTCATAACTTGATTGACAACTTTACCAAGGCAGCGTTTGACGAGATAAGTTACCCAAACGAGTGGAGGCTGGAGTACAACAAGTTGAAATTGACTGGTGACATACCACTCAAGTTTATGGCAGGCATTAAGATTTTGAATGTGAGCCACAACGAGCTACGGGAAGTGAACAAAAACACGTTTCCAAAACTCTATGAGATGCACACTGTGGATCTGAGTTACAACAACATTAGCAAAATCCATTCTGCCGTTTTTACCAACCTGTTTAGCTTACGGCATTTGAATTTGAGGTAAAGTGAGAACACCTACCTGAGCATGAATAACATAATCTAGCATACCTAATTTTTCATGTTTCTGTAGTTATAATAATCTGACGGACGTATCCGGATCCGCTTTTGGGGCAATACCTACACTTTTGGAACTGAGCCTTGATCATAACAGGCTAAAATCTGTGAGCAATGCAGCATTTTCAAGAATGGCTTCCTTACGAGAACTTTCCGTAACAAATAACAAATTGAAAAAAGTGTTCCAGGTAATTATCCCAAGCTTAAATAAATTCTGTCCCTTGATACAATTTTAGCATTTTCAGCAAACAAACTTCCTTTTGTTTGTACATTTTCCTAGATTTCTGGTAGTTTAAATGACCTTCATCTTGCCAACAATGAAATATCCTCACTATCCAAAGCATGGCCCACCATGAATGCCTTGCAACGCTTAGACTTGAGTGGAAACCAACTGGGTGGAAATCTGCCAGGAGGTTCTTTTGATCATTTGGGTGCGCTGTCTCGGATCAACTTGGCAAATAACAATATTACTGAGATTCCTGTTGACGCCCTGTCAACGCTGACCACAGTTCAGTACATTGATTTATCCCAGAATGCCATCACACATTTACCCAGAGCAGCCCTTGGTCGACTTCCGATCGTTTTTGAACTCTTTTTGGGGCAAAATAATATTTCCTCAATTGAGATCAAAGCGTTTGAGGGCATGCTTCAGTTGCTGCATTTGGACCTGAGCCAAAACAGACTCAAGACAATTCCACCTGGGGCTTTCTCGGGGTTGAATTCCATGCGAATTTTAAACCTCTCCAGAAACTTTATAGAAAGAACAGAAAACTCAACAAATTGCCTCTTTGAGGAGAATCTTTCCCTTTTGACTTTAGATTTGAGTCACAACCATATTTCCTCCATTTATTCCAAAACGTTTCCCGAACTTCGTTGGACCAACTTTAAGCTGGCCAATATTGACTTATCAAACAATAACTTGATGATAATCACAAAAGAACTGAGAAAGGGAACGAAAACTCTAAAATCCCTCAACCTGTCCCGAAACAGGATCACGGAAATTAAGCCCATGGTACTGGGTAATTTAACCACGCTGGAGCATCTTGATCTGAGTCACAACGAAATATCCTTCCTGGACGCGGCCATTTTGGGACCTCCGCCAAATTTGCAATCGATTAATCTGGAAGGAAACTACTTGCGCAAGTTTCCCACAGACATTTTACCTCGTGCTACAAATCTGAGCTACATCAATTTACAGGCAAATCGACTGAAAGTCTTTAATTTGGATTTTATGCCAAAAATTAAAAATGGAACAAGAGTACTTTTGAAAGAAAATCCGATTGCTTGTGACTGTCGCTTAATTTTCTTGAAGCGACACTTTGAAGAATTACGTCCGAAACTGACCAACTTTAGCCAAGAATATTTTGATGACTACACCCAGTTCATGTGTAAAGGTGCTGTGGAAACGCTAAACCATATGGAAGAGAATGAACTGGTCTGCGATTACCTTGATGATCCATTTTCTCCCAAAATACCCATAAACTACGACTTGGAACTGCGGTCATTGAGCAGCGATGGTAACAACGTTGATGTGAAATGGAGAGTCAAGTCAAAAATGGATATTTTAGGCTTTCACCTTGAAGTACTGGATGATATGGCAGGAAAGGTGGTCAAGTCAGAGACGTTCAGTTATACAGAGAGAATGGGAAAGGTTCCTCTGACTAGAAACGCGGACAGGATTTGTCTGTTTCCAAAATTTTCTCGGGAGGAGTTGACAAGCACTGGGAACTCGAAAGCGAACAAAGTGTGTCAGCGACTGGATAGAATTGTAGCGGCGGAGAGTAAGTATGGTGGCGGCAGTAGCGTATTTACGAATTCACTCCATGTTATGAATCTCATTTTGCTAGGAATTTTAGTCAATCTCTTTTAATTTTAAGTGAATTACAAATTAACAAAATGCGTGTTTTGATATGACATTTCCTTTTTTGGATTATTACATATTTTTGTGAATTTAACAATTCATTAGAAGGATTCAATCCTTTAAGAATGTTCTCAAGACTTAAACAAACATTTTTTGTACGATTTTTTTGTGTTTCATACAATGTTTATACTATAGAAAGTAGCCAAGTGCCAATAAACATGACGAAATAGTTTTAATCAATAATTATAATGAACAACTAAACATTCAGTTTTTTTACAATTGCATGAGTTACCGTTAATTGGACTACTGACAGGAACAGCTTAATAGCGGGGCAAAGTGAGACCTTACGATTCCCTTCGTCCAAAGTCCATTTTGTCTTGCGAGATAACGTGTGGCTTTTTAAATGTCATGGAGCTGCTGTTACTATTCGAGATTAATAAAGATGGAAAATACGAAGAGAGCTTTCTTCGCGTAAACACTCCAAGGTTGCCCACATAAGCCCGACACGTAAACAAGAAGATGAAAAAGCCCTAGTTTTCATGAAAACGTTGCTGCAATATTTGTATTTGATTAAATTGCACAAAAATCATATTTTTACCTGTGAAGCATTCAAAATAGTAAAGAGATAAGCAGCAACGACTTTGGGAGGCCCTTCGAGCAACACGAAAAAGCCAGCCACCCAAGTTATTCCCAAAACAACGGTAAGAGAAAAGCATCCTTTGAAGTAAACCCTGTCAAAACAACAAATTTAATTTAATTTTGCTAACTAGCAAAATGCGGATACAATAAAAAGAGCTTTATTTACCGATAAGAACATAATTTCTCCATGACATATTCCAGGGAAAGCTTTTTATCGCGCTGACCTTGGTGCTGAAGCTGGTACGAGGTTTTCAAGGCAATAAACAAAATTACAAGGTTTGTCTGTCGGGAAAATTAGGTTTAGTTTATCTTTAATGGCATATTATTATTCTGGAATGAAATTAAAAGTTAATTGGAAACGTTTTCGCTCAACCGTTATAACCACCGCCACAGGAACCATAAACGCCCAAATGTAGTTTCCAACCAACCAGCAGCTTGAGAAAAACAGAATCATTAAGCATTATGGAAAAGTGTTCAGTGCAAAAAGCAATCTGGAACTTACTATGCGTCCCCTCCATATGGTTTGTCACTATTTGCATGGCCAATTGCTGCCGTTATGCCAACAATGATCACTGGACTTCCATACGCGACAACACCAAAGTGTTTCATGTAGCTTTTTCCAGAATCGAAAACATTAACCACCATTCTGTAAAGCTGTACTCCTCCAAGAAGCATCCACATAAAGGCACATAGAAACATGTAATGGGCCACCATTGCAGCGCCCATGCAAAGCCCATCGGACAGGTGGAAATAGTGTCTGTCCAAGAATATGAGAATCATTCCGTTTCCAAGAAACAAGCAGCATGATAAGTGCTTGCTTATCGTGGTCCGCATTTTATGTACCCCATTTCTCACCACAGATAGAATCAAAATGGTAATGAAAAGTGACAATTCGGAGAGTGGACATAAAATCAAAGTCAGGATTTCCAACCCCAATTGTTTCCCAACATAACGGTGAACATCCATTAGAACTGCAAAAGACGTGAGATGAGAGCATTCACAAACGGTTTGTGTCCGTGAGATTTTAAGAAGTTTGCAGCCTTCCGTTGACCACAGGCTAAATAATAAAAAAATGTTATTGCATAAAATGGTGAAATATTTGTATTTGTACTTATACTGTTTAATTATGAGCATTTACTGGCTCTCCATGTCCCAAAATACGCATTTTGCACCGCCTTGTGCCACTTTGGGCATTTCTCCTGGATGAAGATCCCTATGTACATCGTAAGGTTGGTCGCCCCAAGCATCCACAACATGATGAAACCCTATTTCAACCCCCTTCCCCCAAAACTTTAACGATTTTGATCGAATCCCGGCTGGTTTGATTCTCAAACCTTTGATTCTCGTCTCAGGACTAGATGAGGTTACTGACAACGAAATCATTCTTCCGTTGATCATTTTGCCCGTTTCTCCATTTACTTCGTATACACCAGTTCCTGTCATAATTTTTGCTAAACATTCAGGTGCCAGGGACAAGAGTGCAATTTCAATTTTTGTTTCGTTGACTTGGGTTGTCCATTTTTCGGGCAGTTTGATGCAAGTGTCCCTTGATGGATCCGTTTTCGGAGGTAGCAGATAAGGTTCATCAAGTTGTACACTGTTTTTATAAAACGTTTCCGCAACAGCCATAAACTGCTCCATGGGAGTAAACATTCTACTATAATTTTTCTGAGTAACAAAATAGGTCAAATGAAAGAGAGCATCTTCAGTGGCATTCATTAACTGACTGGAAAGAAAAGCTTTGTTCTTTAATGATAGGTCGTCCCACGGTTCGTGGGTTTTGATTAGGCAAGCATCAAGTTTCACAGACCCGTTAACAAGATATTCAAATTCCTCCTGAATGGATGTTAAACTATTGGCATTATCAAGTATTTGGTTTAAAAGTGCAGAGAGATCAGCAATTTCGTGACCAAAGTATTTGAAGCTAGAATTCTGTTGGGATAAGCTACAGCCATCAAGTATCTCTTCAGTAAATTCCTTGGCTCTGTCCTAAAATTGCAAGAAATATTTTCTAGTAGTAAACTCAATGAGATTAGAAGTTTCTGTTGGCTTACAATGGAGGTCATGTTCTGATTCGCTCTTTGCATTTTGTCCACCCATGCAGATTGGCACTTGAACACGTTAGGATTTTTTGTCGCGAATTTCCCATTGTGCTTACATTCCCAGGATGCATAACCACTTGAGCCTGGAATCAATTTAGAGCAGTTTTCATATTTTACTTGGTTGCATGGTACAGTCCAATTATGCCCGTGTCGATCAGTTTTGCTGCATACGCCGTTGCAAGGCTTTACGGTTGACGCTTTAGGTGTAGCTGTAGTAGTGGCAAATGTAGTAGAAATAGAACGGGTCGAACTTGAGGTTGTTGAAGACGTTTCAGTTGGCATGGAAATTGTGGAGACGAATTCGGTAGGAGTTGATTCAGTTGATTGCTTTGTAGTGGGTGAAGTCATTGTTGTAGTCAATTCAGTACTGGAACTAGGTGGACTACTAGTTTGTTCTGTTGTGGTTGTACTAGGTGGGTCATTTTCAATTAAATATACGGATGCAAACACTTCATGACTCCAGTCTCCATCCTCTTTCTTGGCCATCCCACCGCAATAATCGTATTCGTCTCCAGCAGGACATCCTTTACAAGGTCCATCGATGCCGGCCAAATCATTTGGGTTATGACTGCCACAAAAACACATGGTTAGAGGAATCATGTTGGGCTTCCAGAACACTGTGATAGCTTCAGGTGTTGCATCTCTTGTTTTGCAACTATTTTCATTCCAATCATAGTAATCAACATTTGAACCACAGAATTCCACACAGGCTTTGCCAGTGTTATAAGGAAAATAATCAAACGAAGGTGAAAAATCATCGATAACTTTGCAAGGTACACCATCTAGTTTGCAATGTGCACAACGAATTATTAGCTTTGGTGAAACACTATTTTCTTCAGTGCGTGTACGGATGTTGGCTGTCGAATTGGTGCGATTAACAAAAGAAACGCTTTTTTCTCTAATATCTGTTGTCGTCACACGATAAACTGAATACGCCAAATTGTTTCCACAAAAACGTAATTGCTGATTGGGGTTAATTGGTTGTAAATTATCCCGATTTTCTGGGGGCGAAGGGAATACTAGTGCAGAACATTCAATGCAGTTCTCATCGTCAAGTTTGCTACCCAAGTAGTAGTATTCCTCATCATCAGTTCCACCAGGAGCACATTTGCATTCTAATCCTCGGACGAATGCCAAAGCAATTTCGTTTTCCAAATGCTGTGTGAGTGAAAGCCATATTATATTTACTAAAAAATTAAACTTTAATTTGGTAAAAAATAATCGAATCGAAAATGTGAATGCACACACCTTTGTCAAGCATTTTCCAGCACAAAAAGAGGGATTAACATAAGGTAAATCAAACGCATTTAAATCATCGTCAGGAGGAAGTAGTTTTTTTTCTCTAGTCACTGACCAAACTGAATAACAACCGATGTTTGAAATCCTGTATATGTCGGCTCTATTATGTGCAAAACTTTCTGCGTCAGCTTTGACCCTGTCATTGTCCTTAGCTAACAACTTTGTAACGGATATTGCCAAAATTACCGTTGTTGTCGTTTGAACAAATCGTTGCCAAAACAGCAACCCCATTTTTGTTGCTTTTTTGATGTAGCCACTCGTAATACCTTTCTGAGCACTTACAACACGCTTAGTCACTACTCACTCAACTTTACCTAGATCTTCAAAAAATCTTTTGGCTTTCAGAATAATTCGGTTTTCGAAAAGTTGTGAATGTCTACTCGTGAGACTCATTAAACATTTTTTTCCTGCTAACCAAATGACATAAACTAGAACACTAATAGTAAGTTTGCACAATGTAATCTTCATTCTACTTCTAGCTCTGACCGGGGCAATATGACTTCAGAGGATTGGTATGGGATAAAAGATTCCACTAGTTTCTAGCGTTTTGCGATAAATCCCTGCAATCTGTTCAGTGTTTACACAAAGCTTTGTGATGTCATGTCTTATATTACAAAACTATTTTGATTACTAACCAGAGGAAATATATCGCTAATGAAATTACTTGATGAGATTTTGTTTGGTAGGATACGCAGTACCGTTTAATTAATTCTACCGAGTCAAGTGTTATGCGGCACAACCGAATACCGAATGTTTTAAAACTTGTGACATAGTAGATCATTCATAAAACTATTTATTGCCAGAATGCTGTTTTTATTGATTCTTTTCTGGTATGATTAGTAAAAGGTATTCATATTGAATGACATTCTATTATCCATGCCAATCAGACGACCTGCTCAACTCATCAACGTCATGATCATGGTAATGATAAGCTTCCTCTGTGGCGCTAGATCTCCGATGGTGGTCATGGTGATGATGGTGTTCATGTGGATGAGGCGCGACGAGGCTTTTCCTAGGCGCAACGAGACTTTTCCTAGGCGCTGCGGCCATGCTTTTCTTGGCCACTACTTCTCCAATCGGTTTATTCGAAGAATGACCATGTGGACCAGTATGATGATGGTGATGGTGGTGGAGAATTTGTTTGTCTTGAGGCTTAACATATTTGCGAACTTTACTACGATGTCTTACTTCCTTCTTTGGAGCTGATTGCTCACGACTCTTCCTTCTTGAGCTATGATGAGCGTTTTGAATCGCATTCTGGTAATGCTGATAATGATGGTGAAGCTGTTGGTGATGCCGGTGATGAGCTGCGTGATATTGTGCAAGTTGCTGTTGATATTGCTGGTGATGGTGCTGATGTTGTTTCTGAGCATTGTAAGCGTGATGTTGTTGTTTTGGTACTCCTGCTGGCTGGTACGAATATCTGTGAGACCTTATCTGGGGTTTCTGCTCACCTTCGCTTTCTTCCTCCTCACTTCCGCTTTCACTTTCACTACTGCCGCTTTCCTCCTCACTCCCACGTCCATGCCTACGTGTATTCTTTTTCTGCTTATTCATGTTACTTGCATCGATAACCCCACTTCCTGGAAATGTACTCTGGATTTGTTGGAGCGTAGGAAAGTTGGCCATTCCAGAATACTGCACCTCTGTTCCAAACGCTCGGTTCACAACGGTCTGAGTTCCACCCATGTAGTCCATTCCTGGATTTCCGTTAGGACTTAGATAACACGGCGGTGCTGAACAATTAACCATTGGCTTGAATCCGCAGTTCAGCATAGTGAGCCACGGAGGTTGGGGTTTTGGCTCAATGGTAAAAGTTACTTCCGTTCTGCAATGGGTTTGGGGCTTAAACTGAAATGCCACTCCATCTTCCTCTTCCGGCTCTCCATCATCCCTTGGAAGCAAATGGTTGCATAGTTTAGGAAGTGGAATCCTGGGTGCCTGAAAGGCTGCACTGCGCATTGGGATCACTCCAATTTGGCAAGGACTGTAACAGTTTTGCTGTTGTTGTTGGTTGGCTGACTGATTGGTATTGTAATTGTATGACTGCCGATGCCGATGACGGTGCCGACTTTTGCTCCGAGTTTGTCGCGTATTATAATAACTAGAGGGATATTGCTTAGTACCACCACCGTAGTACTGTTGCGACTTTGTTACTTGGTTTGTATCTTTTGGGGTACTGGTACTTTTGGCCTTTTCTTGCGCACTAATAGATACAGTGGTCTCTTTTTCCAGAATGGATTCTCCTTCCGGAACTGAAACCAATGGCTCTAAAGTGATTGATTCATCCGCTTGTGCGAGCACACGAGCTTCACCATTTTCGTCAACGCCTTCATCCTGAATTAGCTCATCATTTTGTAACTCTACGGCTGTTACTTCAGCAGGATATACTCCAGAATCTGCTGCATACTCAGCAGCATCCGGAGTTTGACCTTGCTCCTGGTCCGGATATTCAGTGGCAGTTGGTGCAGTACCATCGGGAGGAGGATAAGCAGATGGATTGTCGTCAGTTGGATAGGGTTGCGACTGATCATATGGAGGTGTTTGGTCCTGAGGTGGATAAGTACCTGGATATCCACCAGGCTGCGTGGCTGGATTAGGGGATCCATAATAATTTGGCTGCTGAAAATTTTGAGCTGGAGGACCTGGTGGTGGTGCATAGGCCATTGTTCAGTTTAACTAATTTATACAAATTTGAAGTTGATACAAATACTTAAATTATAGATTCTAAAAAAGCTGTACTTTACTAGCCAATGTTTTAAAAACATTTTTCATTTTGAAAATAAACCTTTATCAAAGTTATCTTATAACTTTAGTAACGGCAAGATGGGTTTTGTTCGTGGTGAGAATTTGAGAATCAATTGCTGCATCAAAAAAAGAAGCCAAAAGGTTGAGATGAACAAAGTATTTCTTGGGGAAGGTGCGATATCGCGGGACTGCCTACCACAGCTTCAGCTTGCCTGATGAAATCGCATTGTCGTGTGTATACCTTGTTGAGGAACATGTGTTATATGTTTCCAAACAGATTGACTTTATTGTGCAGCTATATTTTTGTAACATAATAAAGTTAGTTAACAAGCTATGATTAACTAAGATTATGGGAAACTGCCCGCATTTAGATGCATCCCTCTGATTCAAAAGATGGACAAAAAGTTCAAGTTTTGTCCCACGTGCGGTAATTTGTTGTGCCTCAAGTGTGGAAGCAAGGGAGGGGAGGAGTTGTGGGTTCGAAAGTGCAAGGCCTGTCCTTACGTTCAAGTAATTCAGAGCAAACACCGATATCCGGCCTACATTGTTGGGGTGAGTAACAATCAGATCCCAATTTGAATGGTTGTTAAATTAAAATTAGATGTGGTTGCGTGGTAACTTATTATTTATTTTTGTACAACTTTTCTTGCAGGAAACTGAAGGGGACGAGGTGGACATTGTGGAAAGTTCGAAAGCAGACGAATACAGACAAAGGACAGAAGTTCTGTGTCCCAAGTGTACCCACCAGGAAGCCTTCTTTTATCAAATGCAAACTCGGTCGGCTGATGAACCCATGACCACATTTTATGAGTGCTGCAATAAGCAGTGCAAGTACACCTGGAGGGATTAAATCAACTCTGATTCTTTCCACTTTTGTTACCTGTGTTTAATGATTTTGGTCAGCTTGATGGCCAGAACGATAATATCACGAATAGATAATATTAGGTCAATTTTCACTTGGTCGCTATCAATGCGTTTCTCACCACCATCCCCACAACCGGCAGTAACGCCCTGGTTGTCTAAAATGGAGGCTACAAACGGCTTAGCAGCCGACAGCCATGAGCACGTCATGCCCTTGATTGATGACAGAATAGAATCCGCAGCCCAACACGGAGCAAAGATCATTTCCTCCGGGGGCTTAATAGCCACACCCACCGACACTGTCTATGGAATAGCCAGTGACGCACAAAACGACTCTGCCATTTCCAAAATCTACCAAATCAAGGGTCGAGTAGCCTCAAAACCAATTGCCATCTGCGTTTCCAAAATCGACCAAGTTTACCAATGGGGCAAAGTGAAAGTACCCCGAGAGCTACTAGAAGATCTGCTCCCAGGACCAGTTACCCTCGTTTTCGAACGTCAGTCGGTGCTAAACCCTAATCTAAATCCAAACACCAATCTCATCGGGATCCGTATCCCAGACCATCGCTTTATTATGAAGCTTGCCGAGTTCCACGCAGGTCCTGTGGCTCTCACAAGCGCAAACTTTTCCAATGAGCCCAGCACTCTAGAAATAAACGAATTTAAAAACATGTGGCCCTTCCTCCAAGCAATATTCGACGGCGGAAGATTATCCTCCTGCGAAAAAAGTGAAGCCGCTGCAAGGGCCGGATCTACCGTGATTGACCTGAGCAATCAAGGCTTCTTTAGAATTATCAGAAGCGGCACAGCCCACGCTCATTGTATTCAGTTACTAACCACAAAGTATAACCTAAAAGAAATAGCTTCTAAAAGTTAACTAATAGCTCTGTTAAGTACAATTTTCTATTAAAATAAACGTCAAAAAATTAAAAACAATCTAAAGCTCTTTATTAAATTGCATGAAAAGCAGCATCATAAAATTTCGTAATACATTTATCAACCCAACAGAAATCGCACTTCGCCCCAGAAGCGTAGTTCCCCTACCCGCCGACTTGAAACGCGCAAGATTTTTTTTCAGAATTTTATTATTCAGATTTGTTATTGTGGTTTGCTATTAGCATCTCTGCCCAACTCTCTAGCCGTTTCTGTTTATTTACCTATCTTTGGAGTATTTTGACTGCCATGCAAAATGCAAAACTATTCCACTGTTTCATTTCACCAGCACCACCGCCACTCTCGCTTCTTCGCACCTCAACTGCTCAAGTGAAAGGATAGATCAAGTCACTTCTGATTTGCTTCTCTGTTGCTGTCCGGTTGCCCTCCGGTAAACACAGCAATCTTTAAAAGGAGGGAGCCTTGCAGCCTTTTACTCCGCAAAATTGTTGCTGCAAAAATAAAGTTTTTTGTTTTATTTTAATTTGCGGTAAAGTAACAAGTCTCGGCAGGTTTTAAAAGGTGAGCAAGGCCAAGGGACAGTCTAATTTCGGATGATGGTGGCAGTGGCAGCTACTTAATTAAAAAATTGATGACATTTAATGCTCTTTAAAGTGAGGGCTAACTTTTTTGTGTTATTACGTCACTTGGTGATATTAATAAAAGTATCAATGTGTCAATCAGCGCTATTTCTCCGAGGGCACCTCACCTTAAAAGCTTGAGGACAGTAAGTCTGTCAAGTAGGTTGTAAAGGTAATAAAATATTCTGTTAAGAAGGCATAAAAAGCACAGCATATTTTTTGGCATCAACATCACCCGGGCTGTAATAATTTTGTTAATAGACAAGCAACTGGCTAAAATGGTTCCTAAAACGAGTTCAGCCTCCTCGTCCAAGGCGGGGGCGGGCGCATCTTCCTCAAACGCCTCGGCCGATATCTATAATAAAATGAACGACTACGTTCTGAGTCGCACACCTGATCAATCTGTCAGTCAATCATATCTTCATGGCGTAATGCGCCAGGTTGTGGCAGCAATCAGTGTAGAAATTGGCTGGCACACTACTCAAATGTCAGCGGTGGACGTGTTGGCGGATTTGGCAGTTCGCTACTTGCAGCAGGTTGCCAAGCAATCCAAAAAGTATACTGAGCATTGTGGACGCACTTTGGTAAATGAGGGTGACGTAGCACTTGGCCTAAGGGATATGAACATTTCCGTGCCAGAATTGGAGGAATATGTTCAGAATTTTGATCCTGTGGTGATACCCACAGAGGTTCCGTACATACCAGTGCCCAGGAAAACTGACCTCAACTTTTTGAGACCGGGTTCGGCGGAAGTGCTTACAAGACCTGTGTACGTGCACGAGTACATGCCGCCCATGATTATGGAACAACCCGAGGAGGAGGAGATTGTGATTGACAAGGAGATGGTGGTTACGGACGTTCCAATGGTGGTGGAGGAGGTTCAAGTGAAGACGGAACCAATGGATGAGTCCTGTATGACAAATGGAATGGAGGTGGGACCCAATGGGGTAGTGTCGATGATTGTGGAAGAGCCGTCTCAGGTGCCTGAAGTCGCTTCCGAGCTGATTGTCTCAGAAGTTCCGCCTGCCATTGTTACTGAAGAGGTTGAAATTAAAACAGAGACTCCGCCGGAGAGTGAGGCAGTGATACAAACGGAGCATGAGGAGACGAAAAATGTTCTCCAGCAAGTTAGTATTGTTGAGAATGACTTGGAGGAAAGCAGTGATGATGATATTGAGCCAGCAACATCCAAAGCGGCATCAGTTTTTGCTACTTTCAAGTCAACGAAAAAGTAAGTGCATTGTGACAAAGGAGTAAAATGTCAATAATGATTTTTCTGTATTTTAATTTTTGTTTGCTTTGCAATATTGTTTTGTTTTAATAGGTTGGAGTCGGCGAGTGAAAACGCGGCATTGAAGAAAGTCCGTAGAATGCTGGATGAGCATGGCCATCCTGAACGAGAAAACACTTCAGTCTTGATGACGTCATCCGGATACATATCAGAGTCGAGAGAAGGTCGTCTTCCAGATCGCAAACCCCCACCTGATCGATCCTTCTTTGATAGCCCCCCACCCGCACCCAAGGAGTCGAAAAAGACAACAATGAAGAAAATCCTTCAAAATGTGAAGAAGGGCGAAAAGGGTCATTCCGACTCTGAAGAGGAAAACGTAGAGGGTCCCGGTTTATTTGGGGTCATGGACAAGATCGTTTCCGCTACTGGTGGAAGTGCCTCTGGTGCACTGCTTGAGCCCGCTGAGCCTATTGCGGGAGAAAACGGAATTCTGGCAGATGTGAACAAAGACATTTCAAAGAAAAAGCTATCCAAACAAGAGCGAAAGCTGCTTCATCAAAAGCAGAAAAAGGAGGCAAAGGCTATGAAAAAGCTACAAATGAAAAGCAAAGAAAAGATTTCAAAGGCAAAGTTGGTCCAAGCCGCTGCAGCAGCGTCTAAAGAGCAGGACTTGGCAAACTCTGCAAATGCAATAAAGAATAAGCTCACAATTTTCACAAAGAAAATCAAGTCTAGTAAATTGGATGCGTTGGGCATGCCAATTAAAAAGAGAAAGAAGGACAAAAAGAACAAACTGAAACTAAAAGACCTGAAACGACCTTTTGAGCCAATTGAGAAAGAAGCTGCATTAATGAAAGCTCCTCCGGTTCCACCAGCACCAGCAGGCACAGAGCTGATTGAAAGCGACGAAGACTTTTCAAATGTGGATACCGGGGGTGTCGTCTCACCGGTGCGTGTCAGACATCCTTCGGCACACATTCATCCTTCTCCAGAGGAGCAGATGATGATGCCAATGATTCCCAAGAAAAAGCTTAAAAAGGAGAAGGAAAGTATGGCAAGAAGTGAAATCACAGTAAAGATGAAACCTCCAATGCTGAATTTGAACCAGCAACTTAGCTTCAATAGGAAGTTTGGTCAACCACCAAAACCGTTTTCCGGTCTACCTGGTTTTCCGCCCATTCCAAAGACAAAGATTAGTAAACGACCATTGCCAATGGGCGAGGGAATGGGTATACCTCCCAAAAGAAAGAGAGGTCGCCCAAAGAAGGAGTTCACTCCTCCTAACATGAGCATTCCTCCTGGTTTGCAACTTCCTCCGGGTGCATCTGTTCCGTTGCCTGCAGCTCAACTAGCCTCAATTGGCAAAACGCTAATGAACAAAGACCCTGTGCTCAAGATCAACAAAATGAATCATCCTAATGAACCCCCAATCAAGGTGATGAAAATCCGAAGTGAACACATGGAGTATCAGGGTCTGGTACCCAGCGTGTCTCCGAATATGATCACCAAACCCCCGTCTATATCCCCAAGTAAAAGTGCTATAGGACCGGGTGGTGCATCCGGTCTGAACAATTCGGAACTATTAAAAAGACTTCCTGCGCAACCTGGGTTGATCCCAGACCGCATTTCTCCCGTTCCTTCCGCGGTCCGCCTTCCCAAGGAACTACCCTCATCGATCTCAATCACCCCAGCTCTTTCGTCCCCTCAAAAGGAAATGCCTTCCTCGTCAAGAGGCTTTCCCGGTGCTTTACCTCCTAATGTATGCTCTTCGGTAACGATTACCAGAATAAACATGGGTAATCCGCAAAAGCTGCCAAGTCCGTTCGATGACTCGATTACTCCAGGAATTGGCCCCCCACCTGGACTTGAAGGTCCGCACAAAAGAAGTAATAAGCTCAAAGGTGTGCCACCACCGCCACCGCTACAAATACCAATACAAGCTGAGACTGAATCTGGGATCACCATAACACCCATCGTAATGGGTGGTAGTAGTGGTGGAGGGGGAGGTGGAAGCAATAAGGACCACAGGTACGACCATTTACCTCCACCACCGCCATTACAAGAAAGACCTACTCCGAAGCATTCAATGTTGGCAAAATTGGATGAGGAGTTGAGCTCAACGTCTCCATCCAACTCATCATCATCCTCCTTGAAGGAGCAAAGAAGAAAAGAAAAGGAAAAGCGCAAAGAGCAGAAGAAGGAGAAAAAGAAGAAAGCCAAGGACAAGGACAAATCAAAAGACAAATCGGAAAAGAAAAAGAAGAAGAAAGACAAGTCTGGCGAGAGCACATCGGGTAATGATGCTATGGACACTCCTCCACCCGCTGTAGTACCCAAGCTGACATTAAAGTTGGGAGGACATTCCAACACACCAACTCCTGTGGACAGTCCAAATCCACCACAAGTTTATCACGAGCCTGCGCTTCCAACGCCGCCACCGCCACTGAAAAAGTTGAGCATCAAGAGTATACCAGAAGACGTTAAACCACCCAAGCAAAAGATTGTGCCGAACATTCAGCAGGAGGTAGAAGAGGATCTCGAGGTGGCTCGTTTCGCTCCGTTGGTAACAAGACCACTGAAGCCTGCCAGAGCTGCCAAAGCAAATGCTGCTGCTGGAATTGCTGCGGTTGCCATGGGGGCTAATGTTTCGAACCAGGAAATTGTTCAATTTCCACCATCATCAAGGGGAGGAGGAGATAAGGCAGATTCAAAACGCGGAAGAGGAAGGCCACCGAAAGGTGGTGCGGCCACTACCCCAACTCCAGCAACTCCATCCAGCTCAAAGCAAGCAAAGGCTACTGTCAAGCTGGAAACAGAAACGGTGGGCTGCATAATTGACGAACATGTGAGTAGCTTTGTGGTATTTTTTGTTTCCCGTTTTACTTTCTTTTCTGCATGTCTGCATGTGTTATCGTTAATTTTTCTTTGCTTAAGTGTTCAATGTATATATGTTTTTCACACATTTTATTTTTACACAATTTTTACTTAAAAAAGGAAAATCTTTTATTTTCAAAACTTTTGAATTCAATTTTTTTTTTTTTTCAATGAAAATATAATTTCACGTGAACTTTTTTTTAGTTAAGTAAAAAGTTTTGACTATATAATCTGTTGATTCTTTGCACACACTTACACTTTGAACATGTATTTCGTTTGTGTAACATGAAAAGTTTTGTGATTTGTGTGTAAATGTAAATTATATATATATTATGTATGGGTCACAAAGAGTTCATTGGGAAATGTAACAACGAGGTCCAAATCGAGAACCCTTTTGTTGGCTGTAAAGCAGAAAGCCTGCATGCTGAAAAAAGCTGTTAAAAGGAAAACTGCAAATGCAAACCGACGACTAAATAAGCGTCGTGGCAGAAAAAGAAAGTAAAAGTGAATCTTGAGATGATGATGATGAGGTACAACCTTGTGTGGTATGTGTGTAGGTGTAAATCTTACAAAAATTCTTGTTCTACTCTGATCATTTTTAGTCTTTTAGAAAACGTAGATAATTTTCATGTAGACAGTCAACAATTTTTTTCCATTTCCATCAACCACTCTTTTCTAGCATTCACTACTGCCGCTGATCGCCTTTTCGACTCTATGTATAATATGCATTTAAAATTCTACAACTTGCCAACTTATCAACTAAGCTATCATGACGAAATAAACTATTAATTAAAATAGCGTTTCTACAGCATCTGCGAAAATCTTATCAAAAATGCTGTGTGCATGCATGCACTACGACGAGATCTCTGTCATCACCTTGTCTCATCGCCTTAAATAAAACTGTTACTAATTTTCATTGTACTTTCTCCCCTGTTATAAGTTTACCCGCTTCCTTTTAGTCTAAAATGTTCCAATTTTTATTTGTTTTGCATTAGGGCAATAAGATTTGGATTTGTCCTGCTTGTGGTCGTCAAGACGATGGTACTCCTATGATTGGTTGTGACATTTGTGACGATTGGTACCACTTTGTCTGCATGGGAATCGAACAGGAGCCGTCCGAGGAGGAACAGTGGTTCTGCCCCCGTTGTATGAGAAAGCAGCAAAAGCCGGAAGGAAAGCTAAAGAAACGGAAATGAGAGGAGGAGAACGCGCTGGGCTCCTCAGTGCTTGTCCAGTAACAATGGAAGAAATGAAAAAATATAACCCTGGTGTTCCTGTTGAATTTAACTTGTAAAAAAGTCAATACGTTCTATGAATTTTTTTAGCCTTTAGTGCATATTCGACCATATAAATTGTCATGGAGAACAATGTAGTGCTGGTTTCACTCATTCTAAATTTCAATTTGTAAGGAAAACTGTTTTCAACAAACTTGCCTTAGTAATCTTTGTCTTGTGAACTTTGTCGAATGGTTTCAGCTTTAGAGTTTTGCTCGGGATTATATAAATTAGCTTTTTCTAGGGAATGTATCAAAGTTCAAAACAAAAATTATTATCATCACAATGTCAATCCTTCAAATAAAAATACTATTGCCTTACCATTTTAGATTGTACATTTTTATCGGATTTGGGGAGTGTTGTGACAGGCAAATGGTACTATATTAAAGTATTATAAAAACTTAGAAATTATATATATTATTATATTAATTGTAGTTGTTTAAGTTTATACTCTCTATGCTTAGTTATTATTATTGTATGAAATAATGTTTTAATCTTTATTTATTTATTATATAAAATGTAGTTACGGGAAAACAACGAAAAAAACTTACGCTAACAGCAATAAAATGATAATAAAAAATTAAAAAGCACTCGGCATGCTTTAATTTGAATTCAATGATCTTATAAAATTTTTGGGGTCCAAATTTTAAATGTTTTTTATTGCAAGCCAAACAGTTTTAAGAGTAACGTCTGCTGCACCACACATTCCACCTATTTCCTCGTAGCAGTCAATGAACGCGAACGTTCGTGCGTAAGCTGCCATAATGACAATGACGAGCTGATACTGATATGGCCCATTGTTTTCAGCAAAAAAAGGTAGACGCGTCTAATTACTCATCTCCGAGACGGTAAGATGCAAACTGTGGTGACGACGACGATGAATACTGCTGGCTGATCATGATAATTATTAAATGAAGAAATGAATTGGCCATCTATCTATTTTCCTGCGATTCAAGCCATTATCATAAACATCATCGTTATGCGAGACAATAGTTAATGGTAATACAAGCGCACATAGGGGATACGATCCAAGGGGATTCTGTCAGGCTTAATAACAGCCTAATTAAAAAATAGGTGAAAACGGTGCAAAATGCCTAGATTGGGAGGCGAAAAGACTGTCAATCAAATGGCAAACTTTTTCAGAGGCAGAAGAACATCGTACATTCTGCTAGCAGGGCTAGTCTTTCTAGTAGTAATACTTCAGTATAATATAGCAAACGCGAGAAAATACTGTGACGCCAAGAATCCCTTGGTTACTAAATCCTTTGATAAAACTTGCGATAAAGAATTCATATTTTGTGTGCCTGGAATTGGTGGGATCCCTCATGCTTGCCCCGAGCATTTGGTTTTCAACCCAAAGCGTGAAAACTGTGACATTCCCAACGCATGTTCTGGTGCGTTTCACCTTATTTATTTCATTTCGATTATTTTATGCAGTTGTTTAGGTATTTCTAAAAAACTAAATGAATTTCGATTTTTACGTGTTCAGCCAGCAAGGATATTGACAGGGATTGTATAGGAAAACCCTGTGGATTGCATGCAGACCCGGGATGCGAGACATACTATATCTGCTCTGGTGGTAACAAAATTCGAAAGAAATGCCCAGAAGGTACCTATTTCGATACGGAGGACAAGGATTGTCAGGATCCTACAGAGGAGGAGGTGATTTGTTTCGACGAGCAAATCAACAAAAATCTTGAACCCACCGACATTCAGAACGACACGTCATACGCCCTGGGTGACGATGACTTTTGTGATCCTCATGAGTACACTGTGTCGCCGGGAGCTCCTACCGACAACGGAAAGAACGGACCGGGTATCATTCTGGAAGCGCCCAAAGTTACCGATTGGGGAAAGTGGAACGATTGGACCTTGTGCCCCAAGGGGATGTACGCCACTGGCTTGTCTGTCTGGAAGAGAAGTGTTGAGGATGATCGAAAGAAATTTGATCACGGAGGTGTGGTTTCAGTTGGTTTTAAATGCGAAGATCCGCTGGACATGAAAAAACAGAGTCCCAGTGCTGCGGCCATTGGACAATGTGCCAAGGATGCACCTGACGATTCTTGGTATGGTTGGCTGGATTGCGATTATGGAGCCATTGTCGGATATCAGTTGAGTCAACAGGATGATCAGAAGGAAAAGGATGACACTGCTACAGATAACGTCAAAACGTATGCCTGAAAACAAAACATTTTGGAATGTACTTGACAAATGGTTTTATCTCCATGAGAAGCATCCTTAGTACGTTCTTTTCATTTACAGGATATGCAGTTGTGGTGAGACCATGGAGAAATTCAAACCATATCACATAAAGAAGCCGGTATATAACAAAGTAGGAAATCAGAGAGGAGAATGGACTGATGCAAAGTAAGGAAACGCTAGTGGATTTACAACTAACAGTGTTTTTATACACAAAGTATATCCTAAATGTTAATTTGCAGGTACTGCAACAAGAAACAAGCGATTTGTGGTTTGAAAACGCAGATGGAAGACTGGGTGCAGACAAACAGTACGTTTATAATCTTGAAATTGGTAACAATGCCAACCCGAAATTCTATACATTCAATTTTGTTTTCATCATAGTTGTCAAGTTGGAAAAAGAGGACATGACAGCAATGAACCAGATGCATACAAAATGTTGCGATGTTCCATCCCCTGCAATTTGCGCTGCCAAGGAGAACCTGATGTATATCCAAACTTGTGACAACTCTGAATCCCGGAGTGCTCGCCCCTGCGCTGCTAGAATTCTCGTGGGCGTTGCATACAACGTGGCAGACTACGAACATGCAATCCACTTTTACACGAGCATTGGCTACAAGTACGAGGAGAGCATTCCTCTTTTGAAAAAGAGTATCGACAACAATGTCAATTGCGGCAAGGGTGACTGCGAAGCAAATTATCAGAAACTGGAGGAGGCAAAGATATACAGGGTGGGTGACTTTGTAGAGGGTGAGGTAGTAGTTCAGCCTCAGGTGGATGGAAAGGTCCACCAGGTTGTCGTATATTGCGGAATTTTCAAAATTTATACAAATACCCTGGTAGTTAAAGGTAAAAAGAAAGATGGTTCACAAGCAGCGTCAGACTCATTTGTTATCTAGAAATACTATAAAAATAAAGTCAAGAATTTTCTATTTTTTATCGCATTTCTCTCAAGCCTTAATACGTCATCATCTACGACATGTTATTGTTACGTACTGCTTGCTCAAGGTTATAACGCGCGTGGATCTAATATTCTGTTAATTGCCAACTTTATCTTTGTTAAAGATATATAGTATGCACATACATATAGCATATTGTCATATGAATGGAACACATCCTCTGTAATTATCCATTGTCCTGGGAAATAAAAACGTTCATAAGTTCATCTCTGTATACTTGTTAATGGGTCTACTGGCCATAAAATGCGTCCAAGTTGTCTTTGCCATACCTTTTCAGTATTTTTTGTGCGGGTTGTAGCATAATATCCGAAAAAATGCAAAATGCTTAGAAAAAATAAATTCCTTGAGGGAAATAATCCATTCCTGACATTAGTTCTCCTCTCTAGTTTTGTTCCGTTTCCTGTTGGTGAGACTAGTAATAAAAATACTTACTACAAAAAGCGACCCTCGTACGTACAATGTCCGAGGGAGCTGAGTCATGTTGTTGGCCATTATCCGTTGGCAGCAGAGCTCTGCTCTGTCAAGTTTAGTTTTTGTGCCACGGGGGAGGTGATTCGGGGATATTGTCCCGATAAAACGTTCTTTAATCCGGGAAAACTTGACTGTGATGAGGGTAGTGGTGTTGGTAAGTGCAAAGATGAGTATAAATCCAGACTGAAAAAAGTGTGGGAGGTTCGTCCTCTAGAAGATGACCCGGACTACAATGACTGTACACGGAGACCCTGCAACTTTTACCCCAACGCGGAGGATACAAGCGACGGAAATACTTTTGTGTTTTGTGACGCCGGTGCTACCGTCATTCGCAAATGTCGAACGGGTCACGCGTTTGACCCCAAAACGGCAGATTGTGAGGAAAAGAGCAAGGTAAAGAAATGGGTGCCTCCCAAAACGGGAACGGGGAAAAAGGAAGCAGAGAATCCACTGGATGATAACACGGACAAGAAATCCTTGGGTGAGTTCAAAGGAAAACCACCCTCTTCTGCACTTGGGCTAGAGGATGGAAATGGGGTATTCGTCACGCAAGACCCAACACCGAAAAAAGGCAAAGAACCTCCAGCCGACTCTGTGTGGTCTTCCTGGATATTTTGTCCAAATGCCACGTACATTACAAAAGTGGGTGCTACAGAAGCTACCTGTACTCTACCCGAAGGTGCGGATCCTCAAGACGGGGATTCAGATGCTGGAGCCGCTGCAGAACCCACACAACCAGCCAAGGGGAAATCGAATGAGCCGAAAAAGAGCGGCGGAAAGGCTGGGGAAGTACACCAGCTTCCCTTTCCCGCAGAAGGTGTCAAGCTTCCTACGTTGGACTGTGGAACCAAAGGTCTCGGCGCTTTAAATGGTTTTAAAGCGAGTCCAAAAGGTGTCGAGTTTATTTGTTCAGGTGCTCCAGATCCGAGCAACGAAGCAGAATATTGTCCAGCAACTACGGCCGCGTGTGGCATGAGCGTTCAGTACAGCTCATCTACCAAAAAACCTAGCAACTTCCGTATGCGGTGCTGTCCTGTACGAAGTCCACTTTTCAAACCCGTTGAAGAACTGGCTTTTGTCAACTCCTTTGACAACAGCGATGGAGAGGGTTGGCGCAAGTTTGAGTTTGAAACGGGTGTTTACGGGGTCTCTAGTCCAAAGCAGGAGCAGAGTCTATCTGCATTTTATGCGTCCCTGGGATTCAATTTTAATATGGTTTTAAAGGATTTGGAAAAGAGTTTGAGGGAAAGGACTACCTGCTTAAAAGACAAGGAATGCATTTACCCATGGCAAAAATTTGAGTTCAAGAGCCGGGACGTGATCAAGGTACAAAAGAAAATGATGGTCCCGCCAAGGTCGAGAACAAAGTTGTTTCTGGTTTACGCTCAAGCGGGCTACTT
This sequence comes from Entomobrya proxima, assembly GCA_029691765.1. Taxonomy (NCBI): domain Eukaryota; kingdom Metazoa; phylum Arthropoda; class Collembola; order Entomobryomorpha; family Entomobryidae; genus Entomobrya; species Entomobrya proxima. Next base: position 7,947,073 of record CM056168.1, read on the forward strand.
TCGGATAAACACCAACAGGTTTGTGGAGTTTGTGGAAAACTTGGAATATGACAAGAGGTACGAGGAAGTGAGGGAAGTTCCTGATGATGGCATTAATCTTCCCAAAAACAAACCCGGAAAGGGAGATGGGGAAGATGGCGGCGGCGGGTTGAGTCCCTTGAAGGCAGCCAACCTGGACAAGGACAACCCTCCGTACAAACTCTGTCCGTTTCACAATCTGCCTCCCAGCAAACACATGCAAAGGGAGCCTCCAGATGCGCTTATCATTTCTAGTCCAATTGTGTACGACATGGGAGATTGGAATCAGTGGCAAAACTGTTCCAAGGGAGCATACGTTAACAGGATTAGGCAGCTTACTCACGAAGTGAAGGGTGAGAGAAAGGACAAAACGGGCGTGATTCAACTGGGCCTGGGCTGTAAAAAGTTGTTGCTTTCTCTTGTGGACGGGAAAACCACGGGCAAGGCAGCCAAGGGTGGAGATTCAGGTCCTGCGGTGCTGGAGGTTGATTTTATAAACCCGGGTTTTGATATGAAACCTTGGAGTGACAATGCTTGGAGAGGGGGCACATGTGAGCACGGGGTGCACGTGGGATTCCAAATGAAGACTGGGTCCAAAGCGGCCAAAGATATGGGTGCGATGAACATTTTTGATCATCGTAAGATGATATAATGAGCCATTGAAAATACATTTGCGTTCTTGTTTCTGCAGTTGGAACTGAGGAAATGAGACTGATATGCAGTTGTGACAAGTCAGATTTAGAGAACGCACCGGAAGTTGGTAAAACGGGCGGGAAAAAGGGTAAGGGTGATGATGGCGGGGGTAAGGCTCTTTCACCCAACAAGAACAGTAACAAAATCATGCCAAAAACCGACGGTTGGACAGAGGTAAGTACACATAGTGAATTGATAAATGGAAGCAATTAGAATTACAAAGATATTGTTTCCAAACTGTAGGAACAAATTTGTGAGCCATTGCAAGGTCTCCAAGCCCTAATTCCCCAACAACATCTAATGAAAACTGGTTGGTTAACATTAGCTAAATATATTTTTTACTACACCAATTTCCAATTACTAATAAAATGTGATAATTGTTAGATATGAAAAAGTATGACAATCATGGGCTGACGAATGTAAAAATGAAATGCGTGGACATACCAAATCCTGCAGAACAGTGTGAAACGACAGAGGTTTGCCAATTTCTTCAACCTTTTTTTTGCAAATTTTCATTTCTCAATTGTAGAGCATAAACCCAATGCAATTCTTTCGCAGAAAAGGGTCCTGGTTGCTCGCTGTGAGAACCCAGACACGGTAAAGCGGGACTGTGTTTATAACACCAATGTCGGGGTGGGATATCGCGATGGTGCGGATGTTCACGCTGCGGCCAATGGATATGAATCCGTGGGCTGGACACTAGGCTGTATTATTCCCAGTCTAAAAAACAACTTCCAGAATAGCTTGGGCAACTCGCCAAAATACAGGGAGCCCATTTGGCAACCCATGAGCCCAGTCCAAGGAAAAATTCAAACTGATCCCAAATCTAAAACGGAAATCTACCAAATTGTAGGGGAATGTGGTCCTTATAAAGTGAACACAAACAGGTTTGTCAAGGTGACCAACGGAGGAAACGAGGAAGAGTTTGACTTGCCCCTGCCCGCCATTGACGTTAAGGCTCCATGCTGGAAGGACTTTATCGAAATGGACCCTGTGCCACCATACGAGAGCAAAGCTGGACCGGATGACATGTGCAAATTCCATGAGGAATTTTCCACAGACAACTACACAAAGACTACAGGAGGTACAATAATTTCCTCCCCTGTGGTCACTGACTTTGGTGACTGGGACGAGGCAAAGGGGTGGAAGCATTGTAATCCCGGCTCGTACATTGTTGGCATTAGTGGAAAGCGCTACCAAGCCAGTGATGCTGACCATCTTGGCGTGGCTCATATTGGTTTCCGTTGCGTGGACCCAAATACAATGTCGGAAACCAGTAAGCTCTCCCTGATAACGCCAGGTTTGCCTGGAGAAAGCAAGGATGGGTTGAAAAAATGGTTCAACTGTTCATCCAAGGGAGGTGCGGCGTATGGCTTTCAGCTTTATGTTCAGCCAGCTCAAGGAGGACGACATGACGATGTAGCGACCAACAACGGACTTTTAATTTGTTCCTGCGGAGAACCGGCAATGAATGAGTTTGAGGAGGATCGTCACGAATCGGAAGATGGCCATGAGCACATTGGTTTATGGTCTGATCCTCAAACCTGCCAACCAAAACAAGCACTTTGCGGCTTTACTGGCCAGTTTCAAACGTTTGAAAAACCAAATCCCGAGAATCCAGTGGATAACACTGGGTTGAACAACATGAAAGGCAAGTGCTGTGACGTGGATCATCCTGGATCCACCTGCAAACCACAAACAAAGCGGGTTCTGGTTGGTCACTGTGACAACCGTAATGACACGAGAGAGCGACCCTGTAAAATCAAGCTGGATGTTGGCGTCTCGTATGCTCCCGAGAGTGCAGGCACTCCCAGAAGAAACTTTTACGAGAGTGTTGGGTTCGTCGCCGAGTGTGCCGGAAGGGCTCTTCAGCCAAACTTTGCCAAAGATGCTCAGTGTAAGGCACAGAGAGAGGACTGTGAAATGGAGTGGAAGAATAGACCAAAGCAAACCTGGCTTTCTGAGGACATGTACACAGACTTTGCTCCAGTGCCGGGTAGTAAGGTAACTCCAGTGTACCAAATCCAAGGACATTGTGGGGACTTTGTGGTGAAAACCAACAGACACGTGATAAACGACAGGACCAGGGAGATTCCCTTGACGGACGATGATATTGGACGAGGACCACCTTGTTGGGAAGACAGCATTCCGTTCAAGGCCGAAGATCGAAACAAGTTGAAAGTGGAGCCCAGTCCTGTACGAGCACCGGAAGATCCAGAGAAACCAGAGTACGATTTTGTGGAGGATGGGGCTATTCTCACCACACCCGTTCAGGACACTACGTTCCCTGACGAAACTCAAGAAAGTGACTGGAAATATTGTAAACCACCCACCAAAGATGCTTGCTGGTATGCTGACAGCGTTTATGTGGAACGACAAGGTAGTCCAAAGGATCTCGCTGGTCTGGTGGCCGTCTCGCTGCATTGTCGAAATCCAAAATTGACAGGAGATGGGGATCACGTGATTACTGGAACAACGCCTGGAGCAGTGGTTCAGGACGATGGAGCAAAGGACTGGAAAAGATGTGAATGTGGCACTGGAACAGGTTTCCAGATTAGCTCAGTGGGATCTCAACTGCTTGGAGATGATTTGGCTATAGAGTCGTTGAAAATGATGTGCTCCTGCAGCGACCCTGTGGTCAAGGATGACAACGAATTTCCAAAGGAAGTTCAAGGCCAACGTGGCAACTGGACGAGAGAGCAGTTGTGTCGACCAAGACAGGCTCTTTGTGGTATCAAGACAAGAGCAAAGCAGTTTAAAGCTGTGGACAGTTTGCTCAAGTGGGATAACATGGGTTTGACACAGGCCAAGCTAAAATGTTGCGATGTTCCCAACCCGGCTACAAGCTGTGAACCAAAGCAAGTCTTACGGGAAATCGCGTAAGTACGACTTACATTTTTTCAAGTTCTATCAAGTCTTCTATTTTATGAATCTGATTGATGATTTGTGATTTATTTTACTTTTGACTATCAGAATTTGCGAGAATAAAGATGAACAGCAAAAGAGACGGTGCATTCTGGAGACTGCTATTGGAGTCACCTATGATCACGACGACCAGGGAAAAAAGAACCTTGCCAACTTTTACGAGTAATTTTTATGCACATTAAGGACTATAAATTCATGGAGCATTTTGTTTTAGTGCAGTCTTGATTTTCAGATCAATCGGTTGGGGTCTAGACTGTGTGATTCCCGATCTTGAAAAAAATTTCCAGAAAAACATGGATGCCAAAAGCGATGGCATTGCATATCCCTGGAAGGAGCCAAATGATAAAATCTGGCATTTTGCATCCCCCGTCCAGCACATGATTGACGTTAAAGATCGCACTCGTACTGGAGTCTACCAAGTTGTTGGTCAGTGTGGTCCATATCTTGTTGGCACTGACAATTTTGTGCGTGAGGACACCAACATGAGAAACACGGACAACGTAATGGAAGACTCATACGTTCATCCCAAAGAAATAAATCATCCTCCCACGGCCCACTGCTGGGCAGATGAAAGTCCCATTTCCGCCAGAGACTACATTGATCCCACAAGAAAGTTTAATAACAAGGAGTTCCCCTTCCACGGACTACCATCACCCGGAAAGTTTTTGCTGTCCAATCTCACCGAGGAAGGGTTGGAAGTGGAGCATCCCGTGGCAATTCCCAAAAAGAACTTTGCCAGTGGAGCCAGAGAAGAATGTTTCGAAGGAGGCTATATGGTGGGCTATGCTGCAGAAAAGAGTAAGGTGGAAGATGATAATTTGGGAACAGTCAACTTTTTGTCAAAATGTCAAAAGTTGAGTAATGTGACGCAAAAGAGAAGGTCACCATGGGGTGATGATGATGAGGATGGCGGGGGTAAGAAAAAGAAGGGAAAGGGAAAGCATGAGGAAGACGATGATGAAGATGCGGCATCCCGAAAGCAGAAAGGAAAGGAGGAACTCCTTATGAAACATCCTGCAGAAAAATTTGACAAGACAAAGGTAGATAGATAAATATAGAATAAATTCTAGAATAGTCGTTTTAAATTTGAAATCTATGGCATAATGTTGTTGCTTAGTTGACCAACATGTACCAAAGATGCGTCTTTGGAGTGCTGGTTGGCTTTCAAGTACAAATGGATCCAGTCAGCTTGAAGCCTAATCCTGGCCCAGCCACAAAAGATGATTTGGGAATAGATGATATTCGAATGGTAATAGAAATTGCGTATAAATTGAAAATCCCTGCATTATTGTAAACTTGCTCCAATGAAATCCTGCCCTAACTTTGTAGATGTGTTCAGTTGGTGGCAAGCCTCTGGATCCCGCAGAACCAACCAAGACCGAGTGGAAAGAGGAAAACATAGAAGCCTGCAGGGCGTACCAAGCTTTATGCGCAGTTTCTGCCAAGTTTGGTCCCAAGTCTGTTGGAAACTTTAAAAAGACGGATGGCACGGGTATTTCCCAGATTAGAATGGCCTGCTGTGACGTCCCGAATCCTGGTGTTGGAAACCCACCCACTCCAAATGAAATCGCGAGACTAGCTTCCGTTTGTAACAACCTTCAGTATGATCATGAGCGAGATTGTGAAAATGAGCTGGAAGTTGGTGTGACCTACGACCATGAGGAGAATCCAGACGAGAGCAAAATGCATTTGAGCGTGGGCTACTCCGTACCCTGTGTGATAGGAGAGCTGAGAAAGACTTTCCAGGAAGGACACAAAGTGCATTGTGCTAGGGATGGTTCCTGCAAGTTTGACTGGAAGAAGGAGCTCAACTCGAAAATTTTCCAGCACGGATTAACTTCGTACAAAAATGGCACCAAGGTAAAACCACATACGCGACAGGATTTGTACCAGACTGCGGCCAAACTCAATGACTTACTGGTGCTAAGCAACGAGTTTGAGCTGGTGACATCAGATGCAAATGGAAAGGTGATTGACCGAAACAAATTTACCATTCCGTTGGAAAATTTCCCAGAATTGAAGGAACATCTAGTATGTCAGCATAATGACAAGGGACGTAAAAGACCAAAGTCGGGAGAAGCCGGAAATTTAACACCTGAAAATGTGATGAAACCTAAACAGAAGGGCAAGGGTGATCTTCCCAAGTCAAACTTGTGGCCTCCATCGGAGGACATGAAGGAAATTGATGATGTGAATGTGGTACAAACAATGAAACCTAACAATCTGGAGGGAGATGATGAAATAGATGGCAATGCAGAGCCACAGTGGGAGGACTGGGTAAACTGTCCTCAGGATACCTTTGTCAGTTATGTTTCTCCTGAAGCGGGAGGAAAGGGAGTAACAGGCTTTGGCTTCAAATGCGTGAATCCGGAAGATGGTGGTCTACAGGACAATCTTAATGTTGGAGGCTCGTCTCCCTCCAAAGGGAAATCTAGCAAAAAGCCTGGCTGGAAGCCGAAACATGCAGGACCTGTGGTAGATGCTGAGGAGGGTGACTCTGGAGGAGGAGGAGGTAAAGGTAAATCCGGGAAAAAAGAGAGCAAGCCTGAACCTGAGATGGGAAGCCTTCCTGAAGCTAAAGGCGAAAAACCGCCAAAGGGTACGGCCAAACCAGACGCAAAAGACATTGGTTGCGATTGCCCTGGAATTCCACTCTCAATGGTAATTGGGGTGGAAGCAAAAACAAATGAAAAATCTGGCGTTGTGGGAGGCATAAAACCGCTCTGTCCTTGTCACAAAAGCATTCCAGCCAATGCAACAGTTTCAGATGGCAAAGCCACTGAACCTCTGGTATGCAGAGATAGACAAGCCATTTGCGGATTTCAGGTTCAGAGGAGTCCTAAGGGTGGAGAACTTACCAGAATGCGAGGTAATGTCAAATGAAAAATAAGAAATGGTTAGAATTTAAATATTCATGACAATTGTTTTATGTTGTCATAGCCGCGTGCTGTGATGTACCTTCCCCATTGAAGGACTGCTCTCCTCGAGACAAATTGTTCCGTGTCACAGTCTGTGACAACTCTAACGTAGACACGGAACGCAAATGCAATTTTAACCTGGATGTTGGTTCGACGTAAGCTTCTGTACTAGATAACTATGTTCCCTTGTTCCCTTCAAAAACAAGTTACATTTTTGTTGTACTCTTCTGTTTGAAGGTACGATTTTGACAATTTTGACGAGCAAATCAAATTTTACGAAGCCATGAACTGGAATTTGGAATGCATGTCCCAAGCGCTCGCAGATAAATTTGCATCTAGCTTAGGTCCCGGACCTGACTCAAGCAAGAACTGGGCCAAAGGTGCCAAAAAGAGTCCCCTGGGTCCAGAATGGGACATACATTCTGATGGACCTTTTGAAATTCCAGTCAAGCCCTTTACAAAACTAGAGCTTTTCCAAGTTTTGGGGCATTGTGACTTGTACAAAACGTATGCAGACCGCTTCCTCATCACCGAATGGAATACCGACACGGGAGATATTGCAAACAGCCCAAAAGATTTGGGTGGCAGTGGCCCACCACTTGAGGGCAATTTAAAAAGAAATCCTCCAACTTGTTGGATGGACGACCAGCCACTTATCGGCAACAGCATTCTAGTCAACGCTATGAAACCTCCTTTTGGCGAGGATGGCTACCATGGTTACCCCGGTAGCGAAAAGGGAAATAAGCTTTACGCCCTTGGCGACAACACACCCAGAACCGGTTACCGTCTCAGATCTAAAAAGCAAACAAAATCTTCCGAAGAGGATTTCGACGATGAGGATGACTTGGTGGGCTTGATCCTCTGTAATGAGGAAACTTATGCCAAACGATTTACAGGCGATCCTGGAGAGAACACTCACTTTTTGTGCACCACTGCCAACTACACAAGCCCCAATGAAAAGTCCTCCAGCAAAGATGGAAGTGTGCCAAAAGGACACGAGTATAAACAACGCACTCCCGCTGCTTTCATTGGAATGATCAAAGAGGCCAGCAACAATGACAAAGATCCAAAAGACATTGACTTGTCCCTTATTCCCTCCATGCCACAAGAGTGGAAGGGAGGAAAAGGGGGCAATGGCAAGAATGCAGAATACTGTCACCCAGGCCAAGCCATCTGTGGAGTGCAAGGTGGCAAGAAGAAGGGAGTCATTTGCTGTACCGTAGAAAATCCTGGAGACATTTGCGAACCCAAAGAAAGAACTGTACTGAGTGCCACGTGTGACAATCGCAGGGACAGTCGCAAGCGAAAATGTACGGTGAAGATTGGCGTGGGAGTCACCTACAACTTTGACGAGCATCCAAGATCCAGCTACTTTTACACCAGCATTGGCTTCACTCCAGAGTGCATGAAAACGCTAAAGAAAAAGTTCCAGGAGATGCCCTGCGTGAAACAAGGCAAATGTGAGTATAACTGGGGTTCTGCACCAGCAAAGCTATGGGACAAAATGCAAGCTGTTCCACAGAACACTGATGTGTCGCCCTATACCAAAGTGGAGTATTATCAAAAAATTGGAGTGTGCAGTTTTCCACATGGCGAGCTTATTATTCCCACTCCCGTTCTGCAACGAAAAACAATCAACACGGCTGGGAAAGAGGTAAAGTCCTCGGAGGTGATTATAACGGGTGAAAATGGTGGCTTTGATACTACACTGGACGAATGCAAGTGGAAATTTATGGATTTGAGTGAGAAGCCTGCACCACCTCCACCTGTAGATCATCCACCTTTGCAACTAAAGAGCTTGGTTCCAGTGGATGAGGAAGCCATTCCAAAATGCAATTTTCATGGCATGCCACAGTCGGATCTGTTTGAATACTACACTAATGACACCAGCGAAAAAGATGTTTCGATAGCGCTAATGGGCCCCAAAGATCTGGATCTCGACTTGAACCTAAAGCCCAAATGGCAAACTTGGCAGGAGTGTAGTGGTGAAGGCTACGTGAAGCAAATGGAAGCATATATTTCCACCTTGTCAAAGGGTGGTGAGAAAGCAGATTCTTTGGCTTTGAATCAAATGATCTTACAGTGTGTCAACAAGAATGATAAGCCAACCAATGAAATCCAGTTGTTCACCCAAGCTGGCATGGCAGCACCGGGTAGCAGACAGCCGAAATCTTGTCAGGATGGAGCTGTCAGCGTGGGCTATGGTATTCAACTAAGGGGATATCAGGGTCCCTTAGGAGATGACAATGTGAGGAAATTGCTTTAAGAATCTAAATTAAAGATGTTCACTATGTTGCCACTCGTCACTAACAAAATTATTACTTGATACAGGCGTACATAAACTTTAAGCAGTTGTGTTCTTGTGGCCCCCATGGACTTAACGATTTCTCAAGTGAGGTAACAGACAAGGATCATCACACTGGAGAGTATGAAAATCAAAATGTATTAATTTTATTGCAAAATCATAGACGGTTCATTCATTCACTCTTTGTATAATGTGCAGATGGGAAAGCCCACAGGTTTGCAAACCCCGACAAGCCATCTGTGGATATAACCATCAACATACCAATCATGAAGGTGTTTATTAAAATGCTATAAAAATATTCTATGATAATTTTTTCATATTAATTGAATCATAATTTATATATCTTGAATTTTTCAGTTGTCAGCTCGGATAAGACATCAGAAAGCTTTCTATTATATGATAACGGTGAGTATTCTGCAGAGTATCTCTTATTAGCATTGCTAATCTTTGCAGAACACTAAAACCAATTTATATGCTTGTAGTGGGAATATCGGGATTGGTAGCAAAATGTTGTCATGTGCCTTCACCTGCAGCAGAGTGTGAGCCAGAAGAAGAGAAGGCGCTCATTGCTAATTGTGATAACATGGCAATAAAGAGAGGCACCCGATTATGCGAAGTAATGAAAATAAACTCAAGTATGTCCTCTCTAGGCAAGTTTAACGGGTTCTGACTTTATGCAGAATTTTTGTTCATGTATTTCCTTAGATTGAGGTGGACGTAGGCCTTTCCTATATTTTCCAAAACGATGCCGTCAACATGTCCGACTTTTACGAAAGCATTGGCTGGAACCTGGAATGTCAAAAGGAGGAGATCTACGACAGATTCTCCAGAAAAATTGGAGAGAGCAAAGTGCTTCCTGGTTTTTCCTGGAATTCCACCAAAGACACTAAAGTTTGGAATCGTGCAGCCTCGGGGAAATTTGTGGTGACCCTAACACCCAAATCCGATCACAAGGTGTATCAAGTCATTGGAAAGTGTGGCATTTACCGTATCCACACCAACGTATTCTTTAGCACGGATTCCAGAAACAATACTGAGAGCAAACAAACTTCTGATACCATAGGAAATGGCTCTCCGGAGCCCTGCTGGGCAGATCTATCTCCGCTGGTTGGAAGAGGTTGGTTGGCCAAATATCGACACACTGTAACCCCCAATTTTGAAATTTACCACAAAGTTAAGGAAGACAAGGTCATGCCTTGGCTTGCGGAAGACAAGTCGGGCAGAAAGGGTTGCAAAATTCAAACACCAAAACCTGCTCTACCTGCATTCAAGTGGGAGGAGTCTCACATTTGTCCCAACAATTCGTACATGCGTTCCTTCTCTGTGAGGCGAGCCATGGGCAAAAATGCAGACTATATGCAATCCAACAATGTGGACGTTTACGGAGTAGTTTCTGTAGCCTATCACTGCATGTTCCCAAACATGTCCATTGCTGAAGACAAGGTATATGCATGGAGACCATTTGAAAAGGGAACCGAGGAAAAGAAGAAGGAGAACGAAAAGAATGAAAAACATGATTCTCCCGGTGGTCGTTACCAATATTGCTTGGGTGCTGCAATGGGCCTTGAAGTTGAGAGTGTGCCAGAATCAAACGTGTTAAAGGACAATTATGGTATTCTGGATGCACGCTTTATGTGTAAAACATTGGGCAAGGATGCTGACTACGCGCACAAAATCGATTTGATCGGGGTGGAATTGAATCCTCCTGTCATCCATGGAAACGCTGTTTGCAAAGCCAAACAGGCCTTGTGCTCTTTCCAGGGTGCTTTTACCAAGGGCATTGACAAGACGGCGGATAGTGCGGCAATGACCAACATCAAAGTTGGTTGTTGCAATGTACCCTCCCCGATTGCTACTGGCAAGCCAGAAACTACATACATTCTGGCAGCTACCTGTGACAATCTTGTGTACAACAGAAAACGAAAATGTCAGTACACCTTGGGAGTAGGGATTCAGTACGATATTCGAGCACAAAAGGAAGCCAGCTACTTTTATATTAGTATTGGCTACACTCCCACGTGTATTGCGGAAGATATCAAGGCCAAGTTCCCGGAACTAATGAGCTCACCTCCACAAGTGTTCCAGGAAATGAGTGAAATGAAGATGACCATTGAGGTGGAGCCTAAAATGAAAGTGGATATTTACCAACTGGTGGGTCGTATCAATGAAGTGCTTGTGCAGACCAATAGTATTCAGACCGTTGTAACCAACAGGAAACAAAAAGAGGTTGATCGAAAGAATTCTACGGAAAAGAATAGTCTACCTGAACTGAAAAATAAACCTTGCGAAGTGGACGGTTTGGACATGGACCCTTCAAATATTGAAATGGAAAAGGAAAAAATTGCCAACAAAGAGAAACCAGAGCCAGATGAGGAGGAGTGCGTGTTCAAGGAGCGTCCCGACTTTTCCAATTACGTGCTCAAGGTTGATCTTTCCAACTACATTGAAGGGGTGCGGGAATTGAATCTGGAAAGAAATCATAAGACCACGTGGAATGCGTATTCATGGGCAAGTTGTAAGGACGAAGGGTTTGTCGTTGGTTATGACACAAAAGCTGGGGAAATTGAGGTGTCCGACGGTATAAAGAACTGGAAAAACAACGAGACAGGGACGGAAAAGGATAGTTATGGCATAGGAGGGATGGCAATGCAATGCCAAGCGCTATTAGATACAAGCAAGTCAAAGGCTGTTGTGCACCACGTACACAAAGGTTCGGAAATTACACTGGACGATTTTGGAGGAGCGGAGCAGCTAAAAGAGGGAGCGTTTTGCAAGGATGGTGTTGCTGTGGGCTTTGCACAGCAAGTGCAGCCTTTCAAAAAGAGCTTGGATGACGATGCATTAATTGACTTTCGTATGTTATAACCACTAATTAAGCTGCTTAAATGTTCAATTATTAAATTGCCAGTTTGCATTTTATTTACATTTTCCTCAGAAATCCACTGTTCTTGCGGAGACACTGCTTGGAAGAATGGCGACGAAAAAGAGGAGGAGGATGGCAAAGATAAGAAGAAAAAGAAGGATAAAGATGAGAAGAAAGATAAGGACGATAAAAAGGATGAGAAGGACAAGAAGGGGAAAAAGAAGCAGAAAAAGAAAGACTCACGGTATTACCTTCAAGTTGCTGAGCGTTTGGGGTGAAGTGAGAAACGTGTTTTAAGCAACTATTTTTTGTTCTTGTAGATGGACCGATTCGAGGTACTGCCGACCCAGAGAAGCTATTTGTGGCTTTTCTATCATGGCTCAAGAAAAAGGACAAGGTATCATGAATAGTAACGAGTAGAATTTTGTTAAAATACTAAAGTTGTCATGGGATTTAAAAAAAATTATGTATGCTCTTTGAAGAATCTATTCGCAAGTATGATAACCTGGGAATCACCAATGTTAGAGCTAAATGCTGTCATGTAGACACTCCGGCCTTTCAATGTACACCATCGGAAAAATTAGCAGTGGTTCGTATTTCAATTCAGTTCATTTCTTAAATGTAATAACTTAATTGTGTAGGATTGGCTGTTTTTATCTTTATGTTTGATTTCATCAAAGATTGGAGAATGCAACAACACAGAAGGCGGTGGGAAAAAAGCGTGCAAATTGGATCTTTATGTTGGTCTCACTTACGATCGCAAATCCGGGCAAAATCGAACAATTAAAATTTACGACGGAGTGGGATGGTCACTTCCTTGCGTAAAAGATGATCTGTCAGAGTCCTTTGCACACAGCATAAAATCTGCCAAAAAACTTTTCAATTGGAAAGATCACATTGATAAGAAGCTGTGGAACCAAGTGAAAAAGAAGTCTTTCACAATCACTGCAGATCCTGGCACAAAAACTACAATGTCTCAGGTAATAGGCACCTGTGGTCTCTACGTGGTGTACACTGGCAAATTTGTAGAAAAGCAGGAGGATCCTAATGGGGTGATTAGTAGCGAGACTGAGCATGAACTTGATGAAATTGGTTCGGATGGATGGGACACTCCGTGTTGGGAGGACGCTACTCCAATCCGAGGCAGAGACTTTATGAACTCCATGACTTCGCAGCCCATTACATGCCCACTGAGAACAAAGCACAAATCAACAAAAGAAGATAAGCTTAGTTTGACCGACAAGGAGAAGGAGAAAGGGGATGCAAGAAAGGGCTACGTTATCAGCACACCACATCCCGAAATGCCAGTTAAGGATTGGGGTGAATGGCAATTTTGTCCGGAAGGGACTTTTGTTCGGGGATGGGCATCTGTGGCGGCTGGTATGGCCTATAAAAAAGACGATAAAAAGGATGATTACAGTGGCGTTGTTTTCGTAAAGGCAATTTGTCAGACGCCGGATATTAACCCAGCCAATGACTTTTCCATCAGTTTCCTTCAGCCGGAAAATGAATGGGACGAAGCAAGTTGGGTAAGTACAAAATGACACAGTAAGGTACATAACACTTAGGATAACCTATTTAACCTTTTGACTTTCTACTTTGTAGACAAAAGTGGGTACATACGGTCCTCTTTATTGCGTGGGTGCAGGTATCGGAATCCATGGCATTGTTCGGACCAAGATGAAGGTTACTGGAAAGGAGGATGGCAAGAATAGTATTGCCCCAGATAAATTTTACTTTCATGATACAAAGTTGGTATGCAGTTGTGGAGCAGATGCCGGGTTTATGCGAGAAGGTAGAACTCCTACTAGCGAAAGGCATGAAAAACGAGATAAAATGTCTGAAGAACAACCGGTGGAGGCTTGCAAACCTAGGCATGCAGTTTGCGGTTTGAAGGTCTCCTGGGGCAGGATCAACGTGGGTGACTACCAGGTTCAAGACGGTTTTGGGGTATCCAACATGCGGGTACACATATGATGCATTTTAAATTTTGCTGCGTTTATGTATACTTTTACTGCTTAAATTAATACATTCTTTCAACTCAATAAGGCTTTATGCTGTGAAGTACCCTCACCACTGGCGGACTGCAAAAAGCCAGAAGAGAAATTAATTTTTGCCATGGCTTGTGACAATTCTCGTGGGTCAATACCTCGTCGTTGCATTTACAACTTGGCTGTCGGAGTAGCATATAACTTTGAGGAATTCGAGTCAGAAAGCTTCTTTTACAAGACAAATGGCTTTACACCAGCTTGTATTGGGCCGGAAGTTAAGAAAAAGTTTACAGCAAACAAGCCAAAGGCTTGTTCAGAGAAGGGTTGCAAGTATCGGTGGGACGACGCACCGAGTAGAATTTGGCATGAAAGTAACACCGTGACTCTTAGCCAAGAGGTAGAGCCAAAGGACAGATTTAGACTATATCAGGTAACAGATTAGCCATTTAATTATGAATTTTTCTCGCAGTAAACCTCATTTTTTCACATGCTTTTTTGTACCCCGTGGCTTTGCTCACTCTTCAACAGGTTGTTGGTCAGTGCAACAATGTAATGGTACTCACAAACAAGTTTGTAAAAGTGATAGCGGATCCGAAAGGAGAGGAAAGATCCAAGGAAACATGGACCATGGATGACTTGCCACCAACGAAAAATAAGAATTGTGAAATGTAGATAATTTATTTTATATATTATGTATGCAGAGAGCAGAAGGAAATTCGTTGTTCTTTTTTAGTCGTTTGTAGAGTAAAATATTTTTTTGTAAAATGTAATGATGTTGTTATAAATGTCGCTCTTCTAATGTGATTTAATGAACTAAATCCAGCAGCTCAGTGAAAAATGTTTTTTCATCAAAACAAAAATACCAGACTATAAAAAATACAATGTTGCATAATTAGGCTTATCAGTAGTCATTATAGTGGTGGGTATATACAAATAAAGAAAATAAATTATAGGCTAAAGTGCAATCAACTTATTTTTACGTCATGTCTGGAATTGGACTAGATAGCGTGTACCTATAGTAATGTACATGATACAATGTCTGCACATTTCACACAAGTTACATTTAGATGCAATCAATGAGTGTGGGAAAGTGAGTTAAGCAAATATGCAATTTTAAATTTAAAACTGTTGTTATCACTATCAGCAGCGTAATATTAAGTCAAGAAAAATTGCTTATTCATGTTTGCCTCTGGACAATGTATTTGAAGGATACAGTCGTCCACGGCACAAATTGAAGGTTGGCATGGCAAGAGAATTTGTAAAAATGTTGCCGCTTAGCAATTAAGAATGTATACAAGTACAAGTGCACTGGTGACTCGAGGTGACTTTCGTGAGAAACTTGTCATCGTGAAAGCACTGTAATGTCAGTGTTGTGATCGTGGCAACGGAAGTATTTGAGCACTTACGCACGTCTTTTTATTATGCACATACCTAACTAACTTAAAAATATAATGCACGTGTCTTCGCTTTTCCGTTGTTTGCATCACGCTTGAATAAGCAGCCCTGTTGACGTCATCTAATTATAAACCCTAATTTAGTTCATATTTTTTTCATATTATTTGCCATTTGTGGTAGTAAGGACTTTTGACCTTGTATTATGATGCTCATTAAGCCAAACGCCTCAGTATGACACAAAGGAAACTAGACTAATTGTCCAGATTTCAGACGTTGGCTATTGCTTTGAGGATATGAGGATAAACAAAGTGGAAATATAAAAACCCCACAAAACGTGGAAAACACTTTACGTTTTTGGTTCCCACTCCCAAACTAACAATAAAAGCCACAAAACGTTAGAAAATGATTTCAATTAAAATTCTATTTGTTGGTGCATTGCAAGAAGTGAGAAAAACCATAAATCTCTCTAACTGTAAGGCTTTCCTCAATCCAATTATCATGAACTATATTTTACCTGTTTGTGCCATTAAATGTGCACTCAAACGCAAGCGTTAATAAAGCATGCCCGCCACAAAATGCCTTTTTCATCAATAATATTAGCCACTTTGGAGAATAAACATGTCCTTTTCCTCAATTAAACCAACACATCAGCAGTTTAGTCATAATTGATTGCAATCGTTGCAATAGTAACCCATTTCAGCTTGTTAAAATAAACAATTTAAAAAGCAAGTTTATGAGAAATCAATAAGTGCAACAATTGAAAGTAATTTTTCATACTTTCTGCTTATTATATTGTTGGCTGTAAACATGTAAATGCCACTAACTCGCTAATATTTTAAAAAGAGTTTCTAATCCCATTGCAACCAACCTCATTACTCTGACGATTCTTTTGAAGCCATTCCAACTTTCGACTACTGATTATGTAGTTCGTACTCAATAACTCAAATACTACCAAGTATTATGAAAGAGGAAAAAACTGCAAAAAAACCTGCGTAGAAAAGAGTTGATAACATAAATTTACCTATTTTCATACTACTTGAAACTCTCAACACCTGCAAAACATTGGTAAATTCTAATCTATTGATAAACTTGTGTAGAAAAGAAGTAAAGTTTCATGTAAATTTCTACAATTAGCACATGATTTCCGCATTGCAATTGTTTTTGTTTTTGTTAAAGTCGTCAGCAAAATTGGTAATTACCGACCTTAACTTTAACACCTAAAACGGCGCATTATTATCCTTCATAGCCTAATCATAATAAAAGCAAAAAATGGTAATTGAATCTTGAAACCGATCTTTATTGCAGATTAGCTTAATTTGGGATGCCCCAATGCATACGTACTCAAATAGGTAATTTGCATAAACGTAAAACTTTAGTCAAAATTAAGCGGCGAAAAATTGCCATGATTTTTTAACCAAGTCAATGACTAGCGTAAGCAACAAAGGAATATTGTGCAATAAAAATATTGTGTCATTATGCAGGACAGCTTATGTTATAAGTCTTACGATTCGAATGATATTATTGGCAGCCTGCCAATGGCAGGGTTACTACTAGCAATAATGATATGATTGATCTAGATTTCTATAGATAACAATTTACTTTGTATTCTGAATTTCTGAAAGCAAAAGAACAAAGTATTAGTATGATAACTTAGATTAACTCTTATGCACTTGCCGCGAGTAGCTGGTTGAAAACCAGCAGCAAAATAGTCAAGTAGGCAAACATTCAACCCTGGGCAGTTCTAGTAGAGTAGTAAGTAGTAATCTAAAGTTTCATGCACTTTTAAAGTGTGTTGTTACGAGTACATAATGTTAATGCCATGTGCAAATAATGCAATGCAGAGGCTGAACTAAAGACATGGGCATGCGGTCGTTGTGGATTCAATTTGTGCTGTTATGTACGTTTTATGGCAGTACTGTAAAAAAGATGAGCACTCATAGCTGATAGCTTCTGGATAGCTTGAAAGCATAGATTCTTGGTCAACTCCAATCTTGCATTAGGAAATCATGCTGGAGGAAACAGGAAACTGTATTTTTAACGTGGGCTTGAAATGCCTTTATCCTAAGCATGATGCTATGAAAAATGAAGCAGATATATGATAAAATGTACTGCGTCAGTCTGGGCAATCAACTTGACTTCAAGATGGCTTTACTTGAACTTCTTTTATCATTAAATATTAAGCACCCATCTTGTCTTGACTTTTCATAAATTATAAAAAGGCGAGTAAAATCTAAATTAAAAATCAGTTTCATCTAAACTTGCCTGGCAGATTTGTTTACAGTTTAGTGCGTAGCTTTAAAAGGATTGAGTGAGTTAAACTTTTCATACTCGTCTCATTGTGCCCCGATTGTACAAAAATATTTTTTTGTGCTTCTGGTTGTGAAAAGCCATCAAAATGCCTGGTAAAAATTAAAGCAATTCAAACTAAATTTTAAAAGATGCATTTAAAAAATCGTATAGTTAAAAAATTAATAATTAATCCAATTTATGTCAGAGTTCCATAATCAAATGTGGGTGACCTCTGCGCTGAGTGATCCGGATGTCCATAAGGCATTGATCCTTTGTTACTCCCTGAGACGAACTTGTACCTTTCGGAAAATTTCTCTCATTGCGTCGCCAAAAATATCGGCAAACTTGAGGTGCTGTTGCATATAAATCGATTGCATTTTACCTTGCATGCATGCTAAAAAGCTATATTTATTTACAGAAAGGCTCTTGATCATGGATTCGACTTTGTGTTTTACCTTGAGGAGGATCGAAACACTGCTCACCTTAAGCCGGAGGATTTTGCCAAGTTGTACTCCCTGGTCGCCCTCCGAGCTTTTGACATGTGTGCTTATTTGTCCCCAACCATGATGGCTTTGAGGAATTGTGATGACATCTTTGCTGAGCCCGTAGAGGGATTCCGATTACTGGAAGATGCAGCGGATACCTCTGTGTTTTTGTTTAAACCTTCTGTTAAAGGCTTTGAGGCTTTGATGACGGTCGTGAGTGGCAAAAATGGTTGGTTTCTGAACAAAATATCATTAATATAAAAGCGTTATTCGATTGTAGCACTTGCTCATTAGATTTTGGTACATTCCCATTTTAATTATGCAGGCACTGGTCTAGGGTCATTTTTGCAACGTTGGACAAAGAGCCAGCGAAAGCATGCCCCTTGCCTTCATGAAAAATACAACCAAGTGCTGACACGTGGAAATGCTTTACTGGGGTTAGGAAATATGAAATTCCTGAAAGAATTTTCGTTAAGAATGATTATCTAAACAAGAATGCTTATTTGCAGGTATGAAAAATCAATTTCGATTGTGAACTTGGTGGACTATCCAAGTGAGACGGATATTGAGAGTCTTGGGAAGAGCACTGGAATTCTTGGACAGCTTGTCGCTGTTCACTGGCTTAAGATCCAACGGGAAGATGTTCTGCCACTGATCGGTCTTTCCACGTCACCGCTTCCAGCATCCACAGAAACACAGCTTGTTGCTAAATATCAGGCAAAGGAGCCCATTGCCATTGTTGGGATGAGTGCCCGGTATCCATCAGCCAATAACTTGGATGAGTTTTGGCAAATACTTTTCAATGGTCAGGATGCAACAGGGACTCATCCAGAGTTTAGATGGGCGAGAGATCAGTGCTCAAGAAACCCTGAGGGTTGCCGGAAAACTAACGCAGGCTTTCTAAAAGTTCCAGTGGATGAATTTGACGCAAAGTTTTTTGGTACCAAAAATTTCTAATTATCTTGCAAATAATTAGTTGCATAATTCCGTAGTAAAATTTGACATGTATTTACTTTGTCAGGCATTTCACCAAAGGAAGTCTTATTCATGGACCCTCAGCACCGTCTTCTTCATGAAGTCGTTTGGGAGAGCCTTGAAGATGCTTGCATGGATCCTCAAAGTTTGCGTGGAAGTGCTGGTTCCGTATTCTTTGGGTCTTGGATTAATGATTACAGGGGCATTCTCGACGCATCTGGAAATCCTGAATTTTACAGAACTTACATGGGGAATTCCATTGGAGCTGCTGCGGCTCGTATTTCATTTTTGCTGGGGTTGACAGGACCCAGTATTGCCACTGAATCTGGATGCAGCTCTGCCATTGTTGCAGTGCATATGGCATGCAAAAGTTTGCAACTGGGGGAAACCAACCTAGCATTGGCTTGTGGTGTGAACATGCTTCTGCACCCATTCGATAAGGATATCATGCCCATGGTAATTTCTCCTGACGGACACTGCAAAACATTTTCAGAAGACGCAGATGGCTTCGCTAGAGCAGAAGGTTGTGGAGTTTTGGTTTTAAAGCGACTTTCGGATGCTGTGAAGAATGGAGATAACATCTGGGGACTGATTAGAGGTTCAGCAATCTCTCAAGAAGGTGTTTCAAAAAGCATGGGCACTCCTACAGTTCACTGTGAATCACTGGCAATGAAAGATGCGCTGCTGGATTCCAGGGTTTCCCCTGAGGAGGTATCCTACGTTGAAGCTCATGGAACTGGAACATCAGTAGGAGATCCCATGGAAGTTGCCGCCATTGCCAAAGCGTACAGTTCACCAAATCGGAATGAGCCGTTGATTATTGGGTCAGTGAAAACAAATGTGGGGCACACTGAATCATGCTCAGGTATAACAGGCATCATGAAGGTTATTTTGGCCATGCAACATGAAACCATTCCTGCACATCTGAACCTTACAAAGCTTAATCCTATGATAAATTTGGATGCTGTTCCTGCCGTAATTCCGCTGGAGCGAATGGAGTGGAAGAAAACTCCAGGGAAACCAAGGTTGGCGGGAGTGAGCTCCTTTGGAATCACAGGAACGGATGCTCACGTAATTCTTGAGGAAGCTCCTGCGATTCCAGATTCCAAGATATTGGCTACAAATATGGAAAGACCTCTTCATCTGTTAAAACTATCTACAAAAACGGAAGAAGCTATGAGCGTCCTTATGGAAAACTACAAAATTGCAGTTCAAAGTAGCAAAAATGAAATGGCTGACATTGCGTACAGTACAAATATTGGCCGTGCTACCTTCGGAATCCGAACAGCCATCATAGCTAAGAATATTGATGACATGGTTAACGCAATTGAGCAACGGAAATACTTGCAAGAAGAGTCTAATCCGGAAAATCTGGGAAAAATCTGCTTTCTTTTCACGGGACAAGGCAGTCAGTATCCGGGAATGGCAAAAACGCTGTACCACACGAGCCCAGTCTTTAGAATGCACTTTGATTACTGTGAGAAAATACTCAAAAGCATGTACAACATCAGCATCACGGATGTGCTTTGGTCGAGCAAGTCCAGTAGCGAGATAAGTAGAACAATTTACAGTCAAACGTCCATTTTCTGCGTAGAGTACGCACTTCTCAAACTGTGGGAATCCTGGGGAGTAAAACCAGATTACGCATTGGGTCACAGTTTAGGTGAATTCGCTGCTGCGGTATGTGCAGGCATCCTCTCTGTTGAAAATGCTATTGAACTTGTCGCTGAAAGGAGCAGGCTCATCGATGAGCTGCCTCGTGGGAAAATGCTGGTTATCAAGGCTGATCATCAGCAAGTTGACAAGGCGATGAAAAGGTTTGCTGGTGTAGAGGAGAAAAGGCTTTTGGACTATGCTGCAGTCAACTCTAATGAGCAAACAGTAGTCGCAGGAGACTCTGATGTGGTTCTTCAGTTTTCAGAATTTTGTCTGAATAACAATTTGAAATGCATTATCTTGGAGGCAACTCACGCATTCCATTCCAAACACATGAATCCTATGCTAGAAGCTTACAGATCGGTCGCCAAGACAATAGAAACGCAAAAGAAGGAACAGAAATGCGAGTACATTTCAGGAATGAAAGGTGACCTGGTTTCAGGGAATGAGGTGGATGCACAATACTGGGTGGACCACACAAGGGAGAAAGTAAGCTTCCTCAGTGCCAGCAAAAAGGCTGTGGCACTTGGATGTACAATTTTCGTTGAGATTGGACCACAGCCCGTTTTGTCTGCACTCACCATGATGAACAATGATACTCCTCTGCTCTGTCTGCCGTCTCTGAAACGGAAGGAGGAGGAATGGACCACGCTACTCACAACTGTGGCAAAGCTGTACTTGAAGGGAGTGGAGATTGACTGGAACGGATTCGATCAGTTTTATACGAGAAAGAAGGTTCATCAACTGCCCAACTACCCCTTCATGGGAAAGAAATTCTGGCCCGACTTGATGCAGGCCACCGGAAACGTGATTCATCCCCTCATTGGTGCTGTCATTCCCAACGCATCTTCACACAAAATTTTCCAATGCGGAGTAAATTTGAGAAGCCACGAATTTATAAAGGATCATGCCATTGGGCAAACGGCCGTTTTCCCAGGAGCTGGTTACCTGGAAATGTGTCTAGCTGCAGGGCTTGCCACTGTCGAGGGTGCGCTAGATTCCATGAACAAACCAACCCGGCCAATGAAGGTAGAAAATCTTAGTATCCAAGCTCCATTGGGGTTGGACGAGTCCAAGACAACCCAACTGCAAACAGTAGCAGAGCTGAACAAATCATCCGAAAATGAGCAGGACTGGAATGACGTCACAGTCAAAATATATCATAGAATGGATGCTGAGATGTCGGAGAAATGGCTTTCTCACGCAAGCGCAACATTTTCACCTCTTCCATCTGCAGAAGAACAAAATGTCACGTTCGACAAGGCAGGTTTCTTGGAAACCTTGTCCTTGCCCTCTGACGAAGAAACCATTTCCAAACTTTATGAAAAACTGGCTTCTGTTGGTTTGAAATTTGGTCCCGTGTTCAAGAGCTTGGAGAAGCTCTGGAAATGCGAGGAAAAGAATTCAATGTTGGTCAAGGTCAAAGTCCCATCCGAGGGAGAAGGACAATCGGCACAGTACATAATACATCCTGCTGTTATTGATGCCATGATTCAAGCTATAATGGTATTAAAGCTAACTGGAAAAATGAAGAAAAAATTATACGTCCCAATCAAAGTAGGCAAATTTTTATGGTTGTCAAACAGCACTTCAGAGTCGGAAGATAGGTTTATCCATGTTTATGATGAACCAACAAACGGTAAAGTAGAAAGCGAGTTATCAACCGACAAATGCGTTGCTTTACTCTTGGACTCCACCGGCAGCGTACTTGCTGTCATGTCCGCCGTAGAATACATTGACACAACTGACAGGGCCGTAGAGTCTGTTTTGAAACAGCAAATTTGCCCAATGCCTGATCTTTGGGAAGAAACTTGGCGCGCACAAACAGGACCTGTGCAGCATTCTCATAATCATAAAACATGCGAAGTGAACTCCTATTATACTGACGAGCTGTACAATGATTTGGTTGGAAAGTACAACGTGCTTTCCCCAGAGCTTCAGGTCATTGATGACAACATTAAAGCATTAATATATTACAACTTGCTCCGATGCTTGTATCAGTGCGGGTTCAAACCATCTCTAAATGCAATTCTGAATGAAGAGAATCTGATTACTGAGCTGAAGATTGATAGCAAGCAAACAAGAATGTTTGGCTATTTTTTCCGCGTCCTGGAAGAGGAAGGCGTTGTCAAGCAGGAAGGAGCAAGAAAATGGAAAGTGGTGAAAATTCCCCCATCCAAAGAACAAGTGGAACAACAGCTAAAGTCACCAGTTTTTACAGTAGAGCTCATGTCAGTATTTAAATGCACTTCTCTGCTATCAAAGTTGGGAGAAAATCTGCACAGCATTGTCACAGGGAAAGATTCAGCCCTACCGATACTGTTCCCAGAAGATGGGCCCAGTAAACAATGGTCTTCGGCCGGTGATTTTTATATTGAATACGGTGACCTGTATCCAATTTATGACATGATCATGTCTGCCGCAAGAACCATCTTAAGTAATTGCAAAAGTCAACATGACAACAATGGGGAGCGATTCATTTACAGAGTTTGCGAGATTGGTGCTGGCACTGGAATGATGACTCGTGGATTGTTGCAAATTTTTGATGAACTGGATTTTGAGTACGAGTACACATTCACTGATATCAGTAGCGCTTTCTTTAGCGGAGCCGAGGTCAAGTTTGAAAAGTATGTTAAGAATATGATTTTCAAAAAGTTGAACATTGAGGAGGATCCGATAAGCCAGGGCTTTACTCCAGCCTATTATGATCTTGTGGTTGCCTCTGATGTCGTACATGCAACAAGAAACCTAAAAGAAACCTTTAATCACATTAACATGCTGTCGAAACTTGGCGGAAGATTCTACATGATTGAACAGTCGGATGTTAGTAGGCTTATCACCTATGTCTTTGGATTTCTTGATGGTTTCTGGCGGTTTGAAGATACCGACGTGCGTCCCAACCACTGCACACTCACTGGGAAAAAGTGGGTTGAAGCATTAAAGTATTCGGGACTTGAAACTATCAGTACATTCCCATGTTCCAATAACCATCACTCTTTCATTTGCACCAGAAAGAGCAAAGACATTTCCGAGGTACTTCAAGCTCAGAAGGTGTCGTATCCTTCTCGGGAGGAAAGTTGCCGGAAAACGTGGGTTTTGTTTCATCAGAAGGATAGCGCAACATCCAAGTTTTTGTTGGAAAGCATACCGTCATTGACCAATCGAAAGTTAGTCGCGGTGGAGCAGGGCTTGAAATATGAGGCTAATTTTGGGAAGCAAGAGAAATGTACAAAAGTTTCGATAAACCCAGATTCGGAGGATGACTTTTCACAGTTGATAAAATTCTTGGAGCAAAGTAATGGTCATTCTATCGAAGGTATTGTGTATTGCTGGTCATTGGACAAGACATGCACAACACAGGATAAAATTCTTCGACCCTTTTTCTACCTTTCCAAGGCCGTGCTTAGAATCCAAAAAAGTGCTGGCATAAGGTTTGTCGCACTAACAAATGGTGTAGCACCGTTTGAAGACAATGACCTATCACATTTCCAATCCAGTACAATTTGGGGCTTTGCAAAAGCCATGCGAAACGAACGTAATGATCTTGGTTGCCGTTGTGTAGACATTGGGGGCAACGAAACAGAAT
Source organism: Entomobrya proxima (assembly GCA_029691765.1). Lineage (NCBI taxonomy): Eukaryota > Metazoa > Arthropoda > Collembola > Entomobryomorpha > Entomobryidae > Entomobrya > Entomobrya proxima. The sequence continues at coordinate 7,971,172 of CM056168.1, forward strand.
CTGGACTTTTGCAAATCTTATATGAACTGTGGCACCCAGCAAAGGAAACCATAACGGCATACTCTGGTGTCATGCGCCACGTCCCTAAGCTGATGTCGTTAAAACCATCCTTGTCCGACTTGAAGTTACCCCCGGGAACAGATAGATACTGCCTTATCTTACCAGAAACGAAATCAATTCAAGATTTGCATTTTGGACCACTTCAACCCTTGATACTACACGAGGGGGAAGTCGAGATACAAGTGAAGGCGTCGGCTCTAAACTTTAGGGACGTTTTGAGTGTGCTCAAGCCATCTGACGACTTTAAAGACAGCAATTCTGTTGGTTTCGATTTCGCTGGCGTTATAAAACGCCTGGGTCCAAATGTCACTAAATGGTCAGTTGGCGATAACGTCTATGGAGTTAACATTGCCAGAACTGCCCTTCCCAGTCATATCAAACTGAACCAAGAGGACATACTTGCAATCCCTGATGACATGACATACTGCGAAGCTAGTACATTACCGGCTGTTGTCGCCACTAGTTTCCACTGTCTGATTGACATTGCAAAGATCAAGCCATCCGACACGGTTCTAATCCACACTGCCTCCGGGGGAGTAGGTCTTAGCGCAATTCAAATTTGCAAGCACATTGGAGCCACTATTGTTGCCACTGCTGGTAGCAAAAGAAAGCAAAACTACCTAAGATCCTTGGGCATTAAGCATATTTTCCATTCTAGAAATACCGACTACGAAAAGGAAATTCTAAAGCTGACAAACGGTCGTGGAGTGGACGTGGTGTTGAATTCTTTGACTAGTGAAGGATTCAAGGAGGCAACGCTGAACTCGTGTGCAAAGGGCGCTCGTTTTGTGGAAATGAGCAAACTTTCCATTTGGGAACCCGAAGAGGTCAAGCGACTTCGTCCAGATGTTGAATACACCACCATAGATCTAACCCAAATGAACACTTCCGAATGGCGACATTTAATGGCGAACGTAGAGGATATGGCTAAGAAGAATGTAATTCAGCCCATTCCGTACGTGAGATTTGATGGGGTTCACATTCGTGAGGCTCTGCAGTATATGCAAAAGGCTAAGCATATTGGCAAGGTTGTGTGCGTCTTACCAGAAATCAGGCAACATGAGGGTAGGACTGATGTCTCTATTCCCATGTTCAATGCCAATGCAACCTATTTAATCACTGGAGGATTAGGAGGCATTGGATTCTTGGTTTGTCAATGGATGTTGGACAATGGAGCAAAGTACATTGTACTGGCTGGAAGAAATCCTCCAAACTCAGAAAGAGAGCAACAAATAAAAAGAATCAATGCCGAACGCAATGCCAATGTGGTAGCCGTTCAGCTTGACGTTTCCAATTTCGAGCAATGCCGGGAACTGATTCAGTGTAAAATCCCGGCCCTCGGGTACCCTGTTTTGAGAGGAATTATGCATGCTGCAGGCACTCTAAGTGATGCAATAATAGAAAATCAAACTTGGGAAAACTTTGAATGCACGTTCAAGTCCAAGGTGGATGGTACAATAAATTTACATGAGCTTACCAAGGATAACACTCGGATGGAGCACTTTGTCTTGTTTTCATCTATTGCCGCTTTCCTTGGATCTCCAGGCCAGAGTAATCACTCTGCTGGAAATACCCTGGAAGACACCTTTTCCCATTACCGGTACAGTGTGGGGCTACCCGCAAGCTCAGTCAACTGGGGTACGTGACACTTTAAATTTTTATGCATTTATTTTTATCAGAATAGACTTTCATGCCTACTTATTTCTATTTCTACTCTCAGGCCAGTGGGGTGAAGTGGGAGTCGCTACTGAATTGGATTGGCCTGGACTAAAGCCATTCTCAAATTTGCAAGGACTCGCCGGTTTGGAGTATGCTTTAAAATCGCAGAGAACCCAAACTGGAGTCATGAACATTACATCATTTAACATGCTTAGTAAGATTTTCCCACACATTTCGTCCTATCTGGACGAACGTGTTCTGAAATCCTCGAGCAGTGCCTCCGGTGGAATTAATGTCAAGCCTGAAGAGTTTTGGCAAAAGTATGACAGCTTGGAAACTGTGGAGGATAGAGAGGATCTGCTGAAGCAAACGCTGCAATTTATTCTACGAAAGATTCTTAAGCTCGAAGAGACGGATGTAATTGATGACAATGGCAACTTCCAGGAAATGGGTGTAGATTCCCTCATGTTTGTTGAAATCAAGAATGCGCTGCAAAGCCTTCTTGGAAGTAGGATTACCATCAACGCAAGCATTTTGAAAGATTGCAATACTGTCCAACTTCTTGCTCAAACCCTCGTCAAGGTCATTGAAGGGATTGAGATTGAGGATGAAACTATTCCCACAACTGAGGAGATTATTGAACTTCTCAAGGAGGACTGCGTACTTCCAGACCACATCAGAGCCAAGCCAGAACAACAACGAGTGAAAGTTCAAGACATCTCAACCGTTCTCTTGACTGGTGTGACTGGAACGCTTGGACCGTATGTACTCAGGGAACTTGCTGCACACCCGCAGATCAAGCAGATAATTTGCTTAATTCGCCCCAGAAAGAATCAAAGCACTGAGGAAAGGCTGCATAAAATTTTGAAGGAGAGACTACTAATTGAGGAAATCGACATGAGCAAGGTTCGTTGTGTGGAGGGTAATTTAGCCTCGCCAAATCTAGGAGTGGAGCCCATTGTGTGGGAGGAGCTTTGCAATAACGTGGATGCCGTGTTCCATTGTGCAGCCAGCGTTCAGCACATGGAGCATTACAGGAAGCGAAATTCTGAGAGGGACATGAGGGCAGTGAACGTTGAGGGAACCAGGCGAGTTCTGGAGTTTGCGTGCACTGGAACCAAATTGAAGCACGTGTATTTGGCCTCCAGTTTGTTGGCAGCCACCAAAGTTGGGGAGGATGGTACAAGTTTTGATTATTTTATATTTAAGACTCTCTTTTAGTTTTCTGCTTCATTGTCAATTTTGTTCTTGTATTTAAGGTGCGCTATCCGAAGAATGGCCCGAATCTGACGATTTCAACGGAGTAACGACTTTGGCATACCCTACTACCAAGTTTATTGGAGATATTCTTATGAAAGAAGCGGTTTTGAGGAGAGGTGTGCCAGGGAAAGCATTTCGGTTCCCATTGATTATTGGTGACTCAAGAACTGGTCGATTCGTTTTGGAGCAGAATCATTTAATGCTTCGCTACTTTTTCATTCTAAAGAATGGAATAATGCCCAGCAACCCTTTTCCAATTGCCATGTTGCCAGTGGACATATGCGCCAAAGCATCCGTGCAAACTTTCCTTTGTCCGGAAGCACCAAATGAAGTGTATCATGTGACCAATGCTCCCCCAGATGCAGACCAGGAATTTGTCAGGATTGCTCAGAAACTGGGATACAATGTGGATGTGATTGAGTTTGCCGAGTTTGCTCAAAAGGTCACAGAGGCGACCTCTGAAGACTCGCCGTTTGTTATTTTCAGGGAGTTGTATAAACTAGGAGAAGACGTGTTGTCGTTCTACAACACCTCTCCACCAATACGACAATGGGTGCTGGATGGAGGCTCTAATCCCGACTTTATGAACAGTAAGAAGATGGCCAAATATTATCCTGAATTTTTTGACGATGCATGTTCCGCTATGGATCACGTGTATCGAGACTTGATGTTCGCCAAAAGCCAAGGGTGGTTGGATAAATATGCTAGCAGTTAAAGCTGCAAAAATAATTCCTCTTGATTTGATATTATCTTATTATCTGTTCCGATTTGTTCCTACTATTAATACTTTTCATATTTTCATCCGTTTTCGTTTGTTTTCAAGTAACTCTTATTGTTCTTAATATTACTAACTTAGTATTCTGTAATAATCTGTATACTCATATTCTAAGTGTGAAAATTGTAAACCATGAACTTACTGTTGAAATTAGAAATTAAAATTGCGTCATAATGTAATTATTTTGCATTTACGCTTTTGAAACGTTCTCCCAGAAACATAGCCAATACTTGAACATTTTGTGAAGCTATTTATTTTGCTTTTCTCTGAAAATACATAATATACATATCATGGTAATTATTAAAACATTCATTCATTTTATTCGAAAATTAAAACGCTTTCTTGATCTTGAATTGTTTTGATATTAGTGATTTTTACTTATAATGCAGCGATATTTTTTCACCGTCATGGAATCTCCCATAAATTATTGTTTAGCTGTATAAAAGATGACAAAAGACTAACAACCAATTAAAGATTAAATTTAGTTCTAATCCGATTTTAAATCATTCAGGTTTTGCTTGATCCAAACTCCCGGAGCACATAAATCTAAAATTTTATGACATCTATACTCGTTTTTTGAGATTTGGTTAAAGTTGGTAAAAAATTAAATTCATTTTAATGGAAATTTCAGTAATGTTGATGTAACCTGTTCAAAGTGAAAAGACAGCCACATTTAAGGATCCATATTTAAAATGATTCAATTTTATGTGCAAAAATCAAACTTGGAAAATCTAAAGCATGCAAAATACATTGACAGAAACTTGGAAACATCTATCAACTTCATATTTTCACTCAATGCAATGCATTTGACAATTCTACTAAATTTAGTGCAAATCTTTTTGCCATTTCAATTATATGAAGTTCAATAGCATAGTGTCACAATTTTGTATTCGATGGAATATTAGTATGTATCAGTTTTCCACATTGTCAATTCACATAATACGGTCTTAGTCTACGTCTAGACTAGAGTTTCTGCTGCGAAAATGTTGTACTCACTTTCTCCTGTTTCTCTCTCGGGAGTAATGTACATTGTGTTCTCAGCCGAATGCCGAATCGCACCGAAAAGTAGGAGAAGCTCTCGTATCACAAAGAATGCATACGTTTTGCTATTAGCGTGCTCATAGAAGGTGGCTAAACTCGAATATGTTGCAAGAGATGCTAGTCGGAGACTGTACAGATTAAAATCTTCCTTTTGCAGATTTTACCCGCGCAGTATGTTGTATGTATGTGTTTTCTCCCAGATTTCATTACACAAGCTGTAGTAAGGACGCCTATTTCTCGAACTCGAGCTTCATATTCTTTGCCAATCGAAGAATCCCACCGCACCGGAAAAAATAGGCGGAGAGACTGTTTTATCGTCAAAGATAACATAGAAATGCATGGGTCAAAGTTTTCGATTCGATTTCGAATTTTTCGAGTTACCTCGGAATCCCCATAAATGCAAGGATAGTGTACTATGTAAAGTTCGTCCTTTCCAGATTTTACCCGCGCATATACTCCGAACCGAACACGAGGTTTGCAGTTTGCATTCGTTTCATATAACTTTGCCAATGCAAGAATCTGAAAGTGGTGGAAAGGAAAGACTCGTGTGTATCCTCAAAGACAACGTAGAATGCATGGGTTTTGCTTATTGCTTTCTTTATCTTCTGGCTCATGAAAGGTGGATCACTTTTTCGATTCCTCTAAAGACGTGAGTTTCTGATAGGAAACTGTACAACTTAAAATTCTTCCTTTTTCGGAGTTTCCCACGAAAACTGTCTTTGGCTATAGACTTTTAGCTACAGAACAGTAATAAAAAGCATCTTTGCGACAAGGCAAGGCTGTATTTCTTTCTCCATGCGAAAGAATGACTTGAATCTTTTCTTCAAATGGAACGATACTTCGTTAATACAAAGTGTACTTAGGTATATGAATTGCAAAGTACGAAAAATCGTGATTGTCGATTGACAATCTAACAACACAACATTTGTTGAAAAAACGACTGTATCTGCTTTACGGAATCTATTAAATCTATACTTTCTTATGTGTAATAGAAATTACTTTTTTGCTACAAGATTGTTAGCCTTGGAACGAATCTGTTCGAAATTGAAGTAAGATTCTACTATGGAATTTGCCCGGTTCTAATTATGATTGTTAGCAAGCATACCTAATATAATTATGCAAGTTTGTTTCAGTGGTAAGTAAAAAAGAATTTATTGAATGTTCACTTCACCCCCATACCACAAATCTTTCTGTGCATTGCAAATTGCAATTCATTAAGCTCTGCGAATATTTTGGTTTCCTGTTGTTTCCATAATTTTAATTTCAGGATTACAGGTGTAGCTTGCAATATTCTCTTAATATTTTTGTTTTTGACTAAGCTGATTAGCTGACCTTCACCTCAACTTGTAAATGACCTGATGAAATATTACACATGTTTTTATTATAGATTTTATGTTTATGAAATTCAAGATGTCGCAGTAATATGTTGGTTCAATGGCAATATTAACTGCAATTAGTAATCTTATAGTCTCATGCCACTTGATTAACAATTTAGATTTGCAAAATATGCACACGAAAAAGATACACGTACACTATTTGCTGTATTGTTTGCGTTAAACAATATGGAACCTGTTTTGCAAAAAATACATTTCCAGAGACGTGTACAAAGCAACGCCGTAGACAATCTAACAATGAAACTCATAATCAAAATTATAGCAACCTTTATAGCAGAGCTTACTAGGATCTAAATACCTAGTATCACACTCGCACTTGTAATCGTATCATACTGGCATTGAGATTTTACGACTGGACTATGAATGTGTGCCAATTGGATAATTCGCTTTAATTGAGGTAGAAACTTATTTTCGCGAATTCTATTCAGATCCATAGATTCTTCTGCTTGTAGATGGCAATGCCACATCGTATTGTGGTTATTGCGCAAATTTGCAAATGTCCCTTTTATTTGCAGATTCACATTGAACCCCACCAGATTTCTCGGTTAACTGTCTCTAAATATTATGACAGGTTGCTATAATAAAAAAGACGTGGGAGTCCAATTAGGTATTAAATTACCGTAACTAAGGTGACAATGTAGGTCGATATATAAGTGTGGAGTGGGCGTCATCTTCGCTGTATTTTGTTCCTTCGTTGTCGAATGGAGCAATTGGGCTAAAACCATTTCCCGAAACATGAATCGAATTGTGCTCCTGTGTTTGGCCCTTGCGGCCCTTGGGGCCGTTGCAGCAAGACGAAGTAACATAATAACCGTAATATAGAGTAGCTTGCATCTCGCATTTTAAATAGCATGTTTTTAAACTAAAACATTTTTCACAATTTTTGATTTTAGACAGCAATGGCAAGAAAATGGTTTGTTACGTTGGCACATGGGCCATGTACCGTCCCGGGGATGGAAAATTCGTGATGGAAGACATTGATCCAAATCTATGCACCCATGTTATGTACGGTTTCACAAAGCTGGAAAATAATAAAATCACAGTTTTCGACGACTGGGGTGACCTCACTCCCAACAAAGGAGGTGGTCTAAGTGGCTATCAAAAATTTACTGATCTCAAGAGAAAAAATTCGCAACTGAAAACGATTGTTGCCATTGGTGGCTGGAATGAAGGGTCTACCAAGTACTCGGAAATGGCAAGGGATCCATCTGCTAGGAGAACCTTTGTCAAGAGCATTGTTCCATTTTTGAAGGAACACAATTTTGATGGATTAGATTTGGATTGGGTAAGTGTGGATGATAGGATTTTTGTAAAAAAGTCTTTCATGAAAAATTACTCGATTTGTCCCAATTATTTCAGGAATATCCAACACAACGAGGTGGGGCTCCAGAAGACAGAGAAAACTTTAGCGAATTGGTTCGGGAACTTCGGGAAGAGTTAGATAGTGCCGGACGGGGCTATTTGCTAACTGCTGCTGTAACTCCAAACACCAAAACCGTGGAAATGTCCTACGAGGTTCCAGAAATTGCAAGAAACTTGGATTTCATCAACGTTATGTAATTGAATTATGAATTAAGTACACATATACTGGACAGTACAGGTTATCTGTAAACTAATGCTTGATTTAAAAACTTTTTCTAGGTGCTACGATTACCATGGATGTAAGAACATTTATATGGCAAATATTTAAGATGCATGATATCTAACATTTTGTTTTACTAACGGTTTTGAAAGCTAAACCGTTATCTGAATATTTTAGTTTGGGAGGGACACGAATTCACTGGTCACAATACGCCCCTGTATTATCATCCCCTGGACGACCAATTTGAACCCACCTTTAACGCTAATGATACAGTCAACTTTTGGCTAAATGCTGGTCTCCCTAAAGAGAAACTGATCATGGGAATGGCTCTATATGGTCGTGGATTCACCCTGGCAAGCCCTGACGATCACGGATTATACGCACCAATCAGTGGAGGAATCCCACAAGGTCCGTACACACGCCAAGATGGAATCTGGGGTTACAATGAAATCTGCGAAAAATACATGACTGAAATGAGCCAGTGGAAAATCAGCATTGACCCATTGGTCAAAGCTCCCTATGCGTACAATGGAAAACACTGGATTGGCTATGAAGACGTGGAAAGCTTGTACTATAAGGCAGAGTATGCACGCAACATGGACTTGGGTGGAGCCATGGTTTGGTCCCTAGAAACTGATGACTTCCGAGGAAAGTGTCACGGAGAAAAGTACATCCTTTTGAAAACAATTGTCAACACCATGAATGGAGGTGGCATGCCTCAAATTCCCCAAAGACCAGAAGTTGTGCCTGCTGAGCAAGACAATGAAATTGATCATGGTTCCAATAGACCACAGCGTCCTCCTCCATCCAATCAGGATCATGATTATGAAACTACGTCCCGGCCCAACCGACCTACAAGAACTACTCGAGCCCCAAGAACAACTACCTACAGACCTAGTGGAGACAGGCCACAAGGTTCTGCAACTACATCCCGTCCAAATTACCCACAAAGAACTAGTCGACCACCAAGAAGCCCTAGACCAAGACCATCCACAACCTCAAATTACGAACCTGAAGATATGCCACAAGGATCTGCAACTTCTCCCAGGCCAAATTACCCACAAAGAACCAGTCGGCCACCAAGAAGCCCTCGACCAAGACCACCATCCGGGGGATCAGGAGACTATGACGCTACTACAACAAGACGTCCCATTGAAGATTATCCCACTGAAAGGACTACCTCACGTCCTTCATCAGGTGGAGAGTGCCAAGAGGAGGGAATTTTCCCGGAAGGAAATTGCACAGAGTTTTATCACTGCGTTCGACGAGGAAAAGGATTTCAGAAATTTAAGCAAACCTGTCCCGCTGGAACAGCCTTTAATCCAGAAATTAAGGGATGTGACCACGCGGATCAGGTGCCTGGCTGTGGGGCTGTAGTAAAAGCGGCCATTTCTTATCGTCAAAATGGGCAAATTTAATTGATACCTAGTTTTTAAAATCTAGTATTTGTACGAATCTTTAAGCAGCTCTTTTCCCTCCCAATCAATGTTATGCCAAATGCGATGTATTTATTATATTTTGTACATATTATGTAAACTATTAGCACATTTGTCAAAAACAATAATTTGTTCTAGATCGATGAATTCCACCTTTTTGAAGTAAACATTTTTATAGAAAAATACATTATGCATTATCTATTGTCACACACACACTCATTTATTGTCATTTTCTGTTTTCTATACATTAAATTTTGAAGTGGTAGCGGATTTAGAATCTAAAAAAGTCATGTAACAGGAATTGCATTTTAATAATTTTGCACTGCATTTTTTAACATTGTATTATATCAAGATAACATGTATATAGTACTTATCTACATTAAATTAACAGAATAATATTTTCTCCTTGCTCTCGATTCAAGAAAGCTTGGCGTTCGAATAAAGTAGATGACGCGCGCGAGTAGAAGCTTGGCCGCGAGGATTAAATGAAATGTGGAATGGCATCTCAATAAAAATGTAATTAATAAACATGACTGCAATCTGCAGAATTCTATGCATTGTGGCATAAATGAAAGTTGCCAACTAACTGCAATACGTTGTTTCAAGGTTTACAATAAATATTGGCAATAGCTAAATGTGGAACAATAGAGTAGTTAGATAAGAGCAGTTGTTGTCTAGCAAAATGAGAATGATGGAACCCCCGCGTGCCAACCTAAATGCACATGCACATTCTGATCTGCTGATGGTTTTATTATTCTCCGATTTGCATTCAAATAGATTCCGTTTCTCGGTCAATTACTTCCAGTAAAATCCCACACCAAGAAAAAATACTATTAACAATATAGCAGCACACAGTTAAGTACATATCATCATTATTGTCGAGTTATCAAAATAATCATAATGTCATGAATAAGTCTAAAAGCGATTCTTATGATGAACAATGGTTTAGACTGATCCTAATGAAATCCTTTCAAACTTACGGAACTAATATAATTATTATCCGGATATGGTTGTACCCGATTATAATCGAAAAACAAAAAGTTTATTTGCATTTGGCTAAAATGATTTACGCGAGAAGAAAAGAAATTAACCTGATTAACGAAATGATGTAATAATATACCCAGAACCACAGTTTTAACAGCTTACGTAAACACTCGAGAAACCTTCAACTTGTCACTTGTGCATACAGAGATTAATTTTGTTTTTGCTTCAAGATTTGCATCTAAATGGCATCTGTGTCTTTAGCTAATGCTACCAATTAATTAATAGAACAATAATAATTCGTGGGAGCATTGCAAAAAATTTGTATAAAAAGTAAACATGTTAACAATCTTTTCTGCATTTTGTTCCGTCGTCAACGATTGGAACAATCACAGAGCCAGGTGAAGTTGTACCGTTAAAATGAACCGGTTTGTACTTTTATCGCTTGCGTTAGCAGCGGTTGGCGCCGTTGCTGTCACGGAAAGTAAGCAAAACGTAAACCAATCTTTTGAATTCATTAGAGCAAACTTATAAATTTCAAATTAAATATTTTTAGTACGCAATGGCAAGAAAATGGTTTGCTACGTTGGCACATGGGCAATGTACCGTCCCGGAGATGGAAAATTCGTGATGGAAGACATTGATCCCTACTTGTGCACTCACATCATGTACGGCTTCACCAAATTGCAAGAGAACAAAATTGCCGTGTTCGACCCTTGGGGTGACTTGAAAGATGAGTGGGGTGGTGGACTTAATGGATACGAACGATTCACTAATCTCAAAAAACAGAACCCCAAATTAAAAGCAATCGTTGCCATTGGAGGATGGAACGAGGGATCGACAAAGTACTCTGACATGGTAAAGGATCCCTCCTCCAGACGGACATTTGTCGAGAGCGTTGTTCCATTTTTGGAAAAATATAATTTCGACGGATTGGATTTGGATTGGGTAAGAATAAACAAAAAGATAACCTATTGCTGTTTAAATACATGAATAATGCACTTGATGTAATGAACCCACTGCCCATAATTTTTAGGAATATCCAACTCAACGAGGAGGACGACCTGAGGATAGGGAAAATTTCAGCAAACTGGTGAGCGAACTCCGACAGGAACTGGATCGTCATGGACGTGGCTACTTACTAACTGCTGCTGTGACCCCCAATACAAAAACAATAGACATTGCGTACGAAGTACCCAAAATTGGCAGGGATTTGGATTTTATCAACGTGATGGCTTACGATTACCATGGCGGTATGTGCAAAGATAGCCGTTTTGAAAAATAACGGATTATTAAAATAAAAAAATATTAAAATAAATCATTATTTGCAGCTTGGGATGGACACGATTTCACTGGCCACAATACTCCACTTTACCGACATCCCTTGGATGAAAATTATGAACCTTATTTCAATGCTAACGATACCGTTACCTACTGGCTTCAAGCTGGGCTTTCAAAGGAGAAGCTTATCATGGGAATGGGTCTCTATGGCAGAGGATTCACCTTGGCCCGGGCTGAGAATCATGGATTGTATGCTCCCGCCACTGGAGGAATCCCTCAAGGACCTTACACGCGACAGGCTGGTATCTGGGGCTATAACGAAATCTGCGAGAAGTTCATGACTGAAATGAGCCAGTGGAGAATTGTAATGGATGAGCATATCAAGGCACCTTACGCCTACAGTGGAAGAAACTGGATCGGTTATGAAGACGTCGAGAGTATCTACTACAAGGCGGAATACGCTCGAAACATGGATTTGGGTGGAGCCATGGTTTGGTCATTGGAAACGGACGACTTCCGTGGAAAATGTCATGGAGAAAAATACATTTTACTAAAGACCATTGTCAATACAATGAATGGTGGTGGCATGCCTACAGTGCCACAGAGACCGGAAGTAGTGCCTGCAGATCAACCAATTTCAGATTTGCCCACCACACAACGTCCCACCCAGCGCCCTACTTCATCACCAGGCAGTCCCACAGCTCAACCTCCAGCAAATGGGGAATGCCAAGAGGAAGGAATATTTCCAGAAGGAAACTGCAGCGGCTTCTACCAATGCGTAAACCGTGGAAATGGGTTTGAAAAGTTTAGTCAAAGCTGCCCTGCCGGCACTGCTTTCAATCCCAACATTAAAGGATGCGATCATGCCGGTAATGTTCCCGGTTGTGGAACTGTTATCAAATCAGCAATCTCATACCGTCCAGGTGGACAAAGCTAAACAAATAACATGACTTTTGTAACAAAAGCAAAACATTAAATTGCTCAGACATTAACAAAACCCAATTGAACTGTTTACATACTTTTATTCTAGTTTTTATTCTGTCTTAATATACAATTCAAATATGCTTATTGTGATTGTACAAGCATTTTCAATAGAATACAAGTTCGTTTGTATTAATCAACATGTAGATGCATTTTTCAGTGTCCAAGTATCCATACCTTAGCCAAATGCAAACATTTTGATAAACCTGGCCCGTCTCTTGAACTTTTCTCGTGCCCTTTGCAATTGCTTCTCTCGTTCTTTCCAGCGTTTACAACCTTCGCTAATCCTATCATCCAGCCCAATAGCTAACTTGGCCAAACCTTCGAAATACGTTTTGGCGGTGCATTGTTTTACAAACACTTTGTGGAAAAATGAGTCCCGATAAGCCTAAAAGACATAACGAGCATAACCAGCATATTATTGCAAAGTATCCTTTAAATGCGAATATTTAGCAATATTTGGCAAGTTCTTACATCCTTCATGTTATCCAGCTGCAAATGACTCACAGCCTCTTCTTCTGTAAGGAGCACACAATTCCAAGGCGTCCACGGTTGTCCCCTAATCCATCTGCACAATCTCAACAAGTACCTGTTGTCAATACCACTTAGGGCGGACTGTCCATGCCAAATCTGTTCCACCAAAAACTGCAAATCAAAAGCGTCAATAAGAAAGGTCACCGAGTTGGTTACTCCCGCAGCCAACTCGTCTCTCCTCAGCTCATCCAACATGTGCCGATACAAGTTCAAGTCCACTCGCAGAATCGCTGTTCGGTACAAGCCCATGCAAGTGTGACAACGACTTGTAACTGTGGTTCCTCTCTGAATAGTAAACTCGTCCCGGTACTGCATCCTCCTACAGCCTTTACACTGCACCATGTCCTTTCGCAGTTTGGTGTAGTCAAATGGCACCTTTTGAATCCGCTTCGCTTCCGGATTAAACATTGGGTCTTGACACAGCAGAAAAAAGCAGTTTGCTATGCGCTTTCGCAAAGAAGCAACCAAGTTTTTCGAGCAGTTAATTCGCAAGTAGGTCAGCTCTCTGGTGATCAGATCACTCAACATTATGCCCAGTTTGCTTGTGTTTCCCTTGATCATTTCATTTACTCTTCCAAGCAGTTCCAATCTCTCCTTGAGTGCCTCTTCCCCTTCGACGGGTTCTTTTAAATCTTTGTAAGTGTGATGCAATTGTCGAACATTCAACCTCTCTTTAGTGTCCATTGTAATGAAAGTGTCCGTCTTGGATCCCAACCATCTTTTGGGTTTCCCCATTTTGCTAAATTGAGATTCAATCACTTGATCTCTGCCCTCGTCTTTAATCTTCTTTCTGGTTCTCTCTAGATCCAATAGCAAGTCTGCTTCCATTTCCGTCAAAATAGCCAACGCTGCTTTTCTCTCGGCTCCCCATCGATTTGTCATGACATACTCTTCCTGCTCCTTTCTCCACAAGTTTATAGCCCTGTACAACAGCTCAATATCCACCATTCGTGTAGGATTCTCCTGTCTTCGAATCTCGTCATCCATGATTGCATAGCGTTGATCAATTCGCCCCTTTCTGATGTTCTCTGCCCATTGAATTCTCTTGATAAGACCATCAAGCCTTCTTTTCCTTTCATTTCGAGCCAACCAGCCTCGCCAATACCGTTGAATGGTAATAATGGCCGCTTTTCGTTGTCTCTCAAGTTGGGCCCAGGGGATGTACTTTTTTGCACGAATGTACCGATCGTTGATACAGGACACGTAGTAATCCTCTCTTTCCATCTGCTGCCCAACATCCAACCGAGTTTGTGTACTAGCCTGTCTGTCATGGAAAGCCTGACAGGATTTGTGCTTTTCAGAGAGCTCCCACTGGTCAACGTCAATGGTTGCCGTGCTAGTTTGAGCATGCAAATATTTTTGTCCCGTGCGACTGTCCATATATCCCCCGAGCTTTGGTTTGGGTTCAGTGGGATGAACCACGTGAAGTTGTATCGTGGTCTGAACTCCTTTCCCCTTATTTACCTGAATCGTTCTGTATTCTTCTCTGGGCTCCAATGTCTCCTTGTCTTTAGGCAACTTGAGTTTGTAATTGCCGGGAATTCGCTTGTTAATTTCAACAGTAAACTTCATTTTTGTTCGGGGACCTGCTCCAAGGTCCATCAGAGTTCTGTTATCTGCCACCAAGTTTCGCTTTCTCCGTAAATCCAAGTGGTCAGCCGGAACTTGAACAAAGTGGGAAATTGCACTTTTCAGTTGGTAAACAGTTGCGTCTAAACGGCAGTCTTTAGAGATCATACGACCACCCGGGTACAAGTAAAAATGGACATCGATCGTTTTCTTTAGACGAAAGAAACTCTCAATGCTGGGACAGCGATCCATTCTTGGTTGCGCTTGACTCTCATACTCGGGATCAGAGGGATGAACCCCATCGGGTATTTCAGAGGGCTCGGGATAGTACTTTAGCACTGAATCCCTACGTCTATCCGGAAATGCTGCCAATTTGTCAAGCTTTTGTCTTGCTTCCTCATCGGGAATCTTCATGACCTCCATGTCAAATTCCACTTGGCTAGTTGTAACTGGCAAATCAGGCGGCCTTTCCATTTTACGGTATACATCTTCTTGCTCTTCCTCTTCTTCATTTTGTCCCTCTGGTGTTTCTAGATCTAGTGCCTCATCCTCGTCCGTCAAATCGTCATCATAGTTTGTGTCTTCATGTACTCTCCAATCTCCAGAAAGTTTATCATCACCCTCGCCCATAAATTCATAGTATGATTTGAAGAGATTGTCCAATTTTATTGGAGACGGAGTAGGAGAAGAGGAACCATCCCCAGATGAAGAGTAATATTTTCCAACACTGAGACTACCCGCTCTATTTAATGACAAATTTATAATTCTCAGTACCAATAGCCATATCAATCCCTAAATCAATTTTTATTTTTTGCAATTTACGGTAGTCGCGTTTCTTCAGACACGGAACTTCTCCTTCGCTCGCTTTCATAGTCACCAAAATCTAGTTCTTCATCCTCTTGTCCAAAGTAGTCTTCGTCGTAATAATAGCTTTCAGCGGAAGGACCTGCTTCATCTTCCATACTACTCGGGGGAAACGCTTCACCCTCCGTCAAACGGTCGAAATCATCCCCATCAGCATCCTCAGTTTCCAGTGGTGGGGGCTGTTGCCCATCGTCATCAGCCATCTTTAAACTGACTAGATGCTACCCCTATAAGCTACTGAAATTTTTTTATTACCATTTAAAAATGCCTGAAGCTTGTCTTCGGATTGCATTCCTTATTTTGTTTTTCGAGTTTCTATTGCATGGTAAAAGTTTGCAAGAAAAAAAAGCTTTTCATAAATTCCATTTCATTGTTTGGTCAATAACTCCTCCCTCCATAACAACTTACTTTGATACTTCAACCTACTTCTACAGGAAATGCACATAAAATATTGGGAACAGCGAAGCATGCTGAATAGTGAAAGTTTATAAGCGAGTGCATGAACAAAGGAAACTCTTGTTCTCATGCTCATGTAGACATCATCCTGTAACCAACCGTGAAAAGTCGTTTGAAGAAAATACTGCAGTGAAACAGCTGCATTACACGGCTCGGCCTTCATCAATTGAGCCAGCAAAAACAGTTCACCGACACATTTCACATTTGCTTGTACACACACCTTGTGCCCACTTTCTCTTTTCTCTATCGCTCCCAAGTAAACCTATTCCCCTAGCGCTATCAACATATTACTTCTCGCCAACACCATCAGCATATCGCCACTTTTATTAGAGTGAAGAAAAGGGAGCAAAATGCTGAGAGTAAATCGATTTTCCCTTTCTCCAGCCTTTCTTTATCCATTTCAAATCTGCAAAACAGGCATATACGCTTGTTTTAAATAGCCAGCCATAGGAATGGTATGCATGTCTCCGTGATGTAATGGTTTGCGCTGTGTCCTTCCTGCTTCCTCCACAACAGCAGCAGTGGAGTGTGAACATCAGCAGGAGTTGTGTGGAGAAAGCATGTGGCATGCATGCATACATACGAAGGTTCTCCACTGGAGAAACTGGATGCTTCGAATTTCTTCATCAGTTCTTCTTCCACTTTTCAGTGTGCACATTGAAAAGCTTTCCAAGGAACAAACTGTGTCTTTCTTTATGCTTTAAAAATTTGAGCTGCAACCATGTTTCTGATAGTTTGAGAGCAAGTTTTAAAAAATAGGTGTAGGGAATACTGGATAGGGAGAAAATGGCCTTGGTCCAAGACAATAACGTAAGTTGTTTGGGGATTTTGATTGGTAATTAAAGCAAATTTTGCGGTGAAAGCTTGAATCGTTTTGTGCATATTTTTTTTAATGCAGGAGGAGGACCAAGAGGGGGTCGCCAAGGTCAGCGAAACGTATTCCGCGGGTGGGATATTCAAAATTAAGGTTCATCCAGACTATGGCAGGTATGTGGTTACAACAGCCTCCATTTCAAAGAAGGCCACCGTTCTGGAAGAATATCCTGTCATGTGTGCTCCGTGGCCCATTGATGAGAAGGTAACGTTTGAAGAGCCCCTCTGCTTGGGTTGTTGTATGCACATGCCCAGGAAAAAGAAGAAGCCTATCGATCACGCTACGGAGGGGGATGACATTGAAGACTACATGAAGTTTGGCTTGAAACGCTGTTCCAAATGTCGGTGGCCAGTTTGCTGCTCTGAGTGTGAAGAGTTTCATCTTCACAGTCAAAACGAGTGCCAACTCTTTGTGGAAACAAAATTGCCTTATCCGCCGCCTGGCGAAGCAATGAACATTGTGACTGCGTCCGTGTTGGTCCAATTGATTCGTTGCCTGCTTGTAAAAAAACGCAACTACAAACTGTGGTCTCAATACGTGCTCAAGCTTCAGAGTGAAACGGCCCTGGGTCAGCTTCCTTGGAATTTTCATTTGCTGCTTGATGACATCAAGGACGTGTTTCCAGAGTTGGAAGCCGAGCTTGGGGATCGGGAAGAGTGCTGCAAACTTCTTAGCATTATCAACATAAATGCCTTCAGTAACACGTTCAGTAACGAGGGAGAGTTTTCCGGCTGCTCCATTTGTCTCTTTGCAGACGCCAGTATGATTGCTCATTCTTGTAAGCCCAATTGTTGGTGGACCCTCACGGAAGACCCCTCTCATAGAATACTCATTAAGGCCAGTACGGACATCCAAGAAAACGACATGATTACCGTTTGCTATTCCAGTCAGTACTCCATTTACGGTACGACAAAACGTGAAGAAATATTTCGAAGCGTGGGTGGCTTCGTTTGCAAGTGCAGCCGTTGTTTGGATCGCACAGAGATGGGAGCTTTGGTGAGTGGGGTTCTCTGTGAGCATTGCATGGTGGGTTACAAGCTGCCTGAAGTGCCCGTCGAAGCCGACTCGGAGTGGCGGTGTGACGTGTGTGGACATATTGAAACGGCTCAAAGGATTGAGGGGATCGTAAAGGCGTTGGAAAGCAGATTGAACTCCATTTCCGTTCAAATACAACCCGTGCCTTTGCTCTCAAGATTTCTGGAAAACTGCAAGTCATTGGTACATAATAATCATTGGATTGTGACGCAAACTGAGGATGCCATCATGAAGGAATGGGCCAAGGATCCGGACGTGCGTTTTCGCGGACAGTCTCCAGAAGAAGTTGCAATGACATGCGAATACTTTGTGTCGCTCTGCTTTCACTGCTTGCACGTGAGAAACATTGTTTCGCCAGGATTATCTTTTCACAGAGGTAAGCCTTGCATCAATATTTGCCGAGTATTTCAACTTGATCCTCATTTTAATTGTTTTCTATTTTCAGCCCGATATCTTCTCTTTTTCGCACGCACAAGAATGGCCCGTTTGGAATTTTTCGTGTCCATCATGCAAAATCCTAGCAGATTCACGAAAAACATGAGTAGCAGTGAAATAATTTGTAGCGAGGAACAGCAAGAAACCCAGTTTCAAATACTACGAGAGGAATACCAGGACATTTTGCAGTTGTACCATGAAGTTTTGGAGTATCGAAAAATGAGCTGCGCCACAGACGACGAAATACGAGGTGAAATCGAGCATCTCATAAAATTGCTCACTCCAGTGGTACAAATGGAACCTCATCATCGTCTTCTTCAGGAGATTGTTAACGGTGACAATATTACTACTACGACTAGCCCAAATACTAGTACTACTACTTCTACAACTCGGATGACTGCGTCTAGTTCCGCAGAAAAAGTAGAACAGAGCAATAATCATGTTTCCGCCACCACCACCAACAACTGTAGTGCACCGTTAAATGAGTCGACTAGCGATAGCCATAATGTTAATAATAAAGATAATTCGAATAACAATAGCACCAGCAACAATACTAGTGATAACAATGGATGCACATTGGCCTAAACAAGAAACAAACCAATTACTTCAATACTAACAACAACTCTTATTGTATTCATGTAATTTATTGTGACTTACAACAATTCAATATTCTACGTTTACTAAACATATTAACCAGTTGACTAAATACAACATATTATTATAACCTAGAGTTTAGACAGAAAAGCCACAAAACTATTACTTGCATTCAGAGTTGCATTCATGTTATACCATACCACAACAACAATTACAATAATCTCGAAAACTTTCATTTCTCTCGCAGTCAAATAAGTAAAATATATTATATAATAATCGTAAACGGTAATGTTACGTAAGTTAACGACAAAAAATGATGTCTTCTTCTTCTCAAGGTCTCAATAAAACTTAGAAGAGATGCGATAGAAAAATCTTCTAGACACTAATAATATACTACTGTCACAGTATTACTGTGTTACTTTGTTTAAATTTATTTACACGCAAAGCAAATTGACAATATGGTCCACGCTCACATTCCAAAACTCCAGGTAGGTTTCATTACTTACCGTAAATAACGGATATGTTGATCTTACCACAAGTGTTTGGAAGGACTTGGCAGTCTTGTGAGCATAGTGACGTTGGTTGCATAAGCTGAGGATGCGTTTCTTCATGGTTTTGGAGAAATCGACCATTTTGCCTATAAAGGTACATTCCATCTTGCAAATCAAAACAGAGAAAAACATCAATACCATTGATAAGCCAATCAAATCATATCCCCCTTGCTCCAGATACATGTTCTTGTTCCGAATAAGAAGATAAGAGCTCATAATGAAAAGAATGTGCAGAATTCCAAAATGAAGGGCCATGCGGAATTTGGCAATGATGGCATCCATGTAATTACATAGAACTTGATGATATCGATAAATTCTTAGAACATGGTCACAGTGTAAGGTGCCTAGTTGCTCTGTAAGGAATTTTCCACCCACCATGGAAGCAACAGGCATGGTGGCGAATGTCCATATTGTGCACGTAGTAATTGTGAAAAGGGCTGTGAATATGAAGGTTATGAAAGTATTGGCCATAGCCAAGGCAGACCAAACATAGAAGATGCTGAATGCAAAAATCCTGAGACTTGGCTTCACTTCTATTTCAAATCCATCAATTAGTAATGTGTGTAAGGGATCCACAGGGTGATATACAGAAACCATGCCAATAAATGGTGCAAGGAAGCTGCATATGCAGGTCAGAGCCATAGCCAACTCGTACGTAATCGAAGATTTCCGAACGGGATCAAGATTCACTTTGATATCAGAGAAAGATTCTACAAAAACCAGTTATAAAAGAAGTATGAATACTAGTGCAGACCAAAGTGGGTGAGCAATATTTGACTGAAAAACCTTTAATGCTTTTATCCAGTTGAAAACATGCGTAATAGAATGCGCAGATTTCGGTTCTAGAAGCCTTCAAGATTGATACTGCCAATGAGCAAAATATTACGAGACATGCTATTGTGAAGAGTATGCACATGGCAATATTTTTCATGCCATTGCTGGGCATATCCTCGCCTGAATTCAAACGGTCGTTTTCTTCCTCCATGTACCGATATAAGATTACCAACATGATGGGCGTTGCAACGATTCCAGAGTAATATGAATTACACCAGGTCCAGAATATGTAGTTGCTTGTTGTGACCATTCGACCTTTCTTTAAATCCCAACTAAACGCTGCATTTCCCGCATATTTGATAATTGCCAGGAGCAACGTTATCAGGCGTATGATTCTGTCCGAAAGCATTTTACCTGATAGTCACAGTCACGGGATTTCAGACGAGTCTTCTTGAAGTTAGCAAATGCGGGGAAGTTTGCAAGAAAACTAAGGAACGTTATTTGGCCTTCTTACATGCACAAATAAAGATACAGACAGCAACACTCAGCTCCAGTCTAGGCACTATATTTTATTTGTAGTACGCGTTGCGACATCGTTGCTAGAAATTAATATTTAA
>CM056168.1:8603180-8680849 GCA_029691765.1 Entomobrya proxima
TACACCATAGCATAGCAGAGAGCGCTTCCACAAAATATTATTAATCCCAGACCTCAACTCTAATACACTACCACAGTGAGGAACAAAGAAGCATCTAGAACCTTCGGTCAGCGTAACAGTGAGAAACGCACATAGTGTCTCTCCTGCTATACACTCCCGCAGTAACATCTCGCATCCTGCTCCACAGTAAAGCTACACTCACCGATCTCATGATCGCATCACTAAGCTATCGGCAAGGACAAGGACGATGACATGACAGTCAGGCAGTTGAGCTCTAGCAAGAACCATCTGAGCAGAAGCAGCACAAACACATTACTAATTTCTTATTTTGTTAATTTGAGAATTAAATGAAGTCAGTTATTAAAAGTTATTTTAATTATTCTTAAAGAATCCCTTATTGTGTTTTAACATCGCTTCATTGATTACGGAACAGTGGTTAGTTAATTCAGTAGATTAGAAGAACCGCACCGAGAGTTCAGCATATGCATTTCGCATGTTAGAATAGCTTTAAAGTTGTGTAGGGGCTAGTTAGAGGAATCATGAGGATTTGATTAGTAATCATCACTAACCGAAGCCTAACACAACGGTAACACGGCAGTTACCCCAACAGTTATATTACAGTTGGCGCCCAACCAACGGAATCTACTGAAAAAAGTTCCAATGTTCTAGTAAGTAAAAAAAAGTACCATCATTTTCCTGACAGATTTTAATTTTGAAACTGATTTTATTGTGAGTTATAATATTCAAGTAGCCAAAGTTAATCACTTATATTAGTGCAGTTAGTTAGTACATCAATTTAAAGTGTTAAAAATTTGGTGTCACCGCACTCAATCTTGTGAAATTAGAACAAAAGTGAACGAAAACTCCATCGTGAAATTGACCATTTTGATGTGTCAGTTTTCGAGCTACAAAACTAAGCTGACCATTAAGTTGTGTCAGTTTTAAAAATCAAAATAACTGACCATTAAGTTGAGTCAGTTGTGATCAAGTTTTAAAAAAAACCGACCATTCATTTGTGTCAGTTTTGAATCTTTGTTTTGTGTCAGACATGATCCATGTCAGACCAAAACCGTCCACCTGAGAGTCAAAGGAGTAGCCAAGACAACGAGGGAATCCCACCTCCTACAAAAGGAAGATCAGCTCGTGCAACAACTCTAGTACAACGAAGTATCCCGAGACCACCTATCAAGTCAAGGAAAAAGACGAATTCGGTGGAATCAGACAGTGAAGTATTTGAAGACGCTCAGTCAATGGTGAATACAGAACAAAGAGGACCACCACCTCCCCCACCGTTGCCCACATTTCCAGTATTGATTCCTGTAAAATTGAAGAAAAAAGGCAACACCCAGAACGCCAAGATGTCTGCAAACAACGCATCATCAAGCAACGCCAATCAAGCGCAAGCTCAAGCATCTGCAGTGCCCACCACAATGCCACCCGAGGTACTACAGGCCTTAACCCCAGAACTTCAAGCAGCCCTTTTGACGTTTGTTTCGTCTCATGCCGCCCCAGTGGTAAATCCAATAATCAATATACCGCCGATTAAGGTAAAACAAGTCAATACCAATTTGAATATTCCGAAATACCATGAGCTGAAGAAGACGGCAGCTACATACATAGCCGATTTGGAAGCATATTTCAAAAGTCAGGGCTTGGAAGAAACTGACTTTATCGAAGCTTTACCGGCAGTACTCGACGATGAAATCAGGGCATGGTTCAGGCATAAGAAGACATCAAGTTATTCATGGGCAAATTTCAAAGCAGACTTCAAGGCAAAATATGATGCAGCTAGCTATCAGCAGAGAAGACAGAAGTTTCTGGTGAAACGGGAGCAACGTGACGATGAACCCGTAGAAACATTCATTTGGGAGATGATGGATCTGGCTCACCAAGTTTTCCCACAAGAGGAAACAAAAGCTTCGGTGGAGAGATGCCGCCAAGCCTTAGTGCCTAGACTAAAGGCCCACCTCGCCGGTTTCACTTCATCCACCCCAGAAGAATTGATAGAGCGTTGCACCAACGTGATTGAGGATCTCAAGGCTCTTGACCGCCAAGAAGGACAAAGTAGTAAGCTACCACCCATTCATAAATACACAAATGAATTCCGAGGTAGAAGTCGAGGTGCACACTATGCCAGGTTTCAAGGAAGAGGATTCAGAAGACATTTCTACAACAATGGACACAATAGAAATGCAAATGAGGCTCAACCTTCTTTTCAACAACAAAGCAGTGGATACAATGGACAGCAACCATCAACCAGTGCAAACGCAAATCGAGGCTACTTCAACAAGCAACCATTTCGCTCACAGACAAGAGGTTCGTTCAGAGGGAACAACCGAGGTGGCAACAACAACGGACAGCAGCCGAAACCATCAACCAGCAGCAACTCACATGCAGATAAGCAATGCCATATTTGCAAAGAATGGGGTCACATCTCTAGTCAATGCAAAGTCCAAGCATTCTTCATGGACGAAGGCGACTTGGAAGAAGATCTAGCCATTGTTGAGAAGCCACCAGACAAGACTTTAAACGAAGAAGGGAGCAAGTGAAGAAGGAACCATCATTTGCGTGCCCAACAAAAAGTAAAGTAAAAGAAAATGTTCCTACTATATCTATATTCTCTGAAGCTTTTTCTATCCCATCTTATATGGATAATGGTTGTGGTAAGAGTGCTATTAGAAAATCATTAGCTTTAAGACTTGGTAAAACTTTTCAACCTCTAAAAAAGAAAGATACAAAAATGGTTAGCATATGCGGTACCTTTATGTACCCAATAGGAACAGTAAACTTAAATATTCAAATAGGTCATAGAAAACACAATCATGACTTCTTCGTGTTTGAAAAAATGCCTTATCCAGTTTTTATAGGTAGGGATCTATTAGCTAAAGCTGATATTGTATTATATGAACGTGAAGAAACTTTTTGGTATTACAGTGAACCTGATCGTAGGTATTCACTTAAGAATTATAGAGGTACAGGAGGTTTATTTTACTTAGGTCTTACTGATATTAGTACAAACGATGAAGAAGATGAACGTAGGGTACAACAACTTTTGTCTAAATATTCTAAGGTAGCACCGACTGATGGTAGCATTGGTCGTACTAATGTAGTTAAACATAAGATAGAATTAACTTCGGACAAGCCGATTAGTTGTAATCCTATATTTTATCCGCCTAAGTATTCCAAACAAATAGGTGAACAAATCAATGACTTGTTGAAAAAAGGTCTCATTAGGGAAGTAGGACATTCCAAATATAATGCCAATATTGTACTAGCACCTAAACCAAACGGTAAGGTTAGAATGACAGTAGGGTATAAGAAACTTAATGCCATTACAAAAGATAATTTTTATCCCATGCATAAGGGATCATTCATTTTAAAAAGGTTACCATGTGGAGGTTGGTACACTAAGATAGATTGTAATAGTGGATTTTGGCAGGTAGGAATGGATGAAGATAGTATAGAATATACCACGTTTAATTTTGAAGGTAGACTTTTTCAATTCTTGGTAATGCCTTTTGGGTTAAAGAACAGCCCAGCGACTTTCGTATCACTAATGAATGAGGTACTGAAAGGCGTGATTGGTCGTTTTTGTTACGTGTATGTCGATGATATTATTGTATATTCAAAAACAAAAGAAGAACATTTCGCTCATCTCGAAGAAATCTTCAAAAGATTAGAAAAAGCAGGTTTAACAATCAGTAGAGAGAAGAGTCAGTTTTGTATGAGAGAAATATCATTTTTAGGACATATCATTACACAAGACGGCATAAAGATGCAACCTGAAAAAGTATCAGCTATTGTAGATTTGCCAGTTCCACTTGACAAGAGTCAGTTACACACGTTTGTAGGAATGTGTGGATGGTATCAAAATTTTATTCCAAACTTTTCAACGATTGCTGAACCTTTATACAAGATTTTGTCAAAAAGAAGTAATTTTTATTGGGGTGTTAGTCAACAAAAAGCTTTTGAACAGCTTAAGAAAGAATTAGTTAGTGATAGAATTCTAGCAACAATTAATTATGACTTTCCAATTGTAATTAAAACGGATGCAAGTAATTTAGGACTCGGAGCAATTTTAGTGCAGTATGTTGATGGCGCAGAGAAAGTCATCCATTATGCAAGTAAGTTGTTAAATAAGTCTGAAAGATTATTGCATGCCTGTGAAAAAGAGTTATTAGGGATATTATGGGCAGTAGAGAAATTTAAAGAGTATATATTTGGTGAAGACTTTTATATAGTCACAGATAACAAAGCTTTGAAGTATCTCCAGAAATTTAAAGATGAAAATACAAAGTTAGGAAGATGGGCATTACGGTTAGCACCATATGTAGATAAGATTAGACACATCAAAGGTACTGAGAACACGGTGGCGGACGCGCTTTCCCGAAATTCAGTGCCAGAGAAGGAAGGAGAAAAGGACATTCATCAGGATCCAGATGAGATGTTCACTCCAGTGTTTGCAATGGTGGAAGCCAACCCATCCCTAGAAGAAATCAGAGTCGAACAACAGAAGGATGAAACCATTAAGAAGATCCATGATAAACTCGCTAGTCAGTTGTCTGCAGCGACTGACAGCGCGTACAAATTGAAGGATGGAGTCGTATTCAAAGTCATCAAAAGATCTCTACAGCCAAGAAGAAGAAGAAAGAAGTCCAAAAAGACGGGAGACAGCAAGGGAGCGATCGACCCAGTTGCTGAGACTCGTCAGGACCAAGATGTCACAGTTAGCACAGAAGCTACGGAAGGTGACAATGAAGATAACTGGAATAACGGTAAAATGTGTATCCTGGAAGTTCCGGTAATACCTAAATCTCTTAGATTAAAAATGCTTAAAATGTTTCATGATAGTCCTGAGGCAGGACATTTTGGTGTAAAAAAGACTAGGCTTAGGATGTCTAGCAGAATGTTTTGGGACAGTATGTCCAATGATATTAAAGAGTATGTTAAATCATGTGATATTTGCCAGAGGGTAAAGTATACAAACCAGAAGCCAGCAGGGTTAATGGGCAATGCAAAACTAGCTAGCAAGGTTTTTGAGAAAATTTACATCGATTTTGTAGGCCCTTTTGTTCCCAGCGCTTATGGTAGAAACCAATATTTGTTAGTAATTCAGGATGAATTTAGTAAATGGGTGGAATTGTTCCCCCTTAGGAATGCTACTACGCAGAAAGTAATTTATTGTCTTAAAGAAGTATTTTATAGATTTGGTTTTCCGAAAACTTTGATAAGTGACAATGGTACCCAATTCACTTCAAAGTTATTAAAAGATTTTTGTGTAGAGAGAGGCATAGACCATAGATTTACTAGTCCTTATCATCCTCAACAGAATCAGTCAGAAAGGGTTAATAGAACTCTAATTCCTATGATTTGTGCGTATGTTAACGGTAGACATAATGAATGGGACAAACATATCCCAGAGTTTGCCTTCGCAATTCGTTCAGCTGTGCATGACGCCACGGGTGTCTCGCCAGCTCAACTTAATCTTGGTAGAGAGTTAATGTTACCTTATGATAGAATTTTTAATGATAATAATGTTAAAGTTAGCATAGAAGCTTTTAAGAGAATGCAAGAGAAATTGAAACATGTTATGAAATTTGTAAAAGAAAACATGGAAAAAAGTAGAGAGAAAAATAAAGAATATTATGATAAGTCTCACAGAGACGTAGAATTTAAAATAGGTCAGAAAGTGTTAGTTAGAGCACATGTTTTATCTGATAAAGTAAAAGGAGTAATGAAGAAATTAGCTGCAAAATGGTTAGGACCATTTAAAATTGCCAGACGTGTAAATAGTTGTATATATTTAATTGGTAATGATAGTGGTAAGATTTTGGGTAAAAAGCATGTTAACGATATTAAATTGTATGTAGAACGAAAGGAAAATATCAATGTTCAAAATTCTCAAGAGATGAATAACACGGTAAATGTTCAGCGTCCAAGACGCTCAGGTAGAACTACCTCTATACAAGGAAGGTATAAGGTATAGTATGAAAAATTTAATCTTAATTATCTCGTAAACTAAAAAACAAAAGACTTTAATTATTTGTGTTGTTAACAATTAAACTATGCTCTATTCGATTAGCGTAGTTACGTTTTGTGGCATTTCGAAAAAGTGTCAAAATTTCGAAATTTTCAAATTGGTATGCTGTAAGTACTATGCTAGATATGGTCAAAATGGTTTTACAAATATCTCGCAAACTACGACAACAAGATCGTTAATTCTTTGAACAGTTAATCATATGAATCTCCTTTACTTATTAAACCTAGTTTTGAAATTCGTTATTTCGTAAAACAGTTAAAATTTAAATTTAGTAAATTTGTTTAGTAACTGGTTTTATGGTAATATGTTGTTTGCCTTATAATATTATTTCAGACTGTCAGACGATACATAACACACGTCTGACGTCCAAACCTTTTCAAGTAAAAAAATGGAGCCTAGAATGGAGTTAAAGGATAGAAGAGGGATTTCAAACCCCCGGGAGGACTTCAAGAGGTGGAGACTGTAACGTTCCAAGTATACTATGTACACTTGTCCCTAAACCACCATAGCATAGCAGAGAGCGCTTCCACAAAATATTATTAATCCCAGACCTCAACTCTAATACACTACCACAGTGAGGAACAAAGAAGCATCTAGAACCTTCGGTCAGCGTAACAGTGAGAAACGCACATAGTGTCTCTCCTGCTATACACTCCCGCAGTAACATCTCGCAATCCTGCTCCACAGTAAAGCTACACTCACCGATCTCATGATCGCATCACTAAGCTATCGGCAAGGACAAGGACGATGACATGACAGTCAGGCAGTAACGCTCAAGCAAGAACCATCTGAGCAGAAGCAGCGCACATACATTACTAATTTCTTATTTTGTTAATTTTGAGAATTAAATGAAGTCAGTAATTGAAGTCGTTATTAAAAGTTATTTTAATTATTAATTAAAGAACCCCGTATTGTGTTTTAACATTGCTTCATTGTTTACGGAACAGTGGTTAGTTAATTCAGTAGATTAGAAGAACCGCACCGAGAGTCGGAGCATATGCATTTCGCATGTTAGAATAGCTTTAAAAGTTGTGTAGGGGCTAGTTAGAGGAATCATGAGGATTTGATTAGTAATCGTACCTAACCGAAGCCTAACACAACGGTAACCAGGCAGTTATAACAACAGTTATATTACAAGGAGCATAGAAAAAAGAAGGGAGAAAGATGGGAATAATATGTTTCATCTTGTTGGCTGGCTTGTTGATGATGATCTAACTTTCTACTACGCAGCAACAACAACTATTATATTGTGCCCTTGTCGCTGTTGCTTTTATTTTTGTCCTATCTCTCAGGCGGTACATGATAGTGCCATTTTCATCTTTCCTTATCATCATCCTACTAAAAACGAGTTCAGCGAGCCCAGATACAAATAAGGGTCTTCATTTATTACCCTACCACCACCAGATTTTTTAGTCCTGTGTGGAGTGCTCGGTGGATGCACTAACAACTCGTTGTATGTGTAGTAAGATAAAATGGCATGTAGTTTACTGGGTTTCGAGATCTTTCACCCGGGAAATATAACAACAACAACAACAAAAAGTGGCTTTCTCAGTAATCATTTTGCTGATGCCAAACTATTTTGTCAAGGGAAAGGGCTGCACACTACTATATCAAGTATGAACGAAAGAGTAAGCCGACCCACAGACCTATCGTCGTTTTTGCCCAAAAAGCCTTGTTGGAACTTTTGGAGTCTCAAGAAAAAATAATATTTTTGCTAGATGGGCTAGTGTGCTGCTATGATAAGATTTTCCCCCACATTTTCTCGTCCTTGTTTTGTAGGTCGACAAGAGGGGCAGAGATTTGAAAATGTGATCACAATGCAACAAACATGTCCCATTTTACGTAGGCTCACATATACTACGTAAATAGGGGTGTAGCAAAAGCACCAGATGCTTCTGTCTCATTTTTTATGAAAAACGGGGAAAAATAAGGATGGGAAGCACTTTTATTACTTTGGTGTCAACGCCAAAAGTTATTTGCACTACACAGCAGAAAATTGAAGGTGTTGCGGCGACAAAAAGTAGAGATGATGTAATATGATCATGTTTTCAAGTCTCGTTTCGTGTCACACAACAACAAAGTAGCTTCATTTCTCAGGTTGACTCGTGGGAGTGGGAAATATGCTACAATGTGGGTAGAGGTGACATTTCATATTATTTGCCTGTTTGGTAGGCAGCTGTCAATATGCTAGCAGTGCAAGGTGAACAAGATGAGATGAAATGATCATCTTGATCTACTTGGGAAATAGAACGGACTCATAATCGTGATGAAAATGATGATGACATGCTTCAGATGGTCAATCTCCAATGAGTGATAATATTATATAATATTTTTCCAAGGACAAGCTGACATTAGAGAGTGACCAGACAGTCCAGAAAAGGAGCATCATGTCTAAAATAAAGAAGAATATCTTCAGAACTTTTTTATTGTCATTATTGTTCATATCTGCATTATTGTTTCTGAGCAAATATTGTGTTTGGTTTACCTCTCATGCGCCAAAGACTTTTTTGGGAGCCTAGAGAATACAAACACAATTATTATCATGGCTGCTTGGAGGATCAATGTTTTTCATTGCACATTTGGCAAGTGGGACGCTACGCTGTGTGAACAGGGAAGTATACACCTAATGTTATTCACTCAATCCTCTGATTTTGACTTTGGTCCAGTGAGAAATGACCACAACTTCAAACTGCATTGTGTGCACCCATTTTTTCTTGGAAGTCTTATTTGTTTTGCTTCAGCCAATTTCATTTCTCATCCCTGAAGAAAAAGCACTTTCATGGCTTTTGATGAAGACCCTTGTCCATGTAGTACACTTCACGTACGTACTATGTAGTTAAGTGTTGTA
This sequence comes from Entomobrya proxima, assembly GCA_029691765.1. Classification (NCBI taxonomy): domain Eukaryota; kingdom Metazoa; phylum Arthropoda; class Collembola; order Entomobryomorpha; family Entomobryidae; genus Entomobrya; species Entomobrya proxima. The sequence continues at coordinate 8,612,069 of CM056168.1, forward strand.
CGCGATGTGTATAAAGTTTTTTAAGAAGGAAAAACAAATTGTGTCAGCGGAATCCATTCCCACTCCCTATCCTTTTTGCTTTAATCATGACCTAGTTTCTCGTTTTTTCGTTTGGTCTCTTCACTTATCATCAGTACAAAGTGACAGTCAACGAACGAAGGAAAACCCAGCTTTTTTAGCTTCCATTTTTTCCTCATTCTTCTTCGTCTGCTTTTCCCGGGAATTGCGTTTGTTTCCTTTTTTGCGTTCATCGTTCAAATAAAAGAGGTTACTTTTTTGTTTGCAAGGTTGTTGTGGAGTACACAATCGCAAATAAAAGGGATGTGCTCTCTTCTCTTACCTTTTTCACTTTTTCCTAGAACGAAAGGCGAAGAAACGTTGTGTGTATTCCCTGAGCTGGTTTTTGTTTGCTGATCAAAAGGGTTTTCCTTTCTTGTCCTTATCACTTCTTTCCTCTTTCCTCTATTTTTACGCGTCCTCCTCCACCAGAACATAACTGAATGACTACAAAACTGACAACTTGGAGGATGATATGATGCTGATTGCAAAACAAGCAGGCAAAAAATATAGCGCCTATACGATGGGAATCGGCAGAGCTGCTTGAGAAAAAAGAGAGGATGATGAAGATGATTATGCCAATATAACGTAATATCATCTATGGTCTTACTTGATACAAAACTCTACCAATACCCACAGAGTTCCGTGGTGAATCATAAAAACGACTTTCTCTCTGTGCGTCTGGTGTCTATAATCCCATTTTCCCTTTACCCATTACAACGAAGAAAGTAGAACCATCATCGTCGTCTTTGCCATATAGTCCCGTAAAAATATTGTTATCCCAAACTATGCGTACGCAATGTGTAGGGTACCTAAGGAAGCTACAAATAACAACTAGTCGGCCGACTGACTGCAAAGATCCTATTTCTAGTATCATCGTTTTAGCAAAACCTCATGCTCTGCTTGGTTATTTAGCTGAAATGTAGTGGTGTATGAAAAAAGATGAGAGATTTATCACGTTCTACAAGAAATTACTTTTTTCTATCTCTCATGATGGCACAGCCTTTCTTACAATTTTATTTTCAATACCAGTAGTAACAACGAATGAGAGAAAGAAAACAACGGGAAACGGAAAGAGTTTTATGAACAAAGCAGATAGTGGAAAACAATACCACGCATTGTAATGGTATTGATGAGGTGGAGAGCAAGATAATCCCTGAGTACAGATATACAAGCCACCATTGCTTCAGAAACTAGATTCATGATTGTGCGTTGGATAACTTGAGATTGCATGAAAATAAAAGGAAAAGTGCAAAAATGCTTGCTTTCTTATTGGTTCAAATGAACATAAGAAAGTGGTGGGGATTGAGTAACTGGCAATTTGGACGCAAAGTTGAATAAATAGTGGTTTGGATACAGAAGGAGAATTTGCATGAAAACAAATACTAACATATAAATAAATAAAGTAAATATAAATAAATGCCGCCTGCTAAACACATTTAATGTTCGTTGATTACCTTTGGCTGACACGTTGTAATTGCTATACAATTGCTGTGCTGATGGTTGTAAGTTGTAAATTGTAGAGTTGTAATTTGATGCCTAAATTTTTTCTGTTTCAGGTGAAAAACAAGCTGCAATGCAGTCTGGAGCCCCATCCACCAAACCTCGGGGCGCATCTCCCTACCACGCAGTTTTCTTGGGAGCCTTCAGTCTCCTGGTCCTGTTTTCAAGCTTATTGGCCACTTCTCTGTATTTCATGATGAACGAAATCAACAGCGACAGTAGTTGTAATGAATGGAGGAATGACCGAGTTATCAGTAATGTAATTAATTCATCAACATTATCATCATCATCATTATCAGAGTCAACATCAACTGGTGCGTCTCGCAAAACTATTTCTTATAATGCAACCACCACACCAATCATCAACCGGGCAAATAAGAAGCGGTCATTATTAGCTCAAGAAGAACAAATAATGATGATTGAAACCTCTGATAAAATAAATGAGCCCTTTGTAGCTGAGGGAAAGCATGCCATCGTTGGCAGCTGCAGTCAACACAAACGTGATAAAGCCCCGGCCAACTTTCTCTTTACGTCATCCTCATAATCATCTTTCTTCCCCAAAATTATATTGTATGTTTCCCTCTACGGGTAGGAAATAATGATCGCTTGTCTTCCCGGTGGAGGCTCCAATATCCCATGCTTGTGAAATAACAGGAAAAGTAAGATAAAAGGAGAGAGTAATTCATTTTATTTGTAAACATGTCCATCTGTCCTGTATACTTGTCTCGTTGAGATTTTTTCTTCGGATAAAGCTTAAAAGGGCTTTTCCAGGGAGAACAAACATGCTCTTAGAACCGGTTATTTCGACAAAACGAAAAGATAGACAGAATGGAGAGGGATTATGAAAGACCTTTCTCCTTCTGGTTAGTCTGATGTTCTGATCAGGAGCACATCAATTGATGATGTTGGTGCTGATGAAGAGTAAAAGTCAACAACAACAGAGCTAAAGGCCTTGAACTGCTACTGACGATGATGGACAATACAACAGAAATGGCAACAAAACATTGAATAGGCTAGACAAGGCGATTGTAACGTAACCTACAAAATCGACACACACTCCCAAACATAAACCACTGCGCAAAAGCTGCATCATTGTATGCCTAGTTGAACACGTATAGCGTGAATGTACACTGAGAGGAACAAAAAAATGAATGTGGGTTACAACGAATTTGCTTTCACAGAAAAAAATCTGTAAATAAACCAAAGCCAAAAAACCATGATTCCGATCTGATTGCGAGCTTTCATCGCACTTCACGAAAACTGTATATGCGTCTCTAACTCATGTTAGCAGAAATATGAAATGAAAAGGTCATACATTACAATATCCATAATCCATGCAATCTATATTTGAATTTGGTACTTAGGTCAAAGTATATAAAATCATATAGTTAGGTTGATTGATATGCATATATATATGACTGTAGTCTTTGGCATGAACGTCAAAAAACTTTCATCTTTATCGCTTTGATCACGAGGATCTTTGTCAGCAGAAAAACACAAAAGTTAATTAAATTCATTAATGCATTGAAAGAGATACATAGATTGCCTACGGGAGCATTTTATTGTTTATACTTTCTACTGCCAAATGTTGGCGTTACCAAATGGAGGTACATCTATATAATACACATGAAATATATTCAATAGATATGCATAAAATTCACTAATTGTATATACAATATATGATACATAGGTAAACCATTAAAATTTTCTACTTTCATTCTCTATACCAATTAATTATAATGATAGTAAAAATATCCGACTAAGTACACGGAAAGTTTGTGTGTATTAGAGAGATTATGCTAAATATTTTGTTAGAAGTACACAATGAAATATCAGACTGGTTTATTTTATTCGCTGTAGTAGGGAAGAACAATGAAAGGTCAATTGATCGTAAAGTTGCGTAATGAGTACCTATTCAGTACGTACGGTAAAAGCACTTTTAATCTTCTACCAAGTTCTGACACAAAAGGTACGCTAAACGAAAATTTGAGCCACTGTCGAAGCCAGTATCAATGGTTCGGGGGAAACTTTCAATTCATCATTGTAGGTATTTTTATGAGCAGCTTTTGTAAATATTGCTATAATGATAAAACCAGCCATTGTTTGCATAATGTGTTGTTTGAAAACAGGTAAAAAGTATATAGCGTGACTGAATAATTCAAACTTGATACAACTACACAAACTATTTATTTTTAAAATCGGATCATGCTAATTTATTCTCAGAATACTTTCAAATCATATTGAATAAGTTTATTGTTCAGGGGAAAATATAAGTTAGCAATTAGCAAAAGGCTAATTTTGAAACTTCAAAACACATTGTGCATCTGACTAATAAGTAAAAACTATAACCCAACTTCCACTAAAAGTAGGTATTTCGTTAGAGGGAAAGTTTATGACAAAAATCTAGTTGTTTAGATATTAGACGGAAAACACAGATAGAAAGGTTCAGGTAGGTTTTTAATCTTGTTAAGGTAAGATTTTTAAAGCAAACTTCTTTTTGAAGTTGTATCGTGTGTTTATTTCGTGTACAATTTGTATCTGATTAATGTAATTAAACATTCCTGCATACAGAAAAAGGAGGGTATTTTGAGTTACAGAAACAAAAATTAGATTGTATACTAGTGCAATTAATGTGTAAGAAAACTATTAGTTTTTGGAATTCTTATCACTTGGCATTTTATCGGGTATCTTTCATGCTTATGTATTAATTACTCAACATTTTCTGACAACTATAGATGCATACAAAAAATATCTGTAAATCTGTCCATGTATATATTATGTATATATTTGTTCATTGGTAAGTTATAGAAGCGTACGAAGTAAATCTTTCTCCTAACATTTAAAAGAATTCATGTAATAAGGTGCAAATTTGGTATACGGTACATCAAATGCTACTAAACATTTTATTGTAGTGCATAGAATCGTGATGGTATAATCAGTATAAGGTACACCATTATTGTATGTCTATAAGACGATTTCTGCAGAATCGATGAATTTGCTTTGTGTGGAAGTTCGTCTGTGTACAGGTTTCGTATGGAACACATTGTAAATTTGCTGTATTAAATATATTTATGAATCAAGGTCATATGTAATATAAAATAAGGTCGTATGTATTAATTATATCTAAAGGATTAAGTACAAGTAAAATCTATAAGGTTAACTACATGTCTCCAATCTCTTAATTATTGAATTTACCTGTTTATAACTTTCACTTATCTACTTTTAGCACCCATTTGTTCAGTGTTCTCATTATGTACATACATTTCTTATTTATTTATGATTACATGAGGAAAGAACAAGCATTTTTTTCGTTTACCCTTTAACTGTAATCTAAAATATTTTTTCATGCTATTTGTCTTTGTAACTATGTAAGATCTAATTCTGATTGATTCTGATAAATGCTTGAAAATTAATTTTAGTGAATTAATTGGCCAAGTTGTACGTGACATTTTGTGCAATTAATTTAGGCATTTGAAAACAACATAATATTATCAAACTATATTTTAAGATTCTTTTTTGACATCTAAATTTAAAATGTACCCAAAACCCAAATTGTAAAAAAATGAATTCTAGGATACTATACATAAAAATATTAAAGAAATTTGTTTGTGTGCGTGTGCTGCAATATTTGAATAATATCAATAAAGTTATCACAGGTTGCAATATGTGAGTAAAATGCATTCGTATTTTTTATTTTTAGCATTTATACCACCAATGTTTCATTTAATTGCACGATCAAATTGAGAATATATACACCATTTTGTCTTTGTAAAGAATTTACTACTCCTTTTACTAATTGAATTCCCATCCTCATCTTTCCAATTTAATAAAAGGAACATCAGGCAACGCTGTAAGACGGTGATCCAATTTTCCCATAAAAATTCAATGTAAAAATTGGCAATGAATAAACCCTGTGTATATGTGCTAAAACGAGCACGCACAAAAACTGCTATTTCATATCTCATCCTCATTTCCACTTCCACAATATTGATCACATTTCCTCAGCACACACTCCATGTACAATATTATAGATCTTTTACAACTACCGTGTTAAGCTGAATACTAAACAAAGACACTCAAGAATCTATAATACCTCTAACGGCAATCTCCATAAAAAATTTAATCTTCCGCTTATTCTTTTATAATCTTGTTTTTCCCCATCCATAATCCAAGCGCAAACAAACAAGCCATATCCCATATCGACGTTCCCATATCCATACGCTTCGTCAACAGCCATCAGCATATCAGCCTCTTCATCCAACGTTTTCCAACTCCAACCGCAAAAGAGATACTCCAAAGGAGCAAGATTTTTGCTGATACATATCGATCTTTTCTATCAACTCAAATCATCAACAATGCCACGAGTAATTCAAAAGATGATATTGAAAAATTAAGAATGAATGCGAAAGATGAAAGAACTACATGCCTCTTTTAATGGTTTGTGGGACACAACTCTTTGCATTCAGCTGCCCATACATATTTATTGGCTATTGGGTGGACTATTACAGCTTCGACTCGAACAAACAAACAAGTCAGTTAAACTAAAAGTAAGCACCAGAGAAAATTGCTATGCATGAGAGGCAACGGATATACATGTAAGCAATAAAACGTGTAGTTTCATCACAGCAGAAGGAAAAAGAGGAAGAAAGCCAGCAAAAAGTGGAGTGGGCCATATGGGACCTGAGCTACCATCATCACTCTATTGATATGCAAACAACCTGAGAGAGAGGGAGTGAAGAGTATATAGGTATTTATCAGGAATCTTATACCTTTCTTCTTTTGAACGGATTATTATTACATTGGCACTACCACCAGTGAAGGAAATTATAACGGTGACGGGGTAAGTTTAGCGTTTGCAAAAACATCAAAGAAAAACAAGGGTACGAACGTGCAGTGTTCATATGAAAAGACTTTCTTCTAAAAAAGCAGGAGCAGCTTTCTTCGTTTCCTTGCTATCTTCTCTTCTTTCTGCATATAATATTCCCCCAGAAAACATGAAAAACTTCTTTTCTACTGGCAAACGAGCCAGAAAGGAAAATAAAGAGCAAAAAAGAAAACAGGCTTTTGAGGACGACACAATATTATGACTATGACGGTGATATGATCATCTTCAAGTACCTACCATATACACGCCCCTGCCATCAAAAATTTTAGAAAACATTTTCATACACACAACGTGTATCAACTTGGACAATTTTTTTGCATTATGAATAACATGCGGATTGTGTGTAGTGGGAAACCAATCCACTTTTTTTATTTTCAGCTGTACTTATACCACCCCGTCATTGAGGGTACACGTTGAAAATATATTGTCGGTGGTTTTTATTATTTTCCCAGGCCAGGAATAAAGAAAGTTTTCAAAGAGCGTAATATTGTTATGGATGTATGTTTTTGCATGTAGACTATGAACGTGAGCGCTTTCTAGTCAGTGAAATTTGCCAAGAAGTGCCATGACTTGTACTTCTTTTCCTTCCTGCTTCTTGGAAAAGTTTCCGCCAGGGCAGAGGCACGTCAGAGGGAAAAAAGAGGATGCGGACGGATCCATGCATACTTTATTGCTCTTTATGAGAAGCAATAATAATATTATCATTGGCAATACTCACAGTCGCATCCTTTTTAGTTCACTGTGTACTTCGTGGCTATACACATATGAGCTGTCTATGCACGGTATGTTCACTTTACAGTTATTGGGGAAATATGCATTGTCAATTGGGTAATTAAACTAGGAGACTTACCCGTCCGACACATATTATTATCCCTTTTGTGATCCCACCAGATCAGAACGAAAGAAAAACAAGGCAAGAAAGATGGTGCAGTTTCTCCTGGAATTTGCTGCTGCGACTCATGTTTCTCCTTAAATGCCTATATAAGCTTACACATTACGTAAACACGTCATTTGAGAAAATCCTCGCGTATAAATATGCACTCAGAGAGGAAACAGCAGTCACACTGTACCGCAGCCAGTGGCTTCATTCCAATAATTTTTCAAGATAGAGTCTAGACCAAGGAGAAAGTTGGGTGGAGCAGAATTGAAAGTACAAAAATGTGGCATTTTGCATCCCAGTTATTAAGTCAACTTTATATTTTTAAATGGGAATGATAATGTATGTTATGCAGCAGTGGTGGTAGCTACAGCATTTCTTGGAGCAAGCAAGAATATATTGAATGGATGATGTAGTAATAGCTACTGCCATTATATATGATGGAAAGTACAAGAAGAACCGTGAGAGATATGGGGAATTGCGAATCCTCCTCTCTCCAGCTCTCTATCTGAAGGAAGACAGAAAAAATGAAATACGCATGTTAATGCTCGCTTCAGTCTTTTTTGGTTTAATGGAAAATGAGAATTCAGTAGTAGCGGATTAGATGAAGAGAAAGGGTACCCTTGTTCACTTTACAGGCATGTCGCTATATAATTAGTATGACTTGCAGAATAGGAAAAAAAACCTCATGAGAAAGTAGGTAGAGGCAGATAGTTTAAAAAAAACTTATTCCGGTATGATGCTACTAAGCCCTTTGTATTATCTGAGAGTTAGATCTGTGTACAAAAACGTTATGTAATGTAAAACTGAAGTACTATGTAGTAGTAAGCAAAAATGGTATTACTACAAACGACTCATGTTCCTAAACTTTCACTGCTGCTGCTGGTAATGGTGGCGGAGCACACATCACACAAGTCTTTCTTAACGACCCTGTTCTAAGTTACGATACGATGTGATACGAGAAAGAAAATGGACCAAGAAAAAAACGAGCTTGGAAAGAAAAGAAGGCTTTTCTTCGGCATAATATGCTGCTTTACAAGAAGAAAAGGAGAGAAGAAGACTGGAGGAAAGGAGGAGTAGCAGCAGTAGATTTCCGCCAGAAAGATATACAATATTGTTGGAGTACAATATGTACGATGGAATATGCTGCACTGAAAATATGTTCAGTAGCGTCTGATGATCTTACTTAGTGGTTCATAATAATATGTAACATACAACGCATCGCATAAAAATGGTTGATGCGTTGGAATTCCATCTAATACTGCTTACCAAGTAATATTGTGCGTAAAATACGGGTGCCATGTTTTTCGGAAAACGGGAGGAAAAGAGGAAATGGAAAGTAGTTTTTTATTGGTACAGAATGTATTTTTATGCGTTCAGACATTAGTTTGGTACAAAGATTTCAGCATGAACATGAAACAAATAAAAGATCTACAAATACCAAATGGAAAGAAAATCATTGCATCAAATCAATCATGGAAGAGGCTACTGACTATGAGTGGGATATAATCTGTAAAACTGCTTGACTTGAAGCACCTCGAGTTTGGGACATGTGAATTGGATAATACGTATTCAAAGTTTGGGTTGGGAATTTCCTGGATGTGCAGGTCTTTGTGAATTTCAGGTACAATTGCGTGATTTTAAGATCCCGAATGACAACATAAAAGTATTTAAACACATTTCTTATCGTGGTACCGAATTCACATGGTTACAACAGCGGGCAGTTTGGTAAACATTAATTACTACCATAGAACAAGATTGCTTTGCAAATTTACTTAAAGAAAACTCTTAAATATTTCTGGTGTTTCTGATTTCTGCTTTACTTCGTTTCTGTAACGCATTATATATAAGTGCATTTTTATGTACACTTCTCAAGCTTAAATCTCGCATTTTCTTTCGTGTTAGTTCAGAACTTATGACATCTTCTCTTCTTTTCTGCTGACACCATACAAAGTTGACACGTGTAAGAGTGCGTGTATCTCGAAAACAAAGGATAGTACAAAAACTGATACATTAGGTATTTTTTTTGTCTTTCTCTTGCAAAACAATGGTTAGTAACCACAGAGGATTCCAAAATACTCCCTCCTTCACTCACATCGCAGCACTAACCCATGTCTTTTACAACTGCACATTTTGTCTATTTCTACAGCCCTCTGGAATAGCATAATAAACTTTTGCAGCAACACCATCCAAAATAACTTTATATGTGAAGAAAGTTAGCAAAAACGACAATATTGGGTATATTATTTATAGAAAACGATCAATTTCCCCATGATCATCAGCACCATAATATCTCATCTCTCATAACAAAAGTAGCTGCACGCCATGGAAGAAGCCGATCTCCCTTCAGTACAGTTTTTCTCTTGTGCTTACCTTTCATGTAGTATCTTAGCCAATTTATATCAGAGATTATCTAGCAAAACGAAGAGAAAAAAGCTTTTTGAGCTGAGGTCTCCTCTTCATAGGAGACTACGTGACAAGGTCTATTCACTCAAAATCACTTTTACTTACCAGTCAGACATGCTAACATTTTTTATTTCAGTTTGATGATGCTACTTCACAACTCACTCACACTATCTTCTTCTTGCTACCCCCAGAAAATATAGGAACATATTTCAAGCAGAAAGTAAAAAAGGGAAAGCTGTGTAGTAAAACTGTATGTCGGCAAAAGTACTTTTAGTCGCTTCCTCTCAAAGTTTCACAAGCAATTCATTTTTCTCACCACCACCAGCATACAATGTATATGTGCTTATTATATCTACGGATAAAGGGCCGGATAAGCAAACTGAGTATGGAAATCAATATTCGTTTTTCAAGAAACTCTTCTTTCCAAAGCTATTTTTTCTATTGCCATTTATTTTAGTTTGAAAAGTGGCGAGACAGTTGGGGCACTTACAAGTTTGCATGCAGCTAGATAAAAATGCCACACGAGTCGTTATATTGGAATGAAAACAGATTCCAAGTGAGCCGAGGCCAGGTTCGAGGAAAAATAAGCTTGTGGAAAATATCAACTGAAATGAAAAGATATTGCAATATTGTTCCTCCAGAATTGATTGAATTGAATTCTTTCTAAAATCATAAAAGGGATGACGAGCATCAAAGAAGTCGTGAGAACATATGCCATGATATAGCCGTGAGGAAGAAATAAATAGTTGGCATACATCCTATTGTAGGTTACGAGGTAGAAAATAGCTATTCCGGAGATTGGCAAAGTTATTTAAATAAAGAAAGTTGCTCCGGGATAAAAAGAACCGAGAAGAGATTGACTGGGCAGATTATTGGATAAGCATATTTCACGGGTAAATAGGAGTACTTTATTTCAGTCCTCGTTTTATTTTTCATTCTTCTATATATTTGTTCCAAGCTGTGTGGAAAAAATCTAAATAATTTTGCGACTCGAGAAAACGGAGAAACTGATATGGCAGTATGGCAGGAAGTGGAATATTATGTGATACCGAACAGAACTGTTTAATGTAGTCTATGTAGTTACCAAATCAAACAAAAAAGGAACAAAAATATAAATGCATTCAGTTGAGGACTGATGGTAGTGCCGTTTTAACTAACCTTTTCCCTTCATACAATAAGCAAATGCTTTCAACTTCAACTAGTTACATCACATCATCATATTATGATAATATCTAAGGGCAATTCAGATAGCATATGTACGTTTAAAACTCTAGTAAAAATCTTGTGAGTGGGTGAAGCGAATGCGTAATAATAACATAACTTATAGGTCAACAGGAACTCAGAATGCCTTTGGTTATTGTATCTAACTTTTCAAAGAATTAATTTATTTTGTTGCTTTCGTGTTTGGAGAGATAAAATTAGCCCTAACGACACACTTCTTCCGAAAACCATTCTTGTCCCAGAAATAAACAAAAAATCGATATGCAATACTATATATTTTCAGAGGATTTTCCTTAGGCTTTCAGAGGTTAAAAGAATTTGAAAGGGTTTTCAAAATATTTTTGTATGATTTTTACTGATAATATTATCGTGAAAACTTGAACACTGAATGTTGTGTCCACTCAAATAAGATGTTTAACTCGGTTACTTGTATAAAATTCAAACAAAAATGCAAAACTTGTGCAGATTTCATTCGCTGATAAAATGTTGCATACTGTCATTCATTGATATAATCTGCTATAATATTTGCATGCACTGGTGCTCTAGTATCTCTGGCTTGGGCAACGTAATTAATGTCCCAGCAGGAGACAAGCCACAAAGTAAAAATTAGCATTTGTGCTGTGCAGCTAAAATAGTCAACTTTACTTTCAAGCTTGTAGTTGGTGACACTTAACGGCAGCATAGTTGACGAAACTTGTACCAGTAGCAGTTGGCAGTAATATTGAGTATACTTTATAGTGATAGTAATAGTAATATTTGTTAGTAATACATTCAATTCTGTAACCCGTTTATTTGATCCAACCTACACAATTTGACCACAATGTTATCGAAGTGAAATATCAAGAATTGTATGTATTTTAAACTAGTCAGTCCAGTCACGTTTGTAATTGTACAGGAATTTTCTGCCTTGTGTGTTAAGCCACATGGAAACAAACATATTGACGAGTCGTCATGATAACATGTACTCCGTATCTTTACCATTATAATTTACTCCCTTCATGTATCAAGGCAAAGTATCTTTCCTCTGCTAAAGTTGTAACATCAACAAACTGTTTAGTAGTACAAACAGATTCTGCACTACAGTTTAGTATAATTACCAAAGCATCAGCATAGTTGTTTCAATCCGTTGTCAGTTGTAGGACGAGATTCGCAATGTAACATTACATATTATTGTAGTGCATACACCTCTAGTATTCGTGGTTCGTAAAGAAAAGAGAAAAAGGCTCGAGTCTCACAGAATCTGCCTACATATATCTAAAAATTGCAACGTTGTGCTACGTTTTACATACCAAATTAACGTTGACGTCTCAGTTTTAGTCATCAGTGCAATTCCAAAATCCCTCATTGAAACAGTACCAAATCGCAGCGCTTTTATTCGGGCTTAGCTGAAATTAAACTGCAATTAGTGGTTGCATTAGTTACAAACGTGGATAAATTGAATTGTTAAAAATATCAGCAGTTGTCTAAACCAAGGTTTGACTTTGCGTGACAACTTAGTGCTAAACCGGAAATCGATTTGTGATCTGTGAATTGCCTAGTATCGAATTACTATTAACTCTCCGAATTGCCAACAAAATGCCACCAAATTACACTTGCTCTGAAGTTTTCGTCAATTTTAAGAACGTTCTTGGGTCAGGATCCTTTGGGACAGTGTACAAGGGTTAGTGCGAATCAATGGACAGTTTTACTTATTCACTTGAACTTATTTGAAAACCTAATTAAAATACATCCAAAGTGACAAATAATCGCAATGTCCCTCACTGGTGAATGTTGGTGTTGGTTACAGGACGGCTCAACGGCGAAGATGTTGCTGTTAAGGTTATTAAAGGTGACGACTGGGAGACCACCAAAGAAATTCGAAGGATGAAAAAGGCTTGTGCTTCTGAGCATCCAAATATTATTGAATTGCTGGGTACTGTCTCACCAAGTAAGCATATTACGGTAATTGCAAGGATTTAAATAAATTGGGTAGACGTATTTTTCTTAAGTACATATTATGACATACAGGTAGCCATTATTGCGGTACTTGTCACAAGCAAACACGGGATATCACATGGTTGGTCATGGAGTACATGGAAAACGGAAATCTTCTGGACTACATATGGAATTATGGAGGTGGAATGCCTGCTGTAAGATACTGCTTCCTTTTGTATTTAGTATAGAATCGTTCTCTTTGCCAATAACTTTCTTTATGTGTACCTAGTATGGAATGATCAAAATCGCCTACCAAGTGGCTCTTGGAATGGATCACCTTCACAGGTTCTGTAACCTGTTGCACACGGACCTTGCAGCTCGTAATGTGCTTGTTCAAAGTAACTATCATGTAAAGATCGGCGATTTCGGACTTGTCCGCAACTATGACTACACTGATCAGTACTATGTTGTGAGTTATAATTAATTAGTGGCTTGGGGTTACATGAGAAAATGTTTTTGTTGTTGAGATGATAATTAGCAACATGGTTGCTCTAGAACAATGGCTATGTTTGTCCTGTCCGTTGGATGCCACCTGAAAATCATCCTTTCCCGGACACTACTTCACAACCCATGTATAGTCGCAAGGGAGACGTTTGGAGTTTTGGGGTACTATGTTCTGGAATGCAAAACACTTCTAAATATATTATCATACTCATACTACTTTTCAAATTCATCTTCGTAGGTACTATTGTTCGAAATCTGGACTCGCGGTAAAACCCCATTTGATGGATTGGGAAATTATCAGGTAAGTGCTATTTTATTCTAAATTTGTTCTTAATTCTTAACTTGATATATTTGTGAGCAAGCGTATTTCTACAAACCAGTTTAAATAACACTTACAGGTAATGCAAACGGTTAGGGCTGGGAAAACAGTTTTGAACTATCAGAATGTTCCGGCAAGACGATGGGTAATAGATCTGATGGAGGAGTGTTTCTCATATAACAAAGAGGATCGGCCTAATTTCCGCCAGATTTCCACTAAAATATACGATGAGTCCGAGTACGATTTGGAGGACGACGATGAAGAGGAAGATGAGTATTCGTCCGACGATAGCTATTAATTAAAGCTCTAAGAAAACTTTTATTTCTGTATACTCTTAACGCATAACGCATTCGCAAAACCCAACTACTATAATCAATTACTACGTTAACGTTGTTGAATTAATTATGATATATTTTAAGTAGGTATACATGTACAATTTTGAAAACTTTATATTTTATATTTCTTCCCTCAAGTATCCGGTTTTTGCAAATAAAAAATATTCTTCAATAAATAATATGTAATGGATATATCAATCTTCATTTTGATTTGTGTTCAATTTACTGCCATATACGTACGTGTTTTATAAAGTCACGGAAAATAGTTTTTGCCATGCATTCCGTTCCGTTAATATCATCAAGCTACATATAAAAGCGTAATTATATATTCTGCAATGCAATGGTTTCATTAATAAAGTTAAAAGCAGGGGAAAGTGAGAAAATATGCTGCCTAGAAATATGAAGTCTTGAGAAGTATGTTGGTGCTTTGCTTGCAAATTCTTTGCTCGTCCTACATAAAATTCAAGCTTACGTGAGGACTTTGCATTGTCTTCTACTGCATCATAGACTTAAAACACAAACACACTACAATAGAATAGACTTATATCCCGCATTTTACTTATAAGAAATTAATAGCAAAAATCTTTATAGTTATGCATCCTTCAGAAAGTGACGATTGGTGTGTTCAACTATGTGCATTTTTACCGATTGAATACTGAAGCATGCCATGGAAACAGCTATACGCATACACTGAGCACGTAATACAATGTTTTGCAAGTATACTACAGTAAGAAATGTCACCAGGAGGGACAAGAACATCATCATTAAAACTCCCAAATATTTTGCATAATTGCATGATTAGCTGTCTAATCTGCAATCTCGATTTGTTTTGAATATTCGAATTCTTTCGGTTAAAAACGAAAACTTACTGCACAAGTCAGAAGTTAACTGATACTCTGATCTCAACAAGACCTTTCCTGGATTTTCCTGTTACCTTCTACAAAACTCTTCCCATTCGCATAAAATTCAGGATGCACAAGGCTATTTGCGATTGCAAAAGTAGTCAGTCAGTCTAACTAAAGTCTAAGCTGGGAATTAGAATTCTGTTGGGGTTGATTTTTTGTCATTTTATGTGCTGCAATATTTTGTTGAAAAATAAAAAGTGACAATGGTTAACGTTTATTCTTGTGAACAAGTCAATAAGTCGGACTCAATTGGATTAGGGGCCTATGGGGAGGTGTACAAAGAGAAGGAGTTTTGGTGTTTTTCACATTTTTTGAGCATTTCGTCAAAATTGGCACATATGTACCCTTTGAAATTGTGAATTCAAAAATAGTATTGTTTTGGATTCAGGGTGACGATGTCAGTAAAAAATTGATGACCTAATGTGACCATTTTCATAGAATTCGAAGAATACAAGGATTTTTGTAGTTGTTTGAAGATAACTTTTGTAACCATACAAATCTGGAAAATCGGCGAGATGCCCATCCTAGAATATTTATTGCTTGTTTTTGAAAAACAAACCGCAAGACAAAATTCGATTTCATCGTGGAGATATTTGGAAAAATGTATGGACAAGTTTACCAAACTTGACAGAATCCCTCGTGCCAAAAGTAAGCTAATGCTGTTTTGGTCTGCGTCATCCAAACTGTCTAATTAATATACCAAATTAAAGCCAATGCAAAACGACAGGATCGTGTTTCTCAGTTTTTTGAAATACGTACTAATAAGAAAGTTATGACCATATTAGTGAAACTTTCCATTTTGTCCAAAAATCTATCACTTTGTAAATATGGCCATAACTTTCTTGTTGGTGTGTATTTCAAAAAACTGAGAAACACGATCCTGTCGATTTGCATTGGCTTTAATTTGGTATATTAATTAGACAGTTTGGATGACGCAGACCAAAACAGCATTCGCTTACTTTCGGCACGATGGATTCTGTCAAGTTTGGTAAACTTGTCCATACAATTTTTCAAATATCTCCACGACGAAACCGAATTTTGTCTTGCGGTTTGTTTTGTTAAAACAAGCAATAAATATTCTAGGATGGGCATCTCGCCGATTTTCCAGATTTGTATGGATACAAAAGTTATCTACAAAAAACTACAAAATCCTGGTATTCTTCGAAAATCATGAAAGCGGTTACATTCGATCATCCAGTTTTTACTGATAACGTCACGCTGGAACCAAAAGAATACTATTTTTGAATTCACAATATAAAAGGGTACATATGTGTCAATTTTGACGAAAATTGGAGAAAGTGCCCAAAATTTGTGAAAATCACCAAAACTCCTTCTCAAAGGTAAAGGGTGTGTCCTAATTCCTAGCACTGTATCCAACCGCAGTTTTTTAAATGTTCATACAACTTATACCAAAGTAGCACATCAATTTAAAGCTCAAAATCTGCCAATTAAAATACAATTTTAGTTTCACGAAAAATTATATAGCATAAGTTTTTCGATTCAAAGAACTAAATGATGAAAAAAATCATTTTTTCCTGCAAAGTAAAAATAGTAAAATAAATTGACTTCAATGCGTAGTCACGTCCACAGTAGGGAATTAATTTACGATCTTTAGTTTTTTATATATTAACCATTTAGTTCTAAGCAGAATAGTATATCCGGTTGAATGCAAAGCACTCTGTAACTGTGGTTGTAGTAGTTCAAACTTGCAAAGAAAGAAACGACAATTACAGATGTATATTTTGATTCGAATAACATTCGCTGGCAAAACTCAGACCTGCGGTTGATGAATTTATAAAATAGAATGATTCCTCTATTTAATGCACTAAAGACCATTTTATAATCAAATAAAGGAAAAAAGTTACACAATAATATTTCAAGGGCACGAAACGTCATGTTCGAAATAAAAATGGGCAAAACCAACACACTAACATAACGTTCTAATGAAACCTGCGACGAATACGGTTAGACACGTTTCTGAATCTCCATTTTATGGTGATTATAATGCTAGGTTGCATTTTGAATTTATTTTGTTTTTTAGGGAAATAAATTTGAAAACAAAATTTAACTTGTTTGAACTCCAGGAAAAATCAGATTTTGGGTCACTAAGAAAATACCGCCATAACACCTATACTTTACCAACTTGCGACCACATGTAATACTAATTTTAAAGCCCTTAAAATTTACTATCAGACTACATTAAACTCAAACCAATGCTTCTATGCCGTTGGTTGATACAGCCTAACAAAATTAGTGCTAGGAATTAGGACACACCCTTTAAGATGTTAAAAAACGTTAAGTCGATTGGAATGGTACTCACATTTAGCCTTGGGCTCCGATAGTTGATGACTGAAAACTGTTTGAAGTGATGTATTTTTCAAAATTTCATTAGGACATCTGAATAATGGATGGTACCGTGATCCGACTCCAGCTGCAATTAAAATCATGAAGCGACGGACGAACGCCATTGATGAGTTGAAACGAATGTCGAAGTTGGATCATCCAAATGTGCTGAAGTTATTAGGATTCGTGCCTAAATGTATGACGATATGATAATGAATTGGATGACTATTGCAAGTATGTATAATGTGACAACGAAGGTAATAAGTAATAACTTGTTTAAATTATTTTTAAGCAAATCATGAGGACTGCGACTGTGAGCCAGGGTACGAAAGGGGACTTTGGTTGGTTCTCGAGTACATGCCGCAAAAGGATTTGCTCCGTTTCATCAAATTAAAGCCCCTTAGAGCTGTAAGAATAAACTGTGTTCTTAAGCGCATTCCATATTTTTTATGTTATACACAACTTCGTACAAAAATCAAAAATGTTGGTTCTATTTCATACTTTGTTTCGCACAGGCTGTGATGGAAAAAATGGCTTATCAGATAGCTCTCGGAATGGACTATTTACATCGCACTGCCAAAATCATACACAGAGATCTTGCTGCTCGAAATATTCTGGTGGGAGATGGTGGCGATTGCGTCAAAATTGCGGATTTTGGATTATGCGATGGTTATTATGAAGACCAGTACTATTACAAGGTTATGTATTGGTATTTGCTACAATGACTGAATTAATGTACTCCATAAAGCAGTCTACATATTATATTATGTGTTACGCATTATTTGAGTAGACTCGTGGAAAACCTTGTCCAGTTCGTTGGATGCCTCCAGAAAATTTGCCAGAATGTCGACCCTTCGTTACACGTGGTCGCTTTAGTCGCAAGGGAGACGTTTGGTCATATGCTGTTGTTTTGTATGAATTATGGAGCCGAGGCAAAGAGCCTCTCGGACTACTTTCTCCTGATGAGGTAATAAGCTATTTTTTAGAGATAGAACGACTATCAATACTTCAATGATTTCTATGAATTTTTGCTAACTTTTAAAGGTTCTGGTAGCAGTTAAAGAAGGAACAACGGTCTTAAATGATGGTACACCCTTCCATGCGCGCTCCTGGGTGATTCAACTGATGAAGATGTGTTTCCAGTACGACAAAACAAAGCGTCCTAACTTCCGCCAGGTTTATGAGTACATTATGATGAAACGTTTTAACTAAAATACAAAGCATAGCATAATGTTCCTAAATGTCAATCAGCTAATCACAATAGTTACCAAAATATTTTACTATACTTTATTCTAAACGTGAAACAGTACTTTATTGTAATTTACTATAAGTCAAGTTTAAATTGATCAGGAAGCTTTATTCATTAAGGTAGATTTATATGGATGGGTGTTGTGATGTAAAATTACTTTGTTAAAAAAATTAATTAAAATCTGGATCAATAAATATTTGAATTTTCGAATCTGTATTGCTAACCGTAAAAACTATGAATTAATACAGGTGCCATTATTTTCCACATACTCCAGTTCTTTTCTGTACTCTGTACTGGTCTAGATCACATCATTCATATCAATTCAATAGATATTAGTCATAATGATGTACTACGATTTCATTCGAGCATTCCGCGTTTCAGAACAACCAGATTTATAGACGCAGAGATTACGATATCGTCGCAAGATAATCTATGCCCTGAACGGTTAGGGGTTAGGAAATAATATGAGGAGACAACGCTCTGCATTTTTAAGATGACGCGAGCCAGTTCCAACCATCAGTTTTAATCAAATTTGCATGTGGATACTTTTTAGAGTTCTACTAAATATTATGTCTTCTGTAACAAGGTAATGTGCCAGGTATCTTGAATGCTAAAAAGCAATCACTCGGTCAATGACTATTTATTTAGGCAAATTTTCTGGAAAGATTTCATAAAATATTGGTACTTTCCCTATCCAGCGTTGCATCTGGTTAGCAAAAGATGTTTTACCGTTGTGATATCTTCATTTCATTTTTTGGTTTCTTGAATTAGTACTTTTATTAGTTTTATTAGCTTAAAATTCCATGCATAAATGTAAGATAGGTTCATTTCACCATAACACAGTTTGACGTTAATGTTCAATAACCTATTTTATTGTTCAATGAGTGGCGTCACGTGGACAATCAGCCAACTCACATTGTGCAGAAGATAAGTGATATTATAGAGATTTATCGTGAAAATCAAGTGACAAGTTGAACGTTAATTGGGATTGAATTAACGTTAGCAAAAAGTGACAGCTCTATTACAGATTGCTGTATGTTTGGTGTTTCTCGCATTTCTAACGTTGAACTGATGATGCAATTGTGATAATGATTCGATAACACTATTACGAAATCATGTCCATTCAATCTTATTGGACAAAAATGTCCCAATTTTTCACGTTGTATTTGTATATAAGCTCATCCGATATGGGAGTTTGCTTATCAATCCAGTTGCAGAGCCGGACGAAGCATTAACCAAAATATTTCACATAATCAAAATAAAGAAATTGTATCTTAAATTTTAAAAAATTAAAATGAAGGCTTCTAGAGTAATTGGAACACTCCTTTGTGCTCTCACTATCGGTGTGGCAAATGGGGCAGTGGAGGTAATTCAGAATGGAAGCTACATTTTGGAATACAATTTACTTGCCAACGAAACACTGTCAGTTAAAGCAACGGTAAAAACTCTGGGATGGGTTGGAGTAGGTCTTTCCCAAACAGGAGACATGGGAGGAGCGGATTTGATAATCGGAGGTGTTGCCAATGGCGAAGAATACATTGGGGTAAGCTGAAACATATGCCTAACTAAACCTAACTAACAGAAAAAACCTAATAAAGTGCCAATTTATATTCAGGACTACTTTGCGTTCTCAAACACCCGACCAGTTGAAGACATTGTTAATGACATTTTAACATACTCGGTGACCGAAAATGCGACACATACGACGTTGTCCTTCACAAGATTATCTGACACCGGCGATGAATTCGAAGATTTGCCCGTGGTGAGCATTTTGCATGAATCAATATGATTATGAGTTAATTTTACAGCACATATTTAGATCGAAAGTATGATTTGTTCATGATAATTATTTTTTTCAGTCCCGTTCCACTCACATCGTTTGGGCATATAGTACAACAGACGGACTCACATATCATGGGAATGTGGATCGAGGCAGCGTGCCCTTGTCGTTATAAAGTATATTAGTATTTTTATCAATAAAATAAAACTCAAATATTAAAAATGCACTACTATTCTATCATTTCTTTTTGGGTTTGCTTCAAAATACAATTTATTTTCCACTACATTTCGACTACAGTTTCATTTACAATTGTTCGTAGGGCATATCCAACCTTTAAAGGAAATAACGTAACTTTCAAACACAATATTTTTCAGAATTGAACACGGCATGCATGCAATATAATGCTAATAATACTACGTTTGCATTGAATACAATTACTTTAATATGTATGCATTATGTTTAATATTAATGATAGCATTTAGCACCAGAACATTTTCCATGTTTGCCATCGTATGTCACAAAGATGGTCACCTTTCAGTCAGACTAGTGAGTCAGTCTTCCTTTCCAGTATACGAAACTACTCTAGACGATTTGAAATGTTTGACAATACATCCGACTTATAACAGATAGATCTCCTTAAATTACTACGAGTACTAGATCTACTTCTCAACACACTACCGAACGATCCATTATGAACGTCTAACGAGAGGTTTAGCTCAGTCAGGTTTCTGGCTGAACATTGCACAAAAGTGTAATGTTGCAACCTCACTCACAGCTCAGACCATAAGTTACCTAAATTAAAATAGGTGGTAGGTTTTGTTAAATTATGCGTACTTGCAGATTATGCTTAAATGCATTTACAGAACAATAAACATGCGTTTTGATACATTAGGTAATGCGATTGAGTGCAGTGATTTTCGATTATGAGATTTGTATATACGAGGATTTTTTATTTTCTATTTACGTACGGTGCTTCATAATCCGTGATCGGGCCAAGGCGGATTAGAGTCACTGGTGGAATAGTGGACGTCAGTATGTTCACAGAGGACTTCCGGGGTGCCTGTTGACGTTGCAAATAATGTTGCATGTCAGAATTGAGTTGATTAATATTGATATCATGGGTGTTAGTAGCAGAAGGATGATGATGGTGCTGACGATGGTTACTGTGATGATTAGAATGATGCGAAGCAACGGCAGAGTTAGTAAAGGCCCTATCACCCCTCCCAGCATTCTCGCCAGCTACTTCGACCAGTCCACCAGAAAATTGGTTTACTGCGGGCATCCTGAGACCCTGACCACCGTGTTGCTGGTGTGAATGATGCCTGTAGGTTTGCGAATTAGGGTATGCTGACTGAACTCGAGCCTCGGGGCGAGGTAGCTCTTGGTATCCGTCCTGCTCACTGCTTCTGGGCTGTACATCCTCTCGTCCCTCTGGACCACTCCCTTGGTTAGCATTCTTATCCCCAAATTGGTGTTGTATAAACTTTAGAAAGTGAATAAGGGGATAGTACATCCCTGGTTCACCAGGCTTTCCAGCGACAGGGGCATTATTAGGAGGAAGCGGAAGCTCAGGAAGCTGGTTCACGCGAAAATGTATTATGCAAATGCGATGGGATGTTATATCGACAATATTAAAAGCAGACAACAATAGTGCACGAAATGTTAGTTACATTCAGCTTCAGTATTTGACTTTCTAGTAAAGATCTACTTGTGCTTTGATTGTTTTTAAACTGACCTCTGGATGAGTTTCCGCTGGTCTGGTCTCTTCTGCTTCAAATATTTGGGGTTCCACGAATTCAGTCCTCATCCTCACGTCTTCAATTAATGGCCTAATTGTTGTCGTTGTCGTCATGACAACTCTATTTGAATAAACAACAAAACTTAAATCCGGACTGATCTTATCTGAAACTCATTTGTAAATGTTGGATCTGTACCTTGTTCGATCTCTGCAAAAATTTACCATGTAGGCGCGCGTGCAACCTTTATTGCAGCATTCGTTTACTAAGCTTCTTGTCATGCGCCGCTGTATAATTGTATCCTCTGCAGACCTCTTGCTCATTCCCAGTATTTCAGGCAAAGCTTTGTGAAATAATAGTCAATTGGTCAATAAAAACTTATTGAGCCAACATTAAATTCAAAATTCCGCTGCAAAGACTATTTTACTTACTATTTCCGGTAGCGAGTTGTGGTGCGTAGAAGTTGTTTTGTCCGCAGATCATCTTTACGTTGTCCAGCAATCTGTTTTGGCATGCTTGGAAAGGCTCTTCATGTGCTGGTCCTTCATTAGCGCCACCATTGCCGTCACTCTTTTTCTCGAAATCTCTATTTCTATCGATGGCTTCCTCACTTTCAAATACTTCATTAGACGCTGACGTGCTGGCTGAAAGGTCATCCTCTGATGATGAGGTGCGCCGTGGAGGGGGAGGGGGTGGATTTTTCGGATGCGAAGAACTTGTTACGCATTGTAATGTATTCCAAACATTGTGGCTTAGTACAAGCAGGAGTACAGTCAGCACAGAAGTGTTCCGTCTTTTTGTCGCTCCATATCTTCTTGTTGGTGAGGACGACAGAATGGCCATATTTCTTAGAGTACAGAAATTATATGGATACATAATTACAATTGGTTAGAGTTAGCTTCACTTGTCACCGATTCTACAGCCACCAATATTATATTTTAGCATGCAAACTGACAAACTCTGAAGTATTGAGTCTCAAAATGGAATGAAGTAAAGGAACAAAACGTGATTGTGTTATAGGTTTGTTGGTAATATTCCCGACAGATAGGGAGCAAAGGGTAACCTGACAGACACAACAAGATTGGTGGAACAGGGATTATGAAAAGGTAACTCAAGTAGGCAGTGAATGGGTGATGACCTACAATTAGACTCATATGACTTGAACGTGAGTTTTAACGCATTTTTAGCATTTTTTATTCTCCGAAAAAATTATGATTGTCTTGTTTAATGATAGCTTAATTTAATTCCCTATTACATTTCAATGAATTAACATAACTGTAAGAAAAATTTAATTGTGTGCACGCTGTCTAGATAGCAATTGTCTATTATTCTGGTTCTATATGAATGTGCCGGCTTATGCTCTCTATAAAAGACAATGCAATGAAAATTCAATGCAAAAAGTGAGAGCTTAGTAAAACGCTAAAGAATGCCAAAAGAAAAGAAACCGATAATTTTAATGTGCTGGAATGTCATTGCCAATATTGGTGGTGCTGTATGGCAAAGTGTTTATTATCACACGTTTAGCTCATAAAGCAATTATGTGCATGCAAAGATATGAAAATGCTGTTGACCTCTTGACATTTGGTGTAATTTGTGCTTAGAGTTAATAGCTTTAGGAAGTATGAGTATTTCTGCTTACTTTTAAACTTACGTCACAACTGCAGCACAGGGGAATCGTTGAAGAGAATCCTGAAGCTGATAGCAGCCCAAATGACTTGTCAACCTCCCTCTCCCGATTCGAAAATGTAAGGGGAATAATATATACTTTTATCGAAATGTGGAGACCCGCTTACTGGAGAGAGGCTATGGGAGGAGAATGAGGACAAGTGCTGGAATTGGCGACTTTTATATTAAAACTTGTCGTGTAGGTACCAAGGATAGGAGTATGAAGGCGTAAGCTGATACACAACATCATGACTAATTTTAATGCATTTTTCAAATTAGGAAATTATCATTACGAATGTACTTGTTAGAAAATTATATCATGATAATCAAAGAATAATACTTTTCCAGACTGACGAGTGACTTCAAAAAAATAGCTGATTACATCAAATTATAATAATATGTAATTTTCTTCTTCTGATTTCTCAATGCCGTGCTCCTGTTTAAAATTGTTCTTTGATATATTTAGATGCAATTTTATTAGAGCGTCATAGAATTTTCAATGCCTAATTTAATTTGACATTTTGCTTAATAAAATCGGAAACACTTTTCTATTTATTACCTTGAAACGATATTCAATTAGCTTAGTATTCTAAGTAAATTTCCATTGACGTGCATTGTTCTGTGGGTTTGTGCTTTATTTATTACCTCCTCCCTTATCTTCATCGCTGTCCACAGCCGTTTCGTTAGGCTGCTGCTGCGGAGGCGGCTGAGATATTTGTACTTCATTTTCATCTGCAGTAGGAGTAGCAGTAGGAGTAGGAATACTAGCAGTAGCATCTATACTTTCACGTTTCGCCACCCCAACCAAAATCGGTTTTAAAACTTGCTCTTTTTCCTTGTCCCCTGCACCACTTTCCCAATCATCATCGAAATCTTTGTCTACGTATTCATTATCAAATGATAAACGCGGACTGGGTAGGTCCACATCACCCCAGTTGTTTTGCGACCCGCTTGGTAAAATCTCTTTTAATGTTTGTTCACTCATTCTAAAATTGTGGTTTAGGGAGTATTGTATGTATACTTTAGAAAATCAAATGTACTATTACAATTACAAATACATGTTTCTGTCACTAACTCGAAACGGAAGTTAAACCGACTGGTTTGAACTTCACCTTTGCATTTTACTAGGTCCTGGTAATAAACGCGGAAAAAGTCCATGGGTTTATACTTTGGCTCATACCGATCGACAACTTTTTTGGGTCCTTTCTGTGCTGTGGTCTTTTTCGTTCCGCAACATCCTACGTTTCTCTTTTTCTTAAACGTAGTGCTAGGTACCATTTCCGATAGGATTTCCAAATTTAACCCATTCACCATAAACTCATATGACAGGTGAACCATGTCCCGTAACTCGATAAATCTCTTGATAATATGCTGACCGTAATTTATAAAACTCTGTAGGTCATTGCAAAATTCCGTCATGGCCTTGGAAATTTGTTCAAACTCTGATTTAACATTCCTCATTCCGATATTTTCCAAAAACTTTATTCTATCGTACATGTCCGCCATTACGAACAGTAAATCTGGCTGAGATTCGTCCATGGTCGTGTCCACAATGTCATCAACCAAGAACCGGACTTGTGTTTGCACCATGCTCATTCCTTCTTGGGTGACATTGAGCAAATGTCTCAAGCTCATTGACTTTTCTGTACCTGTCAACTCCTCAAACTTTTTCCATTCAACCTCCTCCTCCACCTCGTGCTCCTTTAAATCTGCTTCTTCGCTTGAGACTCTCTTGGAAGTCCTTGCAACCATCACATGAATACCTTTCTCACGAGCAATGTTTCGTTTGCTCAAAGTTCGCATCAACTCCAGGCCGTCCCCACGACGAAATGGTGGTTTGACTTTGATATCCCCTTTAAATCCTATATGAATCTTGAGCACCTTCAGAATACGCCGACATTCCTTGCAAAAATTGTAAAAGTTGTGGTTGTACTGTAGAACCAGCCTAACGTTTTCCGAAATGGTCAGGCACAATGTGGCAAATTGTTCCATAACTTTTCTAAAGTTGGTTTCGGACGGAAGCGAGGCCAGATTTTGACTTGCATCCCGCACCCTCACATCTTGTATGATTGTACGAATGGAATATGTAAACGCCCAAACAGAACCAGCTAGTACCCCAAGACGCAGTTTGCTATAATTTGGACTCCAAGGCGTTTGACCAGCCACAGACACGGGTTCGTGAAGCCGGAGGAACTCAAGATTGCTCATGGCAAACTCAAAAGTCTGCGTAGCATGACCATGAAGGAAAATGCTGGCCGTGTTAAGATCGTTCCAATAGCCTTCCATGACCTGCTGGACAGTATCCGGTTTTTTTGGTGCCCCACAGGAACAAGGAGAATGGAGAAATTTTTCGCAGCAGACCTCACATCTAGTGTCATCACTATGCAAATAATAACACATTTATTTGCACATTGCTGAAACTCAAATATATGTGTCAAATGTATCTTTATGGCGCGTTTTATTCCTACTCGACTCTTTCCATGTGAGGCACAAACAGTCCACTTTTCACAGTCCAGGAAGAGTACACTGCCGAAAGTTTCCGCTTCTTCGTAGACGTTTGTAGCCCTTTGTATGGCTGCTTGGCGGTAGGAACGAAGCGACCCTTTCCAGCAACATCGCCCTGCTGCTCATATTTCTCCAGGAATTCTTCAGGAAATGCAACATGCTTTTTGCGTGCTCGTAAACCAATTAACCGGGCAAAGTCTCCAAAAATGTTGAAAATTACGTACCTGTTAATAAATACATGTTAAAGGATAAATGAAGTATGGAATGTTTATGATTTCTATGTTCATTACTCTCTTCCTCGCGGCATTAGTTTAGTTAGCCTTTCTATGTCTGCCCTTCTGTCCTTGTGAAAAAGGTAGGACGCATGTTTAAACAATTTGGCTTCTGCGTCTGCTGGCCTTTTAAAAAATCATTAATTAAATGTTAATTACATTATAGACATTGTATAAAATAATACCATATTGCGTTGTTGTTTTCATCCACGTTTTGCTCATTCTTCTCATTGTTGTTTGAGTTCAGTTGTTGGTCATCATGTATTGTTGGTAATTTACTAAAACTTTCATCAGGTTTCCGGTGCTCTTTGCGAACCAGTTCTATAAGCTTTGTTGCAGACATAATATTTTCGTTATTTCCCTGCCAGGAGATTTGCTGTTCATTATCATTATCATCTTTGTTATTAGTTTCTTCATATTCATGCAAGTTGGGAAGCACAAGTACTGTATCAGAAAAAGCTCGAAGAATGGGCTCCCCTGATTCTACCTGCGAAAGCTCATTATCATCAGAAAAACTGTCGTTTTTATCATTTCCTACTTCTGGTTCACCATTTTGATGCTGCGGTAGGATTTCGTCATTCAAATAAAGTGTATGAATAGCTGGTGGTAGAGGTGTCAGTGGTGGAGGTGGCTGAATTTGTTGTTTCTTTGGGGGAACTCGAGATTCGACAATATACTCCGTCTTGACCTTCCCACGCAAGGGATCGTCAGCATCAGAAAATCTGACATGACGTGGGAGAGATTTGGAGCAACATGGTTCGTTGTTAGCAGTAATTTGTAGGTTCTTTAAAGAAGTTGTGGAGGTGACTTCCTCTTGTATTTCCTCGTAGTCATCACCGTCATCACTGCCTATACTTTGCAAACTCTGACTTGGAGAGGGGGAACCTGAGTTATTTTTAGAGGAGCTCATTATATTCTCTTCAATTCTTTTGCTTTGTACGTCTCACAATGAGATGAATTAAGGCTTATTCAGAAATCGCAAAATTTTCTTTTGAGATGTTGTATTATTATGTTTAGTTGTTTTCGTAAAAGCACAAATAGTAGTACTTTGCCTTGTTAACAAGATGTTTCATAACGACAGTAAATCAGCATTGTGGCTTTCTGAAATTGGAATGTGTAGGTGGTAAATTGTTCCATTTCAAGATGATGCCGAAGCTTGAGTTTAAAGTTAACTGCAAATTAAATATTACGATTCTCAGCAAATAATGGTTCACTGTTGTACCATCATCAAATCAGTGTACATGTGCGTAAGGTTTTTAAATATTATACTACTTTGAACCAGTTTATTATCATCATGCTTATCGTGCATGTCATTTTTCTACAATTTTATTGCTATGCTGCTTGCTCAGAGTTTGAATTTACGAGGTATTCTAAGTACTGAGTACGTTATATCTAATTTTGTAAATCTGCGGTTCATCTTCCATCGTTCCAGAAAAGTACAAAATGTTATATTTCTTGAGTTCAAAAGTGCCAACGGATTAAAAATGGATACACCCCTGAGAGATGTCTCCTAGGAAAATTATATCATTATCACTATAGAAATATTCATGAATCAAAAGTTTGCTGGTTTATTTACTTAATTTAACCTATAATTTCTTTCATTCATTTCTGCTACTAAATAAGGTATCCTGGATATGAATGAATGGGGTAAATTTATTTAAGGAATTCCATTCATTGACCATGTAATAATGCAAGACATTTTAAAGATAAATTAACACATGCGTTATCGCTATCACAAGATTTCTCATGAACTGCCTACATCATGAAGTGTCAACATGAAAATCAGTTATTATAAAAAGCACAAATACTGTATATTTTAGGCACTACCACCTATCAAGATTATATTTACTAAATAGGCACCTAGTTCACATTTATATGAATGCTAAGATTACTTCACTGTGTGAAAAGAGTCAATTGGCCAATTAATTCAATAAACACATACAACATATATTAAAAAATAAATAAATCACTTTAATGGACATGAATGTAAATTGCCGGCAACATATACGCACTCAAATGTCGCATTAATTAATCCCAACTTTTTCATAACTCTACGCATTGCCACAACATTCCAGGGCAAATATAAAAGTAATTTTCCTTTCGTATGTGTTACCATACGCTAAAATGGAGGGATTTGCAAAGATTGCGATTTTCAATTTCAAACTTTTTTCTTTGCTTTTACTTCAACTTCAAGTACAAATAGTAGTAGCTTCAAATTTTCGGGAAAGCTATGTAACTAACAAGCACGGAGAGTGTCAACAGCGGAAAATTTCTGCCAATGATGCAGATTTTGATTCGCTGAAAATCTACCCTGATCTACACTTTAAGGTAGAAACTGTTAAATTCCGTTTTTTTTTGCAAATACGGCAATATAAATAATTTACCTTGTCAGGCAAAATGGACCCGGGAGTACAAACACTTTTGGAAATCTACCGAATTTGACTTTGAGTCACGCTACATCAAGGAAATGAAGCATGGAGTGAAATCGCAAAATCATCATCGTGTGAAAGCATACGTAACTCCATATTCCCACACAGATCCTGGTTGGAAGGAAACTTACGAAGTGTACTTTTACTCTTTAACCAAAAAAATTCTTAGCAATGCTGTTACAAAACTTACCCAATATAGAAACATGACGTTTGCTTGGAGTGAGATTTCCTTCCTATCAAAATGGTGGGATGAAGCAAGCCACACGCAGAAAGAGTCTTTACGACGATTAGTTAAAGAGGGGCGTTTTGAGATACTCACGGGAGGATGGGTAATGGCTGACGAAGCCACTACTACTCTATTTGCTCTAGTCAATCAACTAGTGGAAGGGCATCAGTGGATCCGAAAGCATTTGAATGTTTTTCCGACCTCTGCTTGGTCAATTGACGCATTTGGGCACAGTTCTACAATGCCTTATTTGTTAAAGAAAGTGGGTATTACGGGAATGATGATTCAGGTTGGCAATTCTGACAAACATTGATTTTCAAAGCATTGATTAATAGTATGATGATTTTGCATTCATCATAAACAGAGGGTCCATTATGCTTGGAAGCACTGGTTTGCTGAACACCGCCGCGGGGATTTCATCTGGATTCCTCGATGGAGTTCACATCGAGATGGAATTCTTTGTCATAATGCACATTATGATCTCTACCCCACAAAACATTCCTGTGGCCCGAATCCTAATGTGAGCATATTATTTAATATTAATGAAAAAATCATGGCATGAATCAATGAATGGCATGTAAAACGTTGACTGTTTGTGCATTATCGCAGATTTGTATGCGTTTTGATTTCCGAGTGCTTGACGGTACCAAGATTTAAATTAATAGGTACGTTGCGTCGTGCATTTCTGCAAACATAATATTTTCCTCCTTCAGGGATTCGTGAGGAGCATTTGACTTATGTTCATCACGTGGATACAACAAACATTCGTAGCCTGGCTGATTCATTAACGGGACAGTATCGCAGAACTGCTTCCCTCACAGAGCACAACGTTGTAATTGCCCCGTTAGGAGGAGACTTTCGGTTTGAACATATTTTGGAATGGGATCAGCAGCACTCAAACTACAATCTCTTATTTGACTACATTAATTCACGCCAGAATGACTATGCAATGCAAGTGAAATTTGGAACGCTTTCTGATTACTTCCAGGTACTTACATTAATAAAAATATTTCTAAGTTAAAGTTTTCAAGTTTATTATTATTTTCATTACTTAGGGTGTTAAAGAAAGTAATAAGTCTTTATCATCCTTTTCCGGTGACTTATTTCCATACGCGTAAGATTTGCTAAAATGTTAAAACAATGACGGAAGCTCAGAGTCTCAGAGTTTATATTTAGAACATTTGTAACTATTTCATTACAGAGATGTAATATTTCCCTTTGCTCCCGGCTATTGGACGGGTTACTATAGCACACGACCATTCTGGAAAAAGCTTAGTCGAGAAACTGAAGACGAGCTGTTGAAAGCAGAAATCTTATTCACTTTTTCATACAATCTCATGCATCAACGGAATTATTCCTCCAAAGTGATTCTGCAACTATTATTTACTTGCATCAAGGAACGAAACATTTTTATGCATGATATTATGACATATTTCTTAAGGTACTTTTTAGAAATTACGACAATTTAGTGCATGCGCGTCGGTCACTTGCCCTTTTCCAACACCACGACGGAATTACTGGAACATCCCCTCGAAGCACTATGCTGGATTACGCCAGGAAACTAACGCAAGCTTGGAACTTTTGTCGACAAATACAAAGACTTGCCATAGCAAGTATTTGGGCAAATCACTTGAAAATCCGCGTACCTACCTTGATCCCAGAAACAGAAAGAAAGTCGTTTACTAAAATGCCTGAGAAGATTCCAGTCAGGTTATACCAGAATTCAAACATGGTGAAAAAAGTCGTCATATTCAATTGTTTGCCATGGAAAAGGTCACAGCTTGTCCGGTTGATGGTGTCTGGAGAAAGGAGCAACATTGTTGTTAAAGGATCCAATGGGGATCCCATTGCTGCACAGGTTAAGTTTCAGTTACTTTAAATAAAACTTAAGTGGGATACTTTCTTTCTGACAGGTTTGTTCACTATCCTCCATTGTAATAGGTTATATCTGATGGTGTAGGGGAAAACGCCTTTGAAATATTGTTTCAAGCAAATCTTCCGGGTCTTTCTATAGTTACATTTGAACTATGCAGCTACAGTAGTGAAGACTCGAAGCATGGAAACCCAATGAGTACTCAATCTACAATAAGCTGTACAAATTGTAAAGCTGGTGACAATGTTTCAATAATCACGGTATTATTATGCGTAGTCTATGTACATAATATATAAAATGACCTGAATATTCATTTTTAAGTACTTACCCAAAAAACATCTTTATCAACGTTTTAGAAAAAAGAAATTACGTTGGATAATGGAAAAATTAAAGTGGAATTTGATAACTTTGGCCTACTAACAAGAATTGAAAGAACAAGTGATTCTGGCACTATAAATGCGAACATCACGTTGTCATTTGGTAGATACGAAGCCATTTATGGGAGCGGGGCATATTTGCTACATCCCTACACATCTTCAGCGCACTCAGTAAGCATTAATTTAAAACACAAAATACTATAGAGTATACAATTAGGTTTTCTCTGCAACGTGTTTTGTAGATTATAGATGAAACTGAAGTGTCCACCTATGTGGTCCACGGGCCTGTCACATCTGAGGTTACTATGACAACAGCAAAATATTCTTTACGATCTTGGATACTTCACAGTGGCACTCCTGAGGAAATGTCGGTTGTTTACATGACCCTGAAAGTGAACGGAACGGTATCCAATGGATTTGGAGAGTATTTCATGAGATTTCAATCCGATCTCAATAATACGGAAGCACCAAGCCTATCAAACATTACAGACCCATTTGATAATAAGCCCCGTCCAGTTTTCTATACCGATACTAATGGACTATCCGTTGAAAAACGAGTGTCACCTAGTAAACTGCCGTATCAAGCTAATCATTTCCCCATTACTCAATTTGCCTTTATTCAGGACACCCACAAACATCTTCGTCTGTCTTTGATAACGGATCGCTCTCATGGAGTTTCCTCAGTAATCCGAGGTCGACTCGAAACCATATTTGATAGGCAACTCCGTTATGATGACGCGCGTGGGATGGATGAAGGTGTTTTGGATACCGAAACGGCAGTTACAAATTATATAGTAAATTTGGAACAAATCCCCAAGGAATTTGTCAATGACAACCACTTTAGCTCTTGGCAGCCTTCTCTGGAAGCTCAAAAGCTTTCAAAGTGTTTAAATCATCAGCCCACAATCTTCTTTTATGATGCATTATCCACACATAAGAGCGGACAAATTTCTTTTTTCTCTAAAGACTTTCCCGATGACGTACATTTGCTAAATTTACGCACGTTATCAGAATCCAAAAATCAGGAAGATTTAAAGAGTGTACCAACTACAACAGCTCTTTTGGTTTTACAAAGACTAAGTCATTATGGAAATTCCAAGCCAGAGTCTATAGACAATTGCAATCATCAGCACAAATTACTAAATACAACAATAAACATTAATCATTCCGTGAAACAGACAAATTTGGTCGGAACAATGGTACTCGATGGCGACAACTCAATGCCAACAAGCTCATGGACCACCAAAAATATTCCTGTGGGAGACCCTCATGAACTCTCTTCCTACCTGATTCATTTTTGAATTCATAATATGCAATATACCGTCGTCATCATAGAAGCCATGTCGAGAATAAAATTATTTACGTCATGCCAAAGAGCTATTTTAAAAATCCACTCAAGCTTTACATTCTGTCACAGGTGGTTCTTATATTCCATACTACTAGTTTATAATTTTCCACTCATTATGCAAATCAATGTTTATGAAAATAAATCGGGCAATTTTTATTCATTAATAAAAAAGTGTGAAGACTGCAGGAAATGCACAATACACCTTTCTAATAGGCATGTAATTAGCAGTGATGATGAGAGAGGAAGGATGACGGGTTTTAGGTTAGTTAGTATTCATCAAGGATTCACCCTCGTGATATGAACTATAATGGATGATCATCACATGTTATGTGTTACATAATAAAAATGCCATAATACCTTTGTAGTAACGGTATTGTAGTAATAGTAAAGCTATATAACTACGGCATTGTTCACACATCTCGGTATCTACAATGCAGTTAATTAATGCGCACACAACATAAAATGTCGCTGTTGTGTATACAAACTTGTATTTGAAGTTGAAAAACTGATTTTTTGTTGTATCTATGCATGATTTTATTTTTCCTTAAGTAACTCAGATTAGATTTCTCAGTGCTCAGTCACTCGGTGCTTGTGACTAAAAACTAAACTTGAGCCTGTGAGAGATTTTATTTTAACTTTTTGCAGTGTAGATATTCTGCGCATGAAAAAGTATTTTTAGTTCTATATGTAACTTATCATTAATGATTTTCATATTAAACTGTACTTATAAAATACTTGAAATGGTAGTTAATTTTTGAAGAAGTATGCTTTTTTACGCAGTGGATACTGAGTATTAAACAACAGCAATCAATCAACTTTGTAGGTAAAATTTAACTGGAACGTATCTTGTACGTCTTGTAAATATTTGATAGATTGTGGGATAGTATTTACCACGTTTACAGAGAAGTAAGATGATGTTGATTCCTGCCTGTTATTACTTTTGCTAAAATTAACTCTGGTTTAGTTGGAATTTAATAATATACAAGTTCAGTAGAAAATGGAAAACAGCGTAGAGCGAATGTGGTATAAATATCAGGTTGAACATGAATAAGTAATACAATATGAGATACTACTAGAAGTGATTCAAGTGATGCAGAACGAATGACTTTGTGACATTATGGTTCTTGTTTGTAGTTTTTTCAGAGTTTTAAGTAGTTTACCAAGTATTTTTCCAGTGTGTAACTTTTTCATATGAAGAAGGGTTTATTTTTTGTATGAAAAAATCCTTATAAACTCCTGACCTAAATCATGCTCAACCTCACAGTGGTTCCATTGTCTATGGTTGACAAAGTAGAATGGTGAGCCAAAATACATGGTAGATATCGATAAACAAAGGAGAAACTAGTTATTAATGTCTTAAAATAGCGCAGTACCGATGCTTTCAAGAACAGTTTAATGTTTTCTTAAATCTGCTCTCGTTGACCAGACCAAGAAGATAGATGGGAAAGGTGTATAGTGCATTTTCTGCAAACATGGAATTACTATTACGTGCTTGCTATATTACGACCTTGTAATACAAGGCTTGCATACTCTGAATTTGTGAATTTCCATAAGTTACAACTAAAAGCAATTCATTATCATACGCATATAAAACGAAAAAGTCACAAGTTCACGATCTCTCTATACGCAGAAATAAAAAGATGACAACTAACAGTTAGTCATACTCCACCACGGGACCATGTAAAACATTGCAAAATGAGCTCAATGTAAATAGGCTAAGACTGGTCATTCTGTTTTCCTTGCCAGTTTTCAGTATTCAAGTATACTTTTTTTTTACAAAAACAGGATTTTAAAATAAGAAATGATGAGTCTCCCGAAAACACGAAAATTATTTCTTTTAAGTTTGATTCAACTGTTCCTTTTTGTGTTTAGTGTGCAAAGTTTTAATGTGATACGATCAAATAGTCAATTGACAGAAGTTGAAGATGAAAGGAATTCGTTGTACAGTAACATTACTTCACAGGACGAGATGCCAAGAAATGAGACCTATTCAGAGGAGACGATATGTCGGTTCAAAGAAACTCCTCCCGTGGACATTGACATTTCTAGGAAGTTTCCACAATTGAATTTCAACGTTAGCCAAGTCCTAATACATAATTAAATTTTATTGATAATTCCACAGTTTTGCAATTTTTTCTATTAAATCTTTTCTTACCCAGGCGACCTGGATAACACGCAAGTACTTTTGGCTCTCCGATGACTTCAACTTTGAATCCCGTTACCATCAGCATTTTGCGGATATTGTACGCAACCAGAAAATTGTCAAAGTTCTCATCTTGCCCCATAGTCACAACGACCCTGGTTGGTTGAATACCTATGAACAATACTATTTCATGCAAACGAAACATATTCTGGACAATGCGGTTCAAAAACTTACTGAACTGCCCCATATGACGTTTGTCTGGAGTGAGATTACTTATTTGGCAAAATGGTGGAAGGAGGCGAGTCCTACTACACGGGAACAATTTCGCAAGCTTGTTGTAGAGGA
Organism: Entomobrya proxima; assembly: GCA_029691765.1. Lineage (NCBI taxonomy): Eukaryota > Metazoa > Arthropoda > Collembola > Entomobryomorpha > Entomobryidae > Entomobrya > Entomobrya proxima. The sequence goes on from CM056168.1 coordinate 8,647,286, forward strand.
AGGTCGGCTTGAAATTGCCACTGGTGGGTGGGTAGTTCCCGATGAAGCAACATCTTCACTATACACACTACTCAGTGAATTAACTGAGGGACAACAATGGGTCAAAACCCATATAAATAGCACGATACAATATTCATGGGCTATAGATCCGTTTGGTCACTCTAGTACACATTCCCATCTTTTGAAGCAAAGTAGCATGGAAGGAATGGTTGTACAGAGACTACACTATGCGTGGAAACATTGGCTAGCGGAGCATAAAACGGAAGAATTTTTATGGCGACCTCGCTGGGATCCCGAGGGAAAACAGGATATACCTTGCTTGACCCTACCCTATGATTTGTACAGTATTAAGCACGCTTGTGGACCGGAACCACAAGTTTGTTTAAAATTCGATTTTCGTAGCATTCCCTGTAAGCAAATCTGATTTTGAGTCTGAATAGCAATTAACCATACAGTGATTATCTAGCTAAGTATTCTTTTTACTTGTAATTATACAGATGAGTATGGCGAAAACTATGGTCTAATGACTCCCATCTCGAAATCCAACGTTCGTCAATCGGCAACGGAAATTGCTATACAATACCATAAAACGGCATCGCTGACAAGACATAATGTGATTCTGGTTCCACTGGGAGATGATTTCCGATATGACCGTCCCCTTGAATGGGAGCAACAATATGCAAATTACATGCAACTCTTTCATCACATCAACACTAACAAAGAAAGATTCCGAATGGAAATTGGATTTGGGACATTGCGTGATTACTTTAAGGTAGAATAAATTCAAAGTAATTAACATTTTATGGTGTGATCAAAAAATGAAAATGTAGATTATCTCACATTCAGGCAGTTGAGCAGGCAAACCAGGAGAACGACCAGGATGAAGTACAAAGACCTTCTTTGTCTGGCGACTTTTTCCCTTATGGCGATGTTTACGTTTCCGGCAGACCTGCATACTGGACTGGTTTCTATGGAACCAGACCATACTGGAAAAAGTTTCATCGCGAATTAGAGAATGAGCTGAGGAGTGCGGAAATTTTGTTTACTTATGCAAACATGCTTGCAAAGAAGACAAACTCTTTCATTGACCTAAAAGTAAGTTGAATGTGAATACATTTTAGTGAATTTTAGAAAAACCTTCCATTAACAGACTGGTACATGTACTTTAGATCTTAAGCTACAAGTACAAGGATTTGGTTGAGGCACGCCAAGAGTTTTCCGTATTCGCTCACCATGACGGCATCACTGGCACATCTCGAATGTGGACCATGGATGACTACGGAGATCGATTACACTCCTCATACTTAAAATGCATTGCAATACAGCAGCAAAGTCTGAAAATAATTTACCAGAAAAGCTCAATAAAGAAAACTCTTCCAGCCGTGTTGGCCAAAGACCTGATACGGGACAAGTTTGAATTGTTGGCGACAAAAATGCCTCTGGAAGTGTTTGGCGAGGGTGCTGACTACGCCACAAAAGTTATGATTTTCAATAACCTCGGCTGGAAAAGAACAGAGTTGGTTAAGGTCATTGTAAAGCGACCGGTTGTTCAAGTGACGGATTCTAAAGGAATCTACGTCCCTTCTCAAGTTAACCCAATTTTAAGTTTTGACGAGTCAAACAAACGGGTTTTAGTGTCGGACAGAATGTATGAACTTGTTTTCCTAGCCAATTTGGAGCCCATGTCCACAGCCATTTTTAAAATTAGGGGGGCGTCTACACAAGATGAAAAAGCCAGTAGACTGGCTTTGTTGGCTTGTGACAACTGCGTGAATCTTGACGAAGACAATTTTTCGATAGAAAAAATGCCAGAGGTATGTTCAATGAAAAATTGCTGTTTTGGAAAATTTTGTTGCTCCAAATAACAAAAGCCTGTCATTAAAATTTTTTATATGATGAACAGAACGACTTGCTGTTGGAGAATCAGGAAACCAAGGTGTACTTTCAAAGTAACGGGCTTTTAGAAAAGATTCATTTGAAAACCGAGAATAAATCCGTGCCAGTGGAACTATCATTTGGAATGTATAAGCCAACAAATAGGGAAAGTGGGGCATATCTGCTGAAGCCGATTTTGACTTCTGAATGGAAGGTAACAAAATTTCATAGGTTTACTGATTTGAATCCATATTATTTGAAACTGGTTACACTATCTATAGTAATTGAGATCCTCCGTCTAACGTTTGGAATTTTATTTGTCGTTGTAGTACTTCCAAACAAATTACTCTAAACCGCATTTAATCCAAGTATCGGGACCAATATTGAGACAAGTTATTTCCATTCATCACGATCGATACGAAACGATAAAAATTAATACTAGTCTTGTTAACACGTCCCTCATTCCTGAGAATTTCACCGGACCTACTGGCATATTGGTGGAATCCTATGTAGATTTTTCAAGAGACTACTCAAACAGAGCTGAAGTATATATGAGAGTGGACACTGGACTGAATTCACATTCCAAAGCTAACATTGAAGAGGGTTATCAACAAAATCTAACAACTAGTCAAAATGTCACAAATGAAAACCTTGTAATGTACACGGATCAAAATGGGTTTACCTGTGAGGAAAGGGCAACGGTAGCTTCACTTCCTTACGAAGCCAACACGTTTCCTGTGACGACCATGGCATATATTCAAGATCAAGAGGAAAATGTGCGTTTTTCCGTGCTCGTTGATAGAACGCATGGATTCTGTTCCATGAAAGAGGGTCGCTTGGAAACGCTGATTGAAAGAAAGAGTTTGTACGATGACGGCAGGGGAATGGCACAAGGAGTAACGGATAGCCGACCAACAGTATCGACCTACATTTTCCTTTTGGAAAGCCTAAAATTTGATAACCAGAGAGGAAATAGCTCACGAGAGTATTCGCACTGGCAACCTACCTTATCGTCTCATAAGGCCAGTCTAAGGCAAAATTATCCACCAAACTTGTTTGTCTTCAATGAGCCAAGTGAAAGTGATCAAAGTCGGTTGGTCTCAGAGGAGGAAAACATTTCATTGATTTCCTCACCTCTTCCAGATAATGTACATTTGCTTAATTTGAGAACAATTTCAGAAACCTTTCTTTCAACAAACAATTCAACAGAATCCAAAAGTGGCAATGACAATGATGCGGAAATCGCTAGCTCAACAGCCTTGCTGAATTTGCAATATTTATGGGAGTTTGGAAGGGACATGAGAACGAAAGAGTGCAATGTCAGTAGAAATAGTTCGATAGAAACGGAGCAAAGTTTGTTGCTATCGTTAGATAACATAGTGCACAATACTACTCAAATTAATGCAACTCTTTTGGAAGTCGATCCATTATTGCCTTTTCAAATGAACTTCTTGAATGCCACACATGTTGTACCAACCAGTTTAACAGGAGCAGTGGATGAACATGAATCCACAGAGTCTGGGGCAATATCAGACACAAAAGAAATTCGGCCTACATCGTTGCTAGTTAACTACAAACTGCATTTTGCGTGATTATTGGTTACTTAATATTTCAATGGCTTTATTTTTTAAATGACTGTTTTATTGTTGTATTTATTTCTATGTGTAATATTATATAATATATTGTTGATATATATTACTTGTTGAGTCACGAATGATATGATAATATATAATATTTAAATATTAATAAAATAAAACAATTGAGGTTAACCGAAGATACGCTCCTAGCGTCCATAACCGCCATATTTGTGATAACCACCCCCACCGCCCCCGCCACCTCCATAGCCTTTGTGATAACCGCCATATTTGTGATAACCACCCCCTCCACCACTTCCGCCACCTCCCCCATAGCACCCTTTTTTATAACCACCACCACCTCCTCCTCCTCCTCCCCCTCCGCCATATTTATGATAACCTTTGTGCCCATAACCTCCTCCCCCTCCACTACCACCTCCTCCTCCTCCATATTTATGATAACCTCCTCCGCCCCCTCCCCCACCACCTCCATATCCATATCCTTTATGGTACCCACCTGAAAGTTTGAAGTACGCTTTAAGTTTACGAGTTCTTTGTTTGATGCCTGATTTATAGAAGAAAGTTTTTGTACCTTCAGTTGTCATAATGCTGTTCACAACAATGTACACCAGCAACAAGAGCATCTGCAATTATGCAACAATGCGAAATTAAACATTTCAAATATAATTTGCGCGAATACATGTCATATTGCTCTTTACCAAACAAAGGACCCTCATACTTCCCTCCGAAAACGTCACCCGAATTCTGGGTACAAACTGTTAAGATTTCTATAAATCGTCGAAGCAGTAAAAGTATGCGGCAAAGAAGAATGGAATCCGATGAGATTTTTGATTTATGGATACGCAAAACTCCATGCACACAAGCCATCAAGTAGTTTGAACATATAACTCAACACTTTTGAGAGGATGACATGTTGTTTTGCAAGAAACACAGTTCAATTTAAAATACCTCTCCGCAATGTAAGCCAGAATAATCTAAATCGGGGAACTTTTGTCACAAATTATTTGAAAACAATGATTGACGGCAAATAGGGTAACTAAAATAGATTTAAACAGCAGCAGTTTTTGAAACTGTTTGCTTGATCCCGGGTCAACAAAAACTGTCTTTAAAGCAAAATGACATCGAGCTTTTATTTCAAAACTATCCATTAAATCAATGAAGGGTTAAACGCATAATTTTACATTTTTATTTATTTACATTTGCTATTATTGGTTAGTTGTACAAGGGATTCGTAATAAACGTATAAAAATATTCAAAACACTTAAATTCATATTATGTAACATTGCAAATCGTTATATAGGTAACATATTTTCCATTACTTCCACACAGTTCATTGCTCATGATCAATCATGTATAAAATCTTCATCTTTGGTTAACAGAATTTGGTAATAAGTAGGTGGTTTATACTGATTTGCATATGAATTACATGTTAGATACGCTTCTGCTCCACATCACACCCAAGCACTGTCAGCGTAACCCTGAGCTCGATACAGTCATCTTCCCCCGGACGGATCTTGTCAATCGGTATGATTTTCCACAGGCTCAATGGCGCCTTGTGCGCTGGTCTCGCTTCCTTAGTCAACCGCCCATCCCCAATCATGTCGTCATCGTCCCCATCTAAGTTTGCATTTTTCATAAACAAACGTCTAAGTGCTCGTCTCATACATCCAGTTGTATTTTCGTTATTTCTACCTCTATGCCCCCTACTACTAGCAACACCGTCACCGGCATTAGTCAAATTATTTGAATTAGTAGGATTGTTACTGTTAGTTGGGTTAGTCGCTTTTGGAGGAGCAGGAAAATAGTACACAGGACCTTCTCCTTCCACATCTCCACCCTCCACCACGGCGACCTTTAAATGATGGGTCACACGTCGATGGTGCTCCTGCGGAGAAATTAGCATGGTCCTTGCACAGAGTACTTTATTGTTATTTCTCGCCATTAGGGAAATATTCCATGAGGAAACTTCAGCGGTTCCTCCAAGACCAACTTCCATGGGAATGGAAACTGCGGTCCACGCTTGGCTCTTAAGCAATGTGGATACATTGTGAACTTTCCACGAGACAGTTTCCTGGTTGGGGATTAACTGAAACAAAAGAACGATTATGAGTACAGTTGCAAACAGAATGTAAACAGGCTTTTGTAAGGAATTATATCATAATCTGCCAATTTACCCTTGTTTCGAACAAGTGATTTGGCGGAGGTGGGGTGGTATTCAGAAAATCCTCCGACATCATTATTGCCGTGGAGACAGTGTCAGTCAACAAAATATATTCTTCAATGGAATACTGGATGCTAAAAACAATAATCTGCGCATTACGTATTTTGTATTTAGCGTTTACGACGAATTAATTAGCAACATAGAAGAACACTTTAATATTAAACCGAAAAGGGTTTAATTTGGGATTTATATCTGCAGCATAGAACCGACCTTAACTATATCAGCTTATATGTGAACTAGCGTAGTAGTAAATTCAGCGGGAACTTTTTACGACTGATTAGCTCCCAACAAAGTAGAGGAACAAAGGAAAACTTATTGTTGTTCGGAACGTATTCGGAAATATGGGTTGAGTGTATGCAGAGTGCTTCTGTTTTTGTTGACTTTGTGAGCATCACGTTTCACACGGTTAAACTCCCATTTTATTTTGTTTTTGCCCTAATTTGCCTCATTAGCCACCGGGGAAAAGAAGACCTTCAAGGTACGAGTAGCGTTGGATGATCAGAGTCGCGGATTAAACGAAACTGCGAGATTAAAACGTGAAATTGTAAAAGTTACGAGTTGTAAAGTTGGAGACGAGAACAAGAACAAAAGTGCATAATTGAACTATAATGGGAACCAAGGCACGTTTCACACGTTGTAAATTTTATGTAACCGATTTGTCATGCTAGAATTACTGAGATACACTAAAATAGAAAAGCAATTTAATAATATAAAAAGTTTGCTTGGTTTTTAATATGAAAGTAAACTTTAGACTCGATATCGGCTACATGCATGTAGTGATACACTCGTTTAGCTGGCTTTTTGTGTGACTCCCCTTCTAGGTACACCATAAAGGTTTTATCTTGTCACAAAAGCTTTGATTTTCGTTTGTGTTTTATTGTGACAATGAACAGCTTAAATACATTTTTCCATAACTGATGACTAATACATAAAATTTATGTCATAAATGCGTAGTTTACATATATTATCTGCTTTCATTAAAAATCATGTATGTTTTATGCCTACGTACAGGTTTGTGAAGCTAACACTGAGATAAAAAAACTGCTTTGTAAAATAAGATTCCCTTGTTCTTTATCACTATACACTGCCTTGTAAGATTCTCAATATAATAATATGAAGATAATATAATGTCCAATGCGTAGCTTTCAAAAAGGATCAAGCAGCCCAGTTATAAGTACTTGAACTCAAGCTACTTAAGAATTCATGTGTAACTCGAATAGACTTATACACAATTTTGCACAAAACAAAACGTTTTACCCTGGATCATTATTTGCTTCGTTGCAGTTTGATTTAACAGGATGGTATTAAATGGTATGCATGCATCTAGCTCTGGAGGGATATTTTAGTATAGAATACAGATTTTGATTTGACACAGATGAAAGCACACAGACTATAGAAATACAAACAACCAGTGCATATTACTTTCAGTACTTACACTTTGCATTTTTATGCTCTCCATAAAAAGACCTTGAAACCCAAAATCATCTCATCTTGCATAATCAGTACGTGAAGAAAAACGATCAAGTGGAAATAAAATGCCTACCTACGCATAAAAAACACTATGAACGCGAAGAATAATGGTAAGCTATTCTCTGTGCTTTTTAAAATCACGACGTCTACTCTGACACGAGAAAATACAACGCTTCACTCTTATTCCTTCCCCCACTAATCCCAACAAGACTTTATGGTACTCGTTACGTAGCGCCTGACATAACTATAACTTGTGGTGTTTGAAAAAAATGTGACTACTGCTTGCATTGTTCACTTTTTGTCGACAACGAAAAGCTGCTCATGTTTTTGGCGTTTTCCATTTAACAAGCCGGTTCATCACAAAATTATATGAGCATGAATGCCATTGCCATATTATAAACCTGACACAATGACCATATATAGGTTTTTAGAATGGAACGATAATGACTGTAATGTAGTGAACAACGGTATTTTTGTAGAAAATCGCAGCGAGTGTATAAAACCAAGTTGATGGTGACACCCTTGCAAATAAAAGTTTATTAAACTAAAGTAGTGCAAGAAGCTAAGCAATCTAAAATCATGTTGAGCAAAACTAAATGACATTTGTACAAGACAAGGTTATGAATGCTTTAAGTCATAAATATTTTACAACTTCCTAGCGATTGTGTGACAGTTGGTAGAATGAGTAATTCATAAACGCATGCATATGAAATTTAAAAAAATAAATAAGCACTTGAAAAGTAGCAATTCATTCTCGATCTCTCTGCTGTGGCTTTTTAAAATAATGTTGTTAAAAATTTAGAGAGATCTAAACAGTTAATAATGCGTTTAATTAATAATACCAGATTTGTTGTTTTGTTGACTAGTGTGACAATATATTACTGGAACAAAAATGTTACTTTCAGAAAAAGCACACACGAAGAAATGATCCATGTACTACACACATTTGAGTTATCAAATATCCCCATGGAAAGTCACATTGCATTGTTACATGATTCTCCAGGATGTTGCTGGATTGCATTATTAAGAAAGCAACATGAAACAATCCTACCACCTGTTGTTGCTAGACGTGTGTGTCTGGAAGAAGATCACAAGGATATTATGTACATGAAATCAAAGAAAACCGGACCAACGCATGAACATTTTTCTAATGAAACTAAATATAGTAATAAGATACAAAACGAAGCAATAAGTCTTAATGTTTTTTTTCAAGTAATGCAGTAAAGCAGAATTGACAACCAAAAAACTTGTTATGTAATACTTGCCGTTCGGCCGAAAGCTGGATAAAATATCAGTTTTAAGCTTATCTGTTCTGCGACATGTCCGAGGTTGTCATTATGGGTGCCAGCTTTGCATTTTGTTTATCTCCAGATGGAGTACGGAATATTATGGAAGATAAAAATACATAATAATAATAATTTGAAAAAATAACGAGTACATGAAATACACATTCATTACCGAGACCAGACACCTAAAATTGCAGTAAAAGCATGTACCATACATTTGACATTGGTTATTTGTAGACCATTGCTAATTTGCTACTTGATCTCTGACTACCGTGTGCAAGCACAACTTTTATACTAACAATGAATTCTGAAAAGGAAAGCGTCAAGAAAAATGACCCTGGAAAGGAACTGCTAGATAGTAAAACTCAAAATCCCGAAGCGTCTACTAGCGGAAAGGGAACATCAACAGAAAACAAAGGGTTGTTACTATCTTCGACCAGTCCACAGTCATTTGAGGTGGATGACACAGGCTCTTACTCAGAACTGACACCCGGTTCTGGAAAACACAAACGCAAGTGGGACAATTGCTTTGGACTGTGGCTAGACACAAGCGGTGCAAATGACGATGGAGCTTATAAAGTGTCTGGCTCGTTTGCAATTATTTCCGTTTTCATATTGGTAATCCTTGGACTGCTCACTGTGAAATATTTTGATGCAAAGCTGCCAGCAGCGTTGCAAGTGAATGATATTCCAAATCACCCAAACAGGTAATAAGGATACAGGATTATGGAGTTTGGGTTCATACATTTTGAATGTGTTCATACTATCTCTGATGCATTTCTCATTAGTTTTATCGAAGAGAGGGCCCGAAAGGACTTGCATCACTTAATTTCTGTTGGTGTACGGGTTTCCGGCTCTCGAGAAACCGACAACATAACAGTGGCAAGGATACTGGACATTTTGCATGACATTCGATCGCATGTATTGACTCCAGAAGTGTTTATGGAATATGAAGTACAAAGACCTACAGGAGCGTTTGCACGTGGGAGTGATGATGGACACACAAGTTGCTACTCAAAGGCAAGGCCTTTATTAATGCTACGTATTAATTGTTTCAATGGGATATTTCGTATCTTCATGATTTCTATCGCTTTCAGATAGGTAGCAAATGTGGTTGCCAAGCTTGAACCGATGGATCGTAAACGTGCAACAAATCACTCAATTCTGGTAAATTGTCACTTTGACACCAAACCTGGTAGCCCTGGAGCCACAGATAACATGATCAGTTGCGTGACTATGCTGGAAATTATTCGTGTACTGGCTGCTGAGAAACCAACTACTCTTCGAAATGCGATAATATTCCTTTTCAATGGAGCAGAAGAATTGGGGCTCCAAGGAGCTCATGGTTTTGTCAAAGGATATGATGGCCCACTTGGAAACCCTGACAAAGCAGAGGAAGGTCACAGATGGGCAAAATCGGTGAAAACTTTTATCAATTTAGAAGGAGCTGGTGGTGGTGGCAGGGAAATTTTATTTCAAACAGGACCTGGAAATAGCTGGACATTGGAAACTTACGCAAAAGCCGCTCCGTATCCTTACGGAGTTGCAATCGCTGAAGAAGCTTTCCAAATCGGTTTGATCCCATCCGACACGGATTTTAGGATTTTTCGGGACTACGGAGATTTGGCTGGTTTAGATATGGCGTTCATAAAAAACGGTTGGGTTTATCATACAAAGTGGGATAAGGACAGTGAAATACCTGCTGGAAGCATTCAGCACATGGGTGCAAATACGCTGGCAATTCTACGGCGGTTCAGTGGAAAAGTGGATTTTTCAAAGGTGGACATGGACTCTAGTGGGAAAATGGTTTACTTTGACGTGTTGGGTCTGTTCATGATATTTTATCCAAGATGGGCTGGAATGCTGATAGATGCACTGGTAGCGCTGTTCACAATTATATCAATTTTGATCAACGGTTGGTGGTTACTCGTATCACAATTACATATTGGCATGGCAACAACACGCAAATAATTTATGTTTCTTATTTTATAGTTGTACCAAGGATTAAGGATAAACTTAGAATTGCTACGGCTCTGATTTGGCTCCCCGTTTCCGCTATACTTTCTTGGATTGTTGGAATTGGCGTAGCAGCACTTGTTGCCTTATTTCTGAATTCGTGCGGATACTACAAGCCATTTTATTCCTATCCAACTCTGGCCATTGTAATTTTTGGCGTTCCAGCAGCCATTTCCCAGATTATTGTGCACGCTCACACACAAAATGGATCTCCAGTGCAAACCTGGATGGCACAAAAGCTTGCCCTTGCTATAATCCTCCTTATAATGACCTTCGTTACTAGGGCAGTTTTCATTTTGACAATAAACCTGCTATTCAGCGTGATTGCTTGGAATTTGGTTCGCTACTTGTGTCGTGGTAAGTAGATTATTGCCATTGCATTGCGAAATATTAAAAATATTTCAAGGTTTTAAATTTCTATTTAGCTATATAATATATAATATTTCCCTTCAGGCTGGCCAAGAGCTATTACACTGTCTTATTTGATAACTGGTGAATTTATACCCTTCCTGATGTCCACATATTTGCTGGTCACATTATCCGATGTGTTTGTTCCCATTTTGGGAAGATCAGGCAGTGAAACGAATGCCAATCTCTTTTTTGGAGTGATCACAGCCGGTGTGGTAATCCTGTTAATTTGGAACGGATTCGCTTTCATTTTCGTGCAGTTTAGAAAGCGTATCCTGTGGACGTGTTTATTCGCTGCTTTTTTCGTGGTGAACACCACTCTCGTGTTTGGTTTCGTGGGGAAAATACCCTATCAAGAGAAAACTCCAATGCGGTTAAATATTGTAGTAAGTGAGAAATACGTGAAACTTGGTTTTTCCATTTTTGATGATCTCCAGAAGGAGAAAAAAATAAAGTCAAGGTAAAATCTATTCGTGCTCTTCAATGCACTGTATGGGGTATTGTGTTAAAAATAGAATCTGGACAGAACATGGTACGAACCGGATGGAACAACAGTTATAAAAACGGAAGCTGGTTATTGGTTCTGGCCATACGACTCCAATACAAAAGATTTGCTGCCAGTGATGGAAAAGTTTGTACCGGAACTAGGCGACTTGGAACATGTACCCGTGGACTACAACAAGTGTGAAAGCTTATATTGCGCGCAACCTTTCATGTGGCCAATGACAAAATCCATTAAGTAATAACAAGAGAGGAAACACACTTGAGAGAAAAACACATTTAAAATTCTTTTAGAAGCTCACATATTTTTTTCCATCTCTACAATTTTTAGGACAACACATTGGCTGCCTCACAATATGAGCTTAGCCAGCAGTTTGAAAACACCAGTGACATTGACCACCACCGTGACCAATTCTGCAACGAGAGAATCACGAAAGAGTGTGGAATTCTCCTTTGAGGGACCAACTCAGATTTCCTTGGTTCTTAGTCCCGGTCCCAACTACAAGCTGGCTAATTGGTCTTTGACGAACGTGATTCCAGAAAGTGGAACGCCTTGGAAGGAGCGGAACACATATTTTATTTATCACGGACGTGGTATCGATCAGCAAACTATCAAGTTTTCATGTGACTTTGAACTAATAACTAGTCAAGAGGGCAAGGATGATACTGTAGTAACCGTACTACAGTCTGCGTTTTACTTGTACGGTAAGGAATTGATGACCACAGAGTTTCAGGATTTGGTGGAAAGACTACCCTCATGGACATATACCATGCCATGGACCTCAGTGGTGAAAGTATATGATGTGAAAGCAAGCTAAAAGATGAAGATGTGAAATAATAAACATATTTGTACAATATTGCCATTTTAATGAACATAAAATATTTATTTCCGATCGTTCATTTTTGTAAAAGTAAACTCATCAAACTTATCTGTCTTTGTTATTACTGCAGCAAACTAAACAATACGTTTTAGTGAATTCCGAATTTACGCTACGGTAAATAATGACTGAATTTTCAATAGTTCATTTCAAACAATAATACAGACTATGTATAAACAAGTTAAAATGGAAACTTACTAAATTATTCACATAAATGTGTACAACGCAAAATACATCCTTACTTGTTCTAAGTATTATTTAGTATGTACAGATATTTCTGGGTGTTGTTGGACTATTAGTGCACTACCACGACAAATACATACACTCAACATTGATGCGTATCCATACTTCTGACAACTACAGATTGATAAACTATTCTACAAATTAATTTTTGGTTAAACAATTAAAAACGCCAACAAATCATCGAACAATTTTGGCTTTTCTCGTAAAATATTAACACAATGAAATATGGGCAATCATTCGTAATAATTCATAATAATTCATAATATCATATAACATATTTTTACGTAATAAACTCTCATTCAGTCTCGCAATCTTTAAACTACGTATATTTCGGAACTACGAATGAAGAATTAACTTATATCTTTTACTAATGCTATTAATTCTGTACGCACCTTTCATTCCACACAAGAAGACGTAAAAGCACGATATATTATTATTATACTTTTAGAATTCGGATAGAAGCAAACATTATTTGTTTAACAAATAGAAGGAGATCAGCTATTAGCTCTGTTGAGAAAGCAAGGTTTTTAGACATTTCAGACCAAATGTTATATAGATAAGTATCTTTTAAGCAAATCGCAAGGAACAACAACATACACGAGCACGACAACACATTTTTAGACGACTAATACAGATTGATTAATGATTTCTTTTTACAGTATCAAGGAATCCCCAGCCAGCTTTGTTCACTCTGAAGTTCAGAGAACAAAGCCATTTCTTTAAGACTCGAAGGATCCTCATTTTTTGTTATGATCGGCCTGTCCGTTGCAATTCCTCTGTGATCCCTGAAACATTTTCCCTTTTCCATTGCGTTCCCACAAAGAGATTGCAATTTACACGGAGAAAAGTAGTGATACAGATTAATTACCCTAATTAGTATAAAGTTAACGATTAAATTACCTATTGCTAACTTATTCTAAGTTAAGATTAAGATAGTTTTAAGAATTAATTATACATTGATAAATACTACGTGACATCCTTGGGATGCTTTTATTTTGTGAGCGTAATATACCGGAACAGTAGCAGACTTGTAAACGAGTTACATAGTCTGATAGAAATTTGAAAAGAACAATTAAAAACTGAAAATTTATCTGTAAGTACTTATTTAAACAGCTATATTTACTCGACTAGAATATATAACATGTAGCAGAACAAATAGTAATTAGATGAAGATTTTAAAGAGAGAAGAAAACACTGTCTACCCACTACGCAGCCATCACAGAGCTGTTTTATGTACAGTTTATGGTTTACGGCGGGTCTTACGGTTTTTTTGGGATGCTGCGCAGGTTTCCTTCCTCCGAGGAGTACTTGGAAAAGAGGAGCATTTTACACCCAAACCTTACAAACTATTATTTACATAACTGACTGTTCGTGTGCCTTAAAGATTAGACCTTTCATTCCCATCGAGCAACCGAGGAATTCTAGAGGTACTATTTAAGTTTAAACTAGCTTCTACGATAGATTCCTACTCTACTACAGAAGGAATTCAACAAAAGATCTCATTCATGCTCACAATCACACCAGAAGTAATTATAATCATTGAACTATGTACAGTTCGTGAACGGACATTATTCGGGTGGATTACCAGGAGGAAGGCAAGAGTAGCTGAAAACTCTGGGATTTTAAATTCAATTTGTTTTACTGACTTTAAATCCAAAATCATAAGTTGAAGAAACTGCCAATTATTGTTGTTGATTTTGCCAATTTTAAAAATAATGTTTGATTTTTTCCATGAAATTTTGACTTTTTGAATTGCCCCAAAAGTTTTCAAAGACCCAGCCTCCCTAGCCTGATCGTCAGCTTCAAAACTCTGCGAAAATGTTTCCGAACACGATTACTTCGACTTCATGCAAGAATCCAGTGGAATTTAACACACTTTTTTTGTATATTGTGTGCTGTATCTTACTGTTACCTCCCTCTTCAACGAGCTCAGTAGGAGACCCGTGTGAGACTAGATTAGAGAATTTGATTAACATTAGAACTACTTAAAAACCTATTATGTACAGAAATAGGTGGGGATGAGCCCAGGAATGACCAGACAGCATATTGCCTGTGCCTCCTTTGTACGTGGGTCATCCCGCACTGCCGCAATCGAGTCAATCAGAATATACGAAGTCGAAGTGCTTGCTCGCCATGCACACTCCGAAGAATGGAGGGAGACAAGTCAACTTCTCGCTTACAAGCTACTATTTACAATTTGGGTGCCCATCGTTCATGTTCGGTGACCTTGTAATATACGTTCTGAAAAGACCGTATAATTACATGACTACACTAGTTAACCTAGCAGTTAATTAATTAATACCTTAATTCATATTACTATGTACACATTGTGGAGTCCAGAGTGCCATTTTGATCTGCCTTCCTTACGTGTCGGCAAAAGTAATCATAATCATAAATTAAAAAATATGTAAGTTATATCGTAGTATATATTATATGAATGTGTAATACTTTTTCTTTGAAATGTATGCTAATTTATAAAAACATTTTAAACTGTACAAAATTATAAACAGGGTTTGTATAATATAAAAACGGTATTGACTTGATGTAAATTAAAAAATATAATACGTTCGCCCAATCGAGATACATAATAAAAATTCTTTGGAAGTATAAATTTGAGAAGCACAAACTTATCCTTTAAGTTAGAAGATGATTACTGTACAGAGGATGATCCCTGTCTACTGGTGTCATTCTCAATCGTCGGAAACTCGCATGTTGCTGACCTTGCAAATATTGTGCTGGATTGACTACAGTTGAAGGTGGCACACCGTTATTGCCACTACCATCCACCCCTCCGCTTGCATACTCGTACGTGTTGAGGGAATATGCAGGTGGTAAAACGGCTTGATCATAGGCTGGCGAGTTGATAAAGCCTACGAGAAAAATCATAACATAATGGTTAATACATGATGGAGAAAACTTGCTCCAGAAAATTTTAAAATGCTATGTATGCAATTTACTTGTAATGGAGTTTGGCCCGATTCCAGAGTCAAACGAACTGCTCTCAATATTCTTTCCTTGTTGGTTGTTTCTCGCAGAGCTGGCTGAGCTACTTCCTCCATCCCCATAACTACTCCCACTACTTCTCGAACTCGGATAGATACCTGTTCCATTTCCTGCCATCATACCATGGCCACTCATAAACTGCATTCCATTTGGAAGTAGCCCGGTGCCCGGGTTTGCTCCTCCTTGCACTGGCAACGTGCCATGATGAATGCCACCTCCCATTGAAGTGGGTATTATTTCGTAAGGTCTTGCTCCACCACCGTTGCACATGGCAGATTCAGTCAGCACTGCCAGTAAATGGGGTGGGATTTTCATCGTCATCCCATTCTGGTTGGACAATATGAGCATGGAGCCAGGATTGTTGTTATCCCCACCCAAACCCCCTCCAAGAGTATTTGTGTATCGCCCTGAAAACCCTCTTGGATTTGTTGCTGTTGCATTATACTTGGCAGACCCGTTTCTTCCTCGTCTGTCTAAACTACGCTGGCTTTTGAATGTGGTGCCATTTCCATTTGCAAGTCCATTACCTCCACCACCTCCATTATTCCCATTATTTCTCGTACTTCCCCTCTGCTGCTTTCGGTTCAAAGACTGCGCCCTGGGTTTGTTGCTTCCACCGCGACCTCCATTTGTGCCGTTGGCCATTCCAGTACTTCCATTGTGATATCGGGCTTGCAGCACAGCACTAGCATCACCCTCATGACTTGTCACGGGAACATCAATAACGCTCAACTCGTCCTCTGCAAACTCATCTTCAGACGGACCATTGTTCGAGTGATGATCCGGAAGTTCCTCATAAATGGGTGGTGGGTTGAGGAAATAGGCAAAGTCCAACTTGGGATTGCCCATGATACCATCTGAAGTGAGAGGATGATGGTTAATGTCCAACATCTGTATTGAGAATAAAAAATATGAATATCATTCAGGAATCCGAACAAAAACGCCAACTATGCCAGGAATCTTTTTCATGTCATGTCATCATCATCATCGTGTCTTGTGTGGCATGCCATTCAAATACTTTTAATAAAAAAGTGAATAGTATGTAATATGTATGCACGGATGCGGCACTTCTTTTAACGAGTAGTTGTGAAAAGCATTTTATTATGGGGGATTTCAAAAAGCGTTTATGGCTCATAGCATTTCAAAGAAAAGTTGAAATGATGACGGTGTTACTGCAATGAAATGCAATATAGTGATTATGCCATTAAGTTCTTTTTTATGATTTCTCACCTCAATTGATGGTGGTGCAATGGGAGGACGTGGTCGTGCATGAGCTAAATCCTCATACAACACACCGTTCCCATTCATCATTGATGGACCATGGTCAAAGTCCTTTGTCTGTGTAACTCCCTTCCTCTTCTTTCTACACTCGAGAGAAAATATGAAGCGTGAGCGTGAGCGCGAAAATATGAGCGAAATACGTTACATGATGAACGGATTACCAACTTAAGAATAGAAAAGCAATTATGACAAGCATGCATTAAAAGCATTTAGTTTGGGATCTTACCGTAGTTTGAAGTACTTCCACACTAATCCAGCGACAACCAACAAGATAACGCAAGACACGAGAATGGAACTAACAAGGAGTGTTATAGTTGGAAACGAACCAATCTTTTTAAATTCTGCATCAGATATCTGTTTAAGAAAGCAAAAAAATAAGTATCACATTATAAAGTTGTAAAAGACAATTTTAGTGACAATCCAGTCTTAAAACTAAGGATACAAAAAATGCATCATTGTATAAAGGCATTAAAATAATGTTTGTGCTCGTGTAAATATCATGTTTTCACTGTTTTGCTGGTAGACTTGTTGCATATTGTTGCATACACACGCATTCTTCTAAATGACTCATAATGGTGCTAACAAACTAACGCTTTTCATGTATTCTTTTTTCTTACTAGTCCAATTTTTGCCTGATTATAATATGCCCCATCACGCAAAAGGGAACTTTGGATTAAAATTCTTCGAATTTTGGCAGCCTTTGCACATTATCTACCATACACTATTATCAAAATTCTGTGGTTTGTATTATCATCTAATCTAATCTGGGGACCCATTACCCTTCTCATTACTTCACATTATATTACAACACATGCGCCTTGTTCACATCGTTTATATTCAAAACCAAGCATCTCAACCAGCGATACAAAATACATGAAACAACTACAAGTGGTGACTAAACACGAACTGATTTTCTAACATCTTTTTCTTCTTGTTCTTATCTTTTAGATTTTTATGGCATTTAATTTCAGAGTAGCAATGTCCGCCTTAGCTCATCTCACATTTCACAGGAAAAAAGCAGCCGAGAAGAAACGACTTGACTAGTCGTCTATCACTTTTCACATTTTGATTTTTTCAAAACAATGTATTGCATTCGTGCAGTTTGCTGGTGTTGTTTTGCTTCATCATTCTGTTCATTGTTGTTGTAGTTGCGGCTTTTTCTCCTATCATTAATGATCATCTTTTTCGTGAACCAAAAAACGAACATGTTGTATGCTTTCCCATACAAAAAAAAGCTTCAAATAATTTTTGCTAACATCTTCATTTTCCCTTATATATTTTTTCTCTTGTTCAAATCCATAAAGTATTTTTGTATTCACGATAATGTCGTAATGGATAATAATATTTTATTCAAAAGGAGGCAATAAACAATGCAATCTAGCTTCTGAGCTTTTCTGTTTGTTGTGGTTTTCATTTCATTCTCTTGATCATTTTCGGTTGCATCTCTTTCCTCTGCTGCTATTACTACTCTGCTACCTTTTTCCTTTCTCGATTATCTTATCGTGTAAAACTTTTCAAATCCTCTTTGTATCTCAACCACAATTCTGCTCTGATTTTGCTGCATTTAAATTTTCACAACAAGTTTCTAGTCTACCGATGGCAGTGCTTTCAAAAAGTGCTGTTAGCTGTAGCAGAATGTCTCTATCTAACGAAAGTCGTAATAATGGGCGTATGTATTAATAATGAGATAATACTAGGTGGTATTTTATCACGACTACACCACCAAAACCACACTGCATTGCAACCAGAGTGACCATTTCAACTGCTAGCAAAAAATCAGAAACCAGATCAAGGGATTTCGGACTGTGCATTTTTATCTAAGAGAAAATTTGTAGCAGTAAAATTGTTCTCTCTTCTGATCTGGGCCGGCTGCAGGCACAAAATTTCAATGTGGTAGTAATCACAACAATCAGCCAACTTAATATCATCATCAACATGTACACGTATGCATGGATGCACCTACAATGTAGATCTTCTAAACTGCCTGCAGATACGTGATGAAAATCAACAGGTCTGAGCGACACGGACATGATGGCAGACGGAGAACACGGTCTACCGATAAAATTCTTTTCGGAGATTGAGGAAATACTGCAACATAAGCTAGTCATGTCTTGTCATTATCGAATTGTAGCATCATTTGCTGAAATGATCCTTCTGATGATAATAATGGTAATCGTCAATAATGCGCTGTGAAACTGGATACAGTTTGCATGTGTGTAAAACTAAAGTGATGATTTGCTCAGATTGCTTTTTCGATCCAGTTTCGAAAAGAAATTTATTTTTCGATTTTAACTACTGACTATATAAACATGACATAATATGCATGTCTGTGCTAATCTGTTAAGAGCGTAGCTCAAAACCTGTTGAATGTATATCAACTTACACTCAAAATGTTCGGACAAGTCATTTCCAGTTCACAGGGAAGATTGGGCGGAATAGGAGGTGGTGGCAGATTGAACATTGGTGGAGGTCCACCGCAGTCACACTCTTCATCCATTAGTACCCAAGCGGAAGATGACATCTGTAAAAATTAGAATAAAAAACAAAGTTACATAGGTACATCCGTAAAAGCAAACCATGATGCAATAAAATTATGTTGCTTGATGATGATACGCCTAAAACCATAAAGTCATGTAAAGTTATAAAAAATAGGATGATGACGAGGATGGCGAATCATGGAAATGTTGTGTCATGTTTTTGCTGAATCAAGTGGTATATGCTCAAGAAAGAAAAGCAACAAGTCACTAGTCATCACAGACATTTTCCCATTTTCAAAAGTTAAGATGTAAAAAATATGTTTCTATTCAACAAGCGACATTTGCAATGGGCATGAAACACAGAAAATTTTGGACGTGCTTCCTGGCAGATATGTTTTATGATAATCACGAGGTGGTGCATTGGTATGCCCTTTAAAGCGTAAAATTTGCCATTGGCCATAATGCTGTTGTACTTTGGTACATGACAAGTTAAAAAGAAAAAGATACATTCACCGTCATCGGAGTCATCATCTTTCTTCTCCAACCGCGTGTCACAATGAAGTATTACGCTTGACATTTAAAACGCAACAACCATCACATCCGACAAAAACAACGTCGTAAACGTGAAACCTGACAAAAATGCAGAAGCTGCAAAACAGGAGATAGAGAGGAAGGGAGAATAAACTTTAAAAGGAATGCAGGTAGTATGAAAGTTCTATTCATTTTTTATATTTCAAACAGCAAACAAAATATTTTACATGAACAACAACAGGGTACGCACTGGTGAAACTCAATAATGGACAGGTGAAACGTTTGTTTTCATACCTGAATGAAATTTATGCACATTCATGTGTAGTTGCTTTTTCAGAAAGTTTTTATGATTCTTAAAAATGGTTTGTTTAAGATTCTAAAACCAAGATGAAACAAAATTATGTGACAGAAAAGAATGTGGCCAAGTAATAATGGCAAATATGAGGGAAAATCGCTACATACTGTACAAACTTTCTTCACTTTAGTCCTTCATAGTAAAACCATGAACAACAAACAAACTGTTTTACCTGCCTCGCCTGCGTCATTCATTATAAAGCATTATATCGTCGTTTTATTAGTAGGAAACTATAAAAACTGCCTTGTAACATATACTAATACGTTTCTGCTCTGGAAGGTTTTGCTAACTACTTTATCAACAAAGCCATAAATTTCTGAACGTCATCCGTACACACAACAATAGAAATAGCTATAGTTACTAGCGCAAACTGTTATTTTTCATATTATGTTCTTAGCGCGGCGGTTTCATTTTCTTCCTGTTATTCACTCTATTCTCTTGTCTCTGCTGCTGACAAACTGACAAGACCAGACATTAACGAACCCAGGTAGTAACGCATACTTTCAAAACAAAGGGTGAATAATATTTTTCTTCTGCCATGTTTTTAAAAACTACATAGCAATAAAAATGGAAGATAATTTCTTCTTCCTCTTGCGTCCCAAAAAAACAACTTGTTATTGCAGTTGTTATTGCAAATTAAATTTTGACTCTGACAACGAGTATAATAGGAAAGTAAACATGCACAAGCTATAAAACAACAGAAAAATAACATTGTTAAGGATAATCTCATATTCTATACTTGCCCATCGCCTAATGCTCATTGTCTATGTAAATGCATGGCAAGATTTTCTCTTTAATGAGGAGCAATTACAAGGAGATGCTCATTAATCATTTCGTTTGTTGTTAGTAAAGCTGGTGGGGTGGTGGACGCAATCTTGGCATGACATTACATGGTTTAAAGCATGGGAAATGAAGTTTCTTGAAAGATTTTTGCATGTTTTAGGAAAGCATGACTGTGTAACGTTTTATGGCCTAGCCAATGATGCATGACTGCTATCAAGAGAAATGTAGGATATAACAAACATGAATAGATGAAGATGATTTTTGAAAAAGGGAAAAAGAATTCATTGTTTTTCGACTTTATTTGAAAAAAGAATTTTTATTGCTGCTCATTTATTAAGAATATTTTGTGGCTAAGTTGTTTGAGATTCTGGCAAAGAACAATGGAGAATATACTGTGGAGAAAAGTGGAACTGTAAAGTGGCCGCCATAAAACTCAGCCACGAGATGAGATATTCCAGAGGTTGTACACTTTTCAAGTCTTTGTTTCTGTCAAGTAATAATCGACTATTATTGTGATCACTATTTGTTCCTGCTTCAGATCTCGAGCTAAGTAGTGTCTCCATCAGCTTTTCCGTTTGACATGCATGAAACGCAAAAAAGGGAATCTGTAGGACTGGGTGGTCCATTTGAGACACGGTAGACCAGAGATCTGTACTTGACACTTTGACCAATTCCCAAATCTCTTGAATGGACAGAGAGCTCCCATCACTGTGGCTCACTTTAAAGAACATCATGGGTACTGAGTAGCTAAGGCTAAAGAGGACGTCGAAACGACAAGTGAGTACAAGTGGCCCATTATCATCATCACTGTCCTCTTGTTTTTCAGGTTGTATTCTTCTTTTGATGCCCCTTCTCAGCGATCGCAGCGAAATAAAATATTCCCCAGGGACGGCAGGATCACCTTCCTCACGCCAGGAGTCCCCGTGTTCTTGAGACAGGGCTAAGAATGCTTTGCAAGCGGAGACAAATTCTGTCCAGTTCATATTAGCATTTAGTTCTCTTCTATTTCTCTCTCTCTAGCTGCCTTGTCTATTGTTTTCTTAAACACCTTATTCTACACACTTGTTGTGCCTATTCCGTTATTTCAATTGTTATTTTTGTGTGAAGAATTAAATGAGCACCACACGGGGCTTTTTCTCTGGCCAGCAGCAGCAACAGGTCAAACAGGGTAAGTTTTTTAGAAGTTCATAGCATTGTTTCTAACAACAGCAAGTCTGTGTAAATAGAAAAAAAACATAAGAGAAAAACTATAAGTATTTTTAGAAGGAGAAAAAATAAAGAGGTTGGAGAAAAAAGATAAAAATGTGAGAAAAGAGGCAAGGTAGGTGGAGATGGGATAATTGACAGGCACGATAAGCTGCAGTTGGTAAATACAAAATTCACTATTTGCTAAAGAGGAGCCGACACAGTTTGTCATGTTAGCTTTTTGATGAGTCATTCAAGTTGCCATTAATAACAATAATTTTTGGTTGCAAGGTATGAGTTATTATGTACTTTGCAGAAAAGTGTGGTACAGGATGAAGATGAAGGACATTTAAAAACAATTGTACTTTACTAAATATTTGAACGAAAAACGATGTGAATTGGTCATAAAAGACACAAGGCAGAAGATGAACATTTTTCTAAAAAGAAAATGGTTGATGCTATGCTATTTGCTATTTGATGCGGATACCTTTTTTGTTTCCTGTTCTCAAAACTGCAAAATATGGTTTTGCCAAAAGTACATTTTTTATGGACATACTTAACGAAAAACAGATGCCAATTAAGATTTGGGCATTTTTGGCAATGGTCACAGACACTTTTGACAACAAGCAGTAAAAAGAGCCCGACTTATTTCAAGCCATTTTCTTTTCACAGTTTTGCGTCCGTCACGTGTCACTTTTCACTATTAAGATGCTAGATTCAGTGACTTGTTTCTTTAGTACATTATAATTATAATGAGCCAGCAACATACTTTCGTATATAACGGTTTGACAAGAAAGGCTTTATGGGTAAAAGTACCTGACAGCCAAGTTTGTAAGTTTACCATTATACGGACATTTTTAATGAATCAGTCAAACAAGAGAAGAGCGATAATAATCATGTGTACATACAAAGACTGCCTTCGTAAGAAAAGGATCTTCCTGGAAGAGACGCTCTCTCAGCAGTGCTTTAAGTTCACACGTCTGAAATCACTTCATCCAATTCACCGTCCACCCACCCTTCGAAAACAATAACAATAGTAGGCAAGAACAAACTAACTACACAAACCCATTTCATTTGAAAAACTGTTCAGCAACTCGTTCAGCATTCTTGTAAATAACATCAACAATTACGAACATTGGGAGTAAAATCATCCTCCAAACGCTTGTAAGTTCCTTTAAATCTGAAAATACTTTGTTGTTGTGCTCAAGTTTAAATGTTTATGTTTCTTGAGATTATAAAAACACAAACATGGTTATAAGCAATAGTATAACTGTCAGCAGAGTGAGAAACTGGAGAGTTTAGAAAAGGTATTGATCAGAAATACGATTAGTAGCCAACTTAAGCCTTGTGTTCAACTTTTACCACCTTGTTGGCTTAATAGGCGTAGCCATGATTATTTGGGGCTTCATGAGCTTCACAGGGTCCTGTCAATCTCCGATCGTATTGTATTTGTGAAGCAAAGCAAAATCAACACTCAAAGGCGAAAACCATATAAACGACAGTTGCCAAAGCAACATTACTGTTTTTATTGCCTATGCATCACAACTACCTATATACCTACCATACCTCAGTGCCTAGCCTAATAGCAACTTACTTTCGCCCACACATCCAAGCATTCAATTTTCTGCTTTCCACTGTTCATGTTATGGTCACCCATTTTATTACAATTTTATCACAGCTCGCTTAAAATATCTTTGCCTTGTTTGTTTCTATTCAAGTTTTACTCACATGAATAATGAGGCAATTACATAGACAAGTTTACTTTGGTGTTGACAAAACACGAAATCAAACTAGCCATTTTAAAGTTTTCAGTTTTTACCTTTCATAAAAGTCTTTGTTGTCTTTTAAAAACAATCTCTTGGGAAATAATTAAAGCATGATGGGGAATACATCACGTACATGAGTCGTTTTGCAGAGTATTCATGAAATAGTCAAAATTGAAATAAGCACGGGTACACGAGTACTACGATGTTTAACATGAAAGAGTGTTGTTCATGTTGTTACATTTTTCTTGCTTGTTTCCTTTTGTATCCATTATTTTCATCACACAAACAGTTCTTATAATATAAGCAACAAACGAACATTATACTGCAGTATACTGGTACAAGATACAATTTTATTTTTCCAAGCTTGATGGCCTATCACTGGTCATCATTATAATCCAACATCGTGCTATGTTAAATCAAACCTGTCATTATTTTCTTGCGTAATGAGTTCTCTTTTACAGTCAATTGACTCTTCTGATACCTCGCTCCTCATTTTCTCCACATTTTCCCATTGCATTAAAATACACGTTTACAAGCTCAACAATATAAATATTTTGTTCATGTTTTGGACAATTTTGGATTGTTTGTTGCTTCATCACAAAACATAACACGAAAATGTGTGGGTGGTGGTTAGCTAGTTGGGGAAAATAAGAAAACGGAAAGCCCTCGGGGCATCATGCTAACATTACTTATTTTTCGTCTCAGGTTGTTCTTTAAAATGTGTACGGTCATTATAACAAATGTTATGATTCTTGTTGCAATTTTCTACCAGAAAGGAGTAGTTCAACAGTCAACAGTGAAAAATCGTAATTGCCACTTTGCTACTCCATTTATTACTCACTTCCACGAACAGCCTCCTCCTGAGTTACATTACTGTTGCTGGAGGCTTGAGGACATTTGTAATAATGGCTTAATTATTTTTGTCTACCATCTTGCCACGTTGCCACACAGTAAACATTATGTTCCTGTGCAAAAATGCGTCGTTATTATAATAAATCTAGATTATCCTCCAACGATAATTATATGTTGCATTTTGAATACTCTTCTTTTTAGTGGACTCCAACCACTTTTAAAATGCACGTAGGATAATTGTCTTTTCCGTTTCTGGACTGGCATTTTCCAGCAAATGTTCCAGAATTTAGTACGCCGCGTAAGGTAGTTATATACAAATATGGTAAGGTGCTGCTGCTGTTCTTCTTTCTTTTTTAAGCATGCAATGAATACTGAGCAAGTGCAAACAGAATGTGGTCAATTATTTGTGAGGATAATTTATTATCGGAAAATTCTTTTCTTCAGGCGGCTATGAAGATTGAAGGGTGATACTACTTTCTCAGAGTAGGAGAGCCCGCGACAGCACTTGGTGAACTTTGAAATATTTCAGTGTCATCATCACTTGGCAGCTCAATTCATTTTGAGCCACTCAAGCGGACAGTCAAACTGCTGCTGGATAACTAGCACATTCTTACGTCTCAGTGAAGAGGATGTATTCATTCCAGTGATATAAAGGTAGATTTTGAAGAAGATTCTACCTTCAAAATTCTCCAGGAGCCAACAATTCGTCATCCACCAAGTGCACTCACACTAGGCATTGTTCTAAGTATATTCTTAGAGAATAAAACTTGGCTTCAAATAGAAGAACCCATCAGTAATAAATCTTGGTCGATGCAACCAATCAGTCAATATGAAACTAGTAGCAATGATGGTGAATTCAAATATGAAGAATGCTGTCATTCCTGGTTTGATCAACAGACATCTTTATTATAAAGATCATTTGTAATTACTGGAATTATGGATCGTTATTTCCTTTTCACAAAGAAGCCATGCAACAGTTCAGCATGCAGCCACAGCAGCTTGTGGAATTATAGATTTGCTGTCAGTCAAAAGGAGTTAGGCTCAATGGGAAAAAGGAAATTGGAAATGACAACAACTGCCACTGCACTGCACAGAATATATTATTATTTATTGAACATTTGGTTCTCTTTTTATGAAATTTTCAAATTACATTGATGAAGCCATATGATGACATGGAATACGAATGAATACGATCATCATTGTCATCATCAGGTTGATAAGCGTATATCCTTTCTTTCATGGTCGTACTAGCTATGCACACATATTATTACGAAATCCCTCTAATATTACCCTACGTTTTTTGTGCGCACGTAGCTAAGTACATGATTATCCCTAGAGGCAGTACAAATGAAGTCCCAAGTCCTTTTTTCTTGTACACAATGATGACTAGTGTAAAGAACTTCAATTTCGATTCTCTTTGCGCTTTCGCCCTTTTCTTGTGAGAACATTGGAATTGGGAGCATTATGAATCTTCCATATGCGCCTTGCAAAGGATGACGAAAAACCATTTTTCCTGGTCGCGGAGATGGTCATGCTACAAAACAATATTATACGTGCTTGTTCAAAAGGAAACATTCTCCGATTTTCTTGTTGAGTAAAAACGGCTCCAAAAAAAAACGAATTTAAGACGAAGAAGGAGCAAAACTCTCCCTACAAGCAGACTAATAATTGTTGACAGCTTAAATAAGGTAATATTTTCAAACAAAAAGGAAAGGACGACATACTCATGTGAATCGTTTCTCTCCAGCAGGACTTTAACAGAGAACGTTTTAAATGAGCTTTCTTTGAGAATGTCTTTCGTTTTTGTGTAACCGCCTTAGGGGTTTCCTTTTCGTTTTTGTCTACTTCTTAAATCGAGCTTCAAACTCCTAAATACATAATGATTTGAGGAGGATGTTTCGGTATAAGGCTGTCATCAAAGTCGGTGCGGTGTTGAAAATGAGAATAAGCGATCTTCATGGATAATATTTGAACCGAGATTTCTGGTCAAGGAAAGAATAAAAAATAAATGTGGAAGAAAAGGAGTCTTTTGTGTGCACTAAACCATTTCACAGATCAAACAAGAACGCGGTGTGGATATCTTAATCATGTGTTCTACAAAATCTATGATCTTATAATATGTTATCTTCCTTTTCCCAATCTTATTTTAAACCAATAAGACATGCCTAATTATCTTTACAAAAATGAGTTCTTTATCTGGGATCATGAATGTTTTATAAGCTTCTTTATCAATTTTAAAGACGCAATTGCAGCACACAGGAAAAATTTCACAAATAATCTTCTTTTTTCCCTTCTTAAAACTGCCTTACAAAATATTTCAGTAAAGGAAATATAGATGAATATATTTCTATATTTCTATTACTATGAATTATTCATTATTTGCATTCTCTCAGTTCTTTGTGGTTAAAAAAAATAGGTCCATCACATCATGTTGGGTTACTATTTTATGCAAACCCCAACTCCAATCACTTAAGGCTTGATCCTTTTTCTAACTACGCCAACTTGAGTACCTGAACAAGCAAACAAGCACTTAAATAAGTAAATTATGCAAACAAACACATGCTCTCACTTTACACGAGTACCCACTTTACTTTTTGTCGTTTGATTGCTTTTTCCATTTCCATTGCATCAAATTCTCCCAAAAAGTATTGAATTACAGTGGCAATATACATTTTCCAATTGCTTTTGTAATACGTTTAAGGTTTTCAATGAATTTGCTACTGAGTTGAGAGCTAAGTGGAAATTCGAGATTTATTTATTCTCCCTGTTCTACCTTCTCATAGAAAGAAACCACGAAAGTGTGTCGTTGAAAAACCATTAATTTTTCAGTTGACTCTTCATCCTTCTCTCATCTTACATTCAATGCAAACCCAAATAACCATGCTTTCAAGCCATCACTCAATACTCGACTCCAGTTTCAAAAACTGAAAATCTATTTACAAGCACAGGAGTATAAAAATCTGGAACGCTCTCAAGAAGACATTTCCTTTACTAATAATCTATTTATTACCCACATCCCTACTATTCCCTACTTCTCGTACACGCAAATACATTTTCCTTCTATTCATCTTGGTATACGATAATAAATATCAAATATAGATAGAAACATGATATTTTTATGCATTTATATCTCAACCACTATCTGTTAACAAAACGACTTTCAATACAAAATAGATCGACCAAAGCCACAAAACCAGCAGAAGTCTAAAGGAGTATTTTTTGTTACCCCAGATAAGTTTCTGTATCTTTTCCTACGCTTGGCACATGTTCCCCGTCTCTGCTCTTCATCAAATAGAGAAAAAAATCGTCAAAATATGAAGTGGAACAACAGGCCTGTGTACTTGATCTCATACCACCACAATTTTTTCTTCGTTTTTTCTCCCAAAAGGAAATCAGATAATATACCCCTTGTCCCGCATCATCACAACATCCCTCGCTTGAAGGAGAACTTTTGAGGGTTACCTTCCAAAAATAGAGTTTTCAATAATACAGACGAAGTAGTAGCTTGAAAGACAGTTCATATTTTCCCAATAGATTGAATGCAACAACCCTTAGTGTAGTATCACGACGGGTCTATGTGGGTTTGGGAACATGTGCGTGTCAGAAAGAGGAAGACGGAAGGTTGCTGTAGAGGATGCTGGCTTTAATGCCTCAATCAAGGGAGATGCACTATCACATCGTGTAAATACCCTTACACCTTCCGCTTGCTTCTGTTCATGATCTCATGCCATAAGCCAGATTCACGCACTTTTTCAGGAATGTTTATCAGCAAAAAACAGGCTTTCATGAATTTAATGTCCAGATCTAGAACAGCCCGTATGTATGGTATCAGGCGGAGTAGTGGAATCATGATCATTAAAATATTATTATCTCGTGCATGGCATTCATTGAACCGTGATACGGATATTGGGTGCATTCACGCATTAAATGTAGGTGTTTACGCATCTCCGAACATCTGCTACTCTCAAATCGACGTTTATTATCTGTTCAGCTATGGTCTGTTGGTATTTTTAAGTCCGCTTGTTCCTTTCATTTTAAACTCCAATTTTTTGGGATTTGTTTGTGAGTAGCATGTGTTCAACTTCACCTACAGTGTGTTGTTAACATGTTTATAATGATATAGCATGAAATTAAAGTGCAAAATGAAAAAAAAAAGTATGGGGAGAAAGGAAATGAACTTGAATAGAAATTCCACTTTTTTTTATTAAAATTACGGTTTACATATTCAAAGTGAACTGAATGCCATGCTGTAACAGCAATGACATTCTGGTAATCTCCCGGAACCGACAAAAAACTAACATGTACTCACGAGTTCTCGCAATTCGGTGAGTAGGCGTAAAGATATCCGCTTTATATGAAAGGAACTTGGAACTTCTTTGAAATAAAGATAATGACAAAAAAGAATAAAAACGGGGAAAGCCTTGAGGATGAAAAGGAATATATTTTTTCTTTGAAGATGCGTAATCAAATTGTTAATGAAATGAAAACCGACAAGTTCGCCACGAGACCACAAAGTGGACCGAAAATTGGTAATTTCTTCGTCTTTGACAGAGAACATGAAATATGGACTTCTTTTCAATTCCTCTATCCCTTTTATTCTGGACACAATGCTTTTTGTGGTGTGTGTAGCTCATTTTCAATTCATTTAAGTTAGATACTGTTACATATATCGATTTACACAAGGTGAGATGATTTCTATGTGGCGGTGGTGTGACAATAATGTCCTCATAAAAGGGTGCAAAGCAGAAAAAAGTAAAATGAAGCCGAAAAGCGTATTCATGTCTTCGGGCCTTTGTGCAATTCCAATGGAATATTTTCATGTTCCTACGTGTAAATTTGTAAGTTAGTCAATTGTGCCATGTTCATACATTTGATTTTAAGTCAGCATAAAGGCGGCGGTAAAAGCAACAAAGAAAATATTGTGATAGTTCAAATAGTTTTATTTTTGATACTGCTGGAAAGCCGCTGGTAGCGGTTTGTTCTTGTACACCATTCACCACCATTCATTAGTATTTCCAAATAGAAAACTGACTTTGGCAAAAAGTTGACAAAGAAAAAGGTGAAACCAAAGATATTGCTCCATCCAAAACAAGTATGAATGAAAAACTCTTCAATGTGGCTTGCGACATGACTTGTAGAAAACTGGGAAACATTCTACATTTTGTACAAATGTTTTCCTTTGTATCTCACAAAGATGACAATGTTTCTGTGCCGGGATTTTATTGTGAAATCAGAATAATGAAAAAGATTGCCAGTTTCTTTATAAAATGCGAACAAGCGGGAGCTCTTTACATTTTGCTGAACCATTTACCAGGTTACTACGTTTAAGGATCTCATGTTTCCTTGCTTTATGATCTCGCTATTTCTTATATGTTGACTTTTTGTCAACACTTCAATTTAAAGGAGTGTTAACACAGGATTTTCTTGTCCACACTCCGTACATTTAAAAGATTTTGAAAAATATCAAAGAACGGCGACATATGTTCCCCGCTTGTACAACACATTATAATGTTCTTCTTACTATTTTTCCTTTTCGAAAAGTGATGTTGGACAAAGGAAAATGTGTGTAAGAAAGGGATTTGTGGAAAACGAGACAATATGCAACAAAAGGAAACAGGGAATTAGGTAGCGGTGGTAGGTATCATAGCTTTTGTATATAATTTACTAGTGCCCGTTGGTCACATTTGGCCAACAGATGTGATGATGGTGGTCATCGAAATAATATTACAGAAATGCAGAAGCGGTTTACAAGAGAAATGAGACCGTATGTGGTATTCATTCAATGAAAAGTACCAAAAATGTAATGGTAAAAGATCATTAGTCATCGCATGGTCAGGTAAATTGACATTTTATGCTGGAAAATGGGACATGGAGCAGATAGCTTGTGTGTGGTGTTAAATATTATTATGTGAGAAAAACCTGATATGCCACCAATAAAAGTAGCCGACCATTCAAGTAATAAACATATGAATTTGAATGCTCTTATCATTATCATTAGCCATTTTTTGTTTATATGAATACATAAAAATGAAGCTGTGATATTACAGTGCAAATGAAGCGAAAAAGAGAAAATGTTCAGTTCAGTTACCTCGTCAGCCATCAGCATTTTGCTGGCCAAATTTGGATCTTCTCTCAAAACAGGACACCTTCAACTTTAATCCTCTCTCTTGATCTTCAACCAGCAAACAAAACAGCGCTCCGCCTCGTTTTTTTGCTAGCTCTTAAATTTTTTACTACGTTTATTTACTTATTTTGCGCATCAATGCCTACTTTACGAAGGTTATTTTGTTGGTGAGAACAAAAAAGGATATGACACCAAAAATTAATACATTCAGCATTCACAATTCACAGTGGAGGACTCATGCAAAGAGTGGTAAACAATACACATAACAATGTATGGAGAGAGATAGAACAATCACACACGAAAGCTACATGGACTCACATTCAAACTTAAAATGTTTTTCTCACAGAAAAAAAGTAAATAGCTTTTCCCTTTGAAAATGACGCACATTAACAACAAGCAGCAGGGCAGGATAATATTGAGAAAATTAAAACAATGCTCGCTGTTGTTGAATTTATTTTAGAAAAACGAGAAAATAAAATGGGTACACAGACATGAATGTAGAGAGAGTGAGATGGCGACGATGGTGTTTCTCTTGTGTGTGGCTTTGCTTGATGTTCTGCAAAGAGCCTGCAATAGAAATAAAAAGTAAGAATGGATATGTGGAATATTATGGACAGAATAATAAATTTTATTCAATCATCGTGTAAATAAAAAGATGATTGTTAAAACGGACCCCGTTTAAATTGCCATAAAAATCCCACACACTGGCAACAACGACAATGCAATTTGTATACACTTTTTAGCCAAATATGGAGTGCAACGGACTTTATAGTGGAAGGAAGCTAAAAAGAAGGAAGTGGAAGTATCAACGAGAAAAGGGGTTTTAGTTATATCACCATAACTTCAGCTGGACTCAATGTTTTACACAGGAATATAGGGGAAGGGACTCGGGTACAATCGGTTAGCTTTCGGAAGATCGGACAATATATGCTCTGCTATATAGCAACATAAAAACCTACAATAATACCTCCACCTGAATTCTTCTGGAAACTGGTATATGCCTGACAATTTGGCAATAGGGTACACAAAGTGTTGCCGTTTCCAACGTACGAAGAAGGTTTGGAACTTGGAACGGTAACCAAGAATGGGAACTACGCAGTAACTTGTGGTAGTGAATCGATCTTCTTAGGGTTACACAACCCGTATACATACATATTTGCTAGTTCTTTGGCAAACAAAACCGTTTACTTTACTTTGTTTGCACGATTTTTTTTCTGCAGGAGATGCTTTTCCAGGAAATGTAACGATTATGGGGAATGAGTACAAAATTATGAGTATAAATTATTTGGCTTACCTTGTATTCCTGGTGTTTTCACACACACGCCAAAATAATAAAAAATCGATCCAATTCGGTTTTATACTTACAACAGCGGTAATTACACACTGACAGCGACAACAATCAAATTAAAATGAATAACTCTGATAGTTGCAAAACCTAATTTTAAAATGACAGTGAGTCACTCTACAGGAAATGGAAACAAAATTATTTAACTAAATATAACAACACATAAGGGAAGGAGTACACATTTAGTTACTTTTCCTTCATTTTTCTGCAGGAATCAGCAGTTTTTTAGTAGACAGCAACTACATTTGCTGTGCTACTAGTTTATCTCCCCCTCTCAACCTACTGAAACCTTTACAAGTTTCTCTCTCACTCTCTCCCTTGCTTCTACCCTGTCCTCTTTCAAGATGTAAACTGAAAAATTGATAGTTGGGTTCTACGTATACTACGTAGTTTGTAAAGTCATATAATGCGTGTATTATGTATGGATAGAAATTTTCATTACCATTGTACAGAGCATTATTGTCAGAGAGGAAGCAAAAACAGGGGATCCTCTCATGACAAAACGAGTTCTGTGGAAAATGCAGAGGAGAATACTGGCAGGGGAAAAGGCTGTATTGCCATCATGCTAAAAAAATTACACATAAGAAGACTCATGAACGATATCTAGTCTGTATGTGAGCTTTCCCAACAGATGAAAATATCGTGGTATTACTGTTGCTTGCTGCCTTTGCTGAGCTGTGAGCTTGTCGTGTACTGAATTTGCCCTTCCATCATCAGTATTCTTTTTTCACATTTTCAAATGAACATCATAAACACAGCTACGCAGCGAACATATTATGTATCACTTTTAGAACAAAATCGGGGAGAACTTTTAGGAAAGGGCAAAGAAAGGGAAGCGAGTGAATCATTGTGTAAGCCTTTTTCTTCTGACTGACTTATTACTAACAAGCATGAAGGCTGAGAACTAGAACATGAAATGAAATCACAAACTGGCAAGATACGAGTAGATGTTAGCTCATATAACAATGTCATTAATATGGACCAGTAGATAAAATGGATGGTTGGAGAGATGAGATATGAATATTAGCTGGTGTAAGATTTTCGGGTTTCTGAGGATGGATGTCTATATTGCTGTAGATTGGCACGTTCACGAAAATGTGATCTGATTGTTATCAAAGGTGTTTTTTTGGCAGAGGCCACACAAGCGAAGCTAATGCGCTTTATTAAAAGTTTTCCGAGACGGAATATGAAATATCATTATTTTTTACTCTGTAACTCTGCTAATACCTACATAGATGATAGATGAGAGTTTTAGCACTGATTGTACGGTATTTGTCCGTCTGTACTTTGATGATCAAAGTTTGATCACAATCTCATGTTGATCATAATTCAGACAAATCCTTAACACACAACAATATGATTTGTGTGG
>CM056168.1:8680949-8823201 GCA_029691765.1 Entomobrya proxima
GCTTACAATAACTGAAACAATTAAATAAACATACCACGAATGTTTTTAGATGTTCAGCTACGTGTTTAAGATTGCATTGTAGTGGGATGTTTTTCAAAAATCTTAGACACAGAGATCTTTTCTGCTTTGATACTTCTTCATGAAAAAGTTGTTCAACCGCCAGTAGTAAAGATAACCCGTTTTTACCCGTATCGGGTAAAAAAACCGATAAAATTAAGCAAAGGACTACAATAATATGTAATATTCTTTGTTGACTTTACTTATAAAACGTCGAAGATTTTACGCGTAGGATGTTCGCGTGGGCAACTTTGTAGAAAATATGCGGAGATTTTACTAAGGATTCTCTGGATAACAATTTATTATTGTGAATTCGGAACAATGTTGTTTATGACAGAGATGCTGCGACGCAAATTGTTGGCCTGGATTCGTAATAACATCATTGTAGAAGGCGACAGAAATGTTTAATTTTAGATGTAATGCGGATAAACTTTCCGGGAATCTTTGGTGCAGAGTTCTTCTCAAGGACAATTTCAGAAAAGGACAAACTCACGGATTTGAGCAAAAATCGGTTGGATAGAAGTTTCGGATCGGGGTGTACTTACACGAAAATGTAAGGCAGCCTTCCTCATTAGCCAATTTCATGCAATTAATGCCAAGCAACAAGTACAGAGGTAAAACAGGGACAATCATTAGCTCCATCATTCCGTTGCTATGATAACTTGATTCTTATGCAATTGTATAAGCTTCACATAGCTCCTCACTTCGCCGCTACGAGTCTAGTTAGAAATGCCTTTTCTTTTGAGCCGTTTTTCATAATGAAACGAAACAAAGCAAACTTGCTTGATCGTTGATCGTGTACTGTAAGTTCTTCATTCCTCTCTTGCAAATAATGTAAAATGATTTAATGTTAAGGAAAGAAACGTGGAAAGGAAATACGCACATTTACAATCTTTTCATTAGAGAGTAGCATGCTTTTGATAAATAATATCTGGTTAAACATTAAAATTGAGAAAATGTGCTAACGAGTTAATGCCAAACTTTTGAGATATTTTCTTCTCAGTATTTTCATTCTAAGAATCCCTGGTAATGAATGAAATTAGCATTACGGCTTTCTTTTGGTTCAATCCTCTCAGCAATGTTATTTGCTCCGATGTGTTTGTTTCCACGAGAAAATGTTATCGATAAAAACTAGCCAGTAGAAACACTTACAGTGTAAGTCTTACATACATTTGTTGTTACATGTTGTCTGTCAACATGTTACCTTGAAAGGACCGTACCGGACGCCCATAAATCTCAGTTTATTATATGTGACTTGTGGGCTCAAACGGGCCAGACATTCTAAACTATTTCGACCAACTTTACTTTCTGATACACCAATCTACATCTAATCATATGGTAGTCAAGTGGTCATAAAAAGTACCAAGTAAAAAATGTCCTTGCAATTTCCGGGTCGGATATTTTTCAAGTGTACTGCACACATAAAGCTACATATATGACATATAATTGTTGCTGATTGCCCTCTCAAACAACAGAACACAGTCTTATAACTTTCATTTATATAGTACTGAGTCCCGAAGCATTACTCTGGTGATACACGTTTTTTGCGTGTAAATTAGTCGATATTCTCTCGTGAAACTTCACAGGTGTATAAGCATACTACTGATATAGTGTAATGGAACAAAAATTACCCCTCTTCGCACAACGGTCTTTTTCTTCCCTTTCGCTCTACCCGAGAAAGAAACAAGCTGACAGCACAAGCAGCACAATGAAAGTATTTTCAGGTATTTTGAATGGCAAAAAAACATGTTTGACCCACAAACAGCCTAAAAATGAAAACTACTCATGGCCATGTGTACAAGTATTTTGTGACAAAGAAACTTTTCCTTCTCTTAAGTTTTAATCGTTTATTTCAGAAAGTAAGGCAGAGCAAAGTTAAAGGGAGAAGCAAGTTTTTGATTACTGCTGACCTTTCCGGTATACGTTATGAAGCAGCATGTTAGCATTTCGTACCTTCCCTGCAAACAGCACATGAATATTAAGGCAAATTCCTTCAAACTATTTTTCAGCCTACTGGACACACATTTTATGCTGTCATAAATGTAACTTAATAACTTTTTTCTTATCCTTAAATCCATAGCATTATAGTAAAAAGTACACACACGCTATGCAGTGGCTGATGTTGATGATGATGAAGGCAATAATGCAGATGTATAAATAACTTGGTGTGTACGCGTGTAAGTGAAAATTGTAAAAAAATGACAAATTTTTTTCTAAGGATGAAATGTGTACGTATGAATTTGCCAGCAATTTTCCTGCACGCATGATACATTATTTTGCAGGTAGACTGCCACCAGGACTGTTGCTTGTCATTTATAACGGTTTTATAGGGCTTTTACCGTTGTGAAATTAGCTGGATTAGACAAATAGTAAACCTATGTGTTATGAGTGCTCATAGGGCTAAACTTACAATCAAAAACTGAGTGACATATGCCTATGGAATGTATGGGGAAGGGAAAAATTGCTAAAATGCCAGTTTTATGTATAATGCAGCTAACAAGGTGCAATGAATATCCGGGTTAGTACACAAAAAAGAAAGAGGTGGAATATACAACAGCTTACCTTTCACCATTCTCGATGTCACTATGGGTGAAAGGAAATCAAAAGAAAAGCAGCAATAGAAAGTTGGCTTTCTCTGATGGTGGTTGGTGGTGAGAACTCGGAGCATTTTTCATTGCAGATTAATTTAGTCCACTTTTTCTACTTGCTGCGTGCATGCAAAACTGAGCCGCGCCACAGCCACCGGTGTGGCTACGCTTGTGTGTAATTTCTTGGAAGGAAACAAATAATGATATTAGTGCAGTCAGGTTGTCTAGGTTGACTTGATCATTAGCAATTGTTGGAACCAAGAAAGGTTTAAATTGTGTAAACCACAAGTATAAAATACACTGTTATCCGTTGTGTGTATTTGGTTACTTTAGTACTGACCACAGCAACACTATCATATCAAATAGATAAGGAATCACATATCAGCTAATCGAAGCAAGGCTAGAAAAGTTTCATGTACATGACTTTGAAATTTAAAATTTGAATACGTAAACTGAAACGAATTTTGGCAAAAAATATTATACATTTTTATGTGTGCTACTCAGTAAATATACATTATATACACTTTTAGTACAAGTGTTTTGATTATTACATTGTGAAAATTGCCAATAAGATTACATTTTAAAAACCTGGGAGAATAATTCTTATTTTTGAAAAGCGAGTGTTCATTTGTAGCCAAGTACGTTTACAAACTTTATATTAAGCCATTTAATGTGTATGATACTAATGATTACACTTTATGGTGTGTCAATTTGTAACTGTACAGAATGACGAAGATACTTTCAACCGGCCTAATCGTTCTTATGGTCGCCATTATTGGCAGCGTCATTGGGGGTGTTTGCATATGCGCTTATTTCTACAAGGAATCAGCACGTAAGTGACCTGGTCATCATATACTTTGTTCATCCCTATAATATATCTATAAACTTTTTAAAATTGTAGGAAAAAGGCGACAGGTTCGTCCAATGAACGAGCCTGTTGCAAGAATGGTTGAGCCGTTCAGCACAAAAAAGCTATGGGAACGGGGCAGAAAGAGACCGGCTGTAACTTTGGTCGAAAGCGACTCAATCAATTCCATTTCAACCAATGGAATTGTTACTAAAGGTCAAGCTAGCGACACTGGGGATGAGGAGGCAGTGGTTGAAATAGGGGATGGGTCAGGTGTCAATCCTAGCAGTGCAACAGCACCCTCTCCAGTAATCTCAGGTGAGATTGCTGACGGGCCACCAATATCACCACCAGCAGCAGGTCCAGCTCTGGCTGCAAAGTCTCCAGAACCACAAAAGCCAAATAATACCATTCCAGACGTGTCCATAGTCACAGCGACAGTGGAAGTCAACTAAATATTCTTACGCAGAAAATTTTCTGCAAACAAATCAGCCAAAACCAGATGCAAATTTCGAGATTTTCCTACTCATGAATGTGTTCCTATCCTAGCATGTCTCATAGATTTTTACTCAATTCGTACCTACTTACCTGAAGATATTCATCTGATTCTCGTGGGTACGCGTGGAAAAATATTTAAAAAATAACTATAATAACTTACGTAACGTATACGTATCAAACATAAACGACCTATTCGTATCTTCTCTTTCCCTGACTGATAGTACAATACCTGTTGTTGCTGTAAGAACAATTTATGAAATCATAATCATTATATGGAATATGTGAACATAAAAATATTTATGGCAACATTAATCTTGTTAACTGGACTGGAAAATGTTTCTATACCTGCATTTATACATTGCCTGATTTTATCGTCTTTCTCATTAGATGTCTACAAGACAAAAGAAAGCTTTATTTTCCAGGAATATAATATTCAGTAGAGTATTTGTATCTATGCTCGTAAAGCAAGATGCGATATGCGATACCACTTTGTAAATTATATATTGCTGTTTATAGTCAACATTCTTCTGGAAAGTTGTAGAAACTGAAATGAATAAAAAATAAACAAAATCTTGTAAGCATGATATTTTCCAGTATTGTAAGTTTCATCTTATTTCGTCAGTTAGTAAATCATCTTGACATTTTATACTCCAAAAATATAAACACGTACCATTTTGAATGATTTTGCAAACTGCTGTGGATATACGCAAATTCTGCCACCTGTATTCTAGGAATTATCAAGAAGCAATAGATTTCAAACTTATAAATGTTACGTCACACTACAAGTTTTACCGTTCATAGTTCATGCACATTTATGTACTCTAATTATCCTCCAGAAAATGCAATGACCTATTGCATGTCAGGAATCCATATTTCATTGAAAAATTGCATTTTCAGGTGAATTCAAACATGACGTTAGTATAATACATGAGAGTTTTAATATTTTTCGAGCACTGTGTGCACGCTTCAGTAATGATCGCAAAACATTGTCCTTCAAGAAAATTATTTGTGCATTATGTACCTAAGTATGCATCAACAAGCATGCAAAATGTTTTTGTTTCACCTTTTCTTGATTCAGGTAAGAAAACATGTGCAGATTGCATGAACAGAAACGTGCAAAACCTATGTTGCCAACACTGCCCTCACTTACCCCTGTTCCCTAGAATATAGAGCGTATATTTTTTGTCATATTAGTAATATAATACATATTTTTGCTAACTGGCTCTCACTATAACGCTGAAATCTATAAGCTCTTAATTTCTCACAAGTCTGGCAAAACTGGTTTTCCTTAAAAAATCGTAATGCTAACTGCTATAAAGTTTTTTGCATTTGACGCAAATGCCTGTTTGGAAAAGCTTGGTCAGTCTGTGTTCTTACATGCACCAGAGAAGATGGTCTACACTCTCTGAGCAAGTTTGTTTTATTCCAGTTTATTACAAGTAATATCATACCAACAGTGAAAATAAGAAAATGACAGGCCCAACCAAGTAAGCTCGCACAAATATTCATGAAATATAGAGAAAAATTGAAAGTAGCTAATAAAAAGGGCTTATTTTCAGCGGCAGTGATAGCAGCGACAATGAAGATCGTTTTGTCTCCATGTGCCATGTAAATCCTGCATTTGAAAACCCAGAAGCTATAACGTCTGCAGATGCAGGAGATGAACCTGCAGACGGGGGTGATGGAATTGCCACAGGATCGACAAGATCTGTTGCTTCAGAAGATGCTGCTGTCATGCCCACCAGTCATCCCAATGGACACCAGAATGGGTCATCCCCACCAGCTTACCCAGATTCCCCGAAACAAATCAAACCTGCAGTTGTTGTGGTTCAAGATGGTCACAAAGCTTATCACTCTGGCACGCCGGTTTTGAGCTCATTTAACATGACAGTGGAAAAAGGAACAATGTAAAAATTTCAAGTTTACCATAAACCAAATCATATACCAAAAACCCTCAAGGTTACGCAGTTTTGACGGGCTTCATTTTTATTTTCGTAAAATTAGATACGGTTTGCTAGGCAGCAGCGGTTGTGGAAAAACAACCATTTTATCCTGCATTGTGGGCGTGAGGAAACTGGACTCTGGATCCATTTTCGTGTTTGGAAATCGACCTGGAGAAAGAGGTTCGGGTGTGCCTGGAAAGAATGTGGGCTACATGCCCCAAGACATTTCCCTCTATGGTGACTTTACCAT
Organism: Entomobrya proxima; assembly: GCA_029691765.1. Classification (NCBI taxonomy): domain Eukaryota; kingdom Metazoa; phylum Arthropoda; class Collembola; order Entomobryomorpha; family Entomobryidae; genus Entomobrya; species Entomobrya proxima. The sequence goes on from CM056168.1 coordinate 8,687,133, forward strand.
AAACGAAACACTCAACTTTTTCGGATCCCTGTACTGCATGACAAGCAGTGACATTGATAAGAATCGCAGGTGGCTTATTGATTTTCTGGCCTTGCCTGAGCCAACACGTCGTGTTGGTACGCTGAGTGGGGGACAAAAGAGAAGAGTGTCCATTGCTGTTGCTATGATTCATGACCCGCAGCTCCTTATTTTGGATGAGCCTGTAATCTTTTATTTGTCAAATGGCTACTACAAAATGTTTTTGGAAATGGCTTCATTCATGCGTTTTCTTATTTTCAGACTGTTGGAGTTGATCCACTTTTGAGAGAAAGGTATGTGTATGTGTACATTGTACAGTAGAAGTATTTACTCACTTGTTATGTCCGTGTAAAGTCTAAACAATGGAGGAACAATTAGTTCCTGCCAGTTAATTATTGCTGCAATTTCCTCAATTGCTTTAATGGTTTACGTCAAATACGTCAGAAAGCGTACAAATGTTTATGTATTATACATAAAATTGAAATGGGTTATTTATTACTTTTTCCAGCATTTGGGCACATTTAGTGGAAAGAGTATTGAAGGATAACACAACAGTTATAATCACAACGGTAAGTAGAGAATAATTTACGGACCAGGACATTCTGGCAATTTTAGCAAAATTCCAAAAGTAAATTCAGTAGTAACTAATACCGACTGATTAATGATCCTTTTTGTAGCATTACATTGAAGAAGCGAAGCAGTCAAATACTGTGAGTACACTTTAGACTAGAAATTCATGGCATACAAAACACGACACTTACAATGGCGTGCCATGTCAATGATGTGTGCATGAATGATCGGAATATATCATTTCATTTTTAGATTGGACTGATGAGAAATGGAAAGCTTCTCGCCGAGAAGCCTCCGTTGGAGCTGATGCGCGATCATAATGCCAGTCTTTTGGAAGACGTAGTGTTGAAACTTTGTAGGAAAGACACTGATGAGTCGGAAGGTTTAACTGTGGTCAGTAAAAAAGACGATGGGAGATCAGTAAATGACTCGCAGAAGAATCGTAAGTCTACATGAATTGCAAGTCTGAGTGACAAAAGCTCAAAATCTCATGCGTTTTACCATCTAATGTAATTATTTTGAAGGTCCAATTATGGCAAAAATCGACCAGGATTCTGTTGGAGATAATTTCTCAGATTCAATCAAACGTGTATTAACACTTGGTCATAAAAATGCGATGGTGCTGATCAGAAATTATTTGTAAGTGTGCAGCTAATTATGCCAAAAACAAAATGAACCATTTAATTCAAAATGCAATAGAAAACTATGTTCTCCATTTTACAGACTTCTCATTTTCATTCTTTGGGTACCCGCTTGCCAAGTGCTTTTCATGTGTCTTGCCCTTGGAAATGATCCTAAACCGATGAAATTTGGCATTGTTAATCATGAATTTGAATCCAGTGGAATTGATAATTGTCCTGATTTATTGGAAGCCCGTAAAAACGAAACCTGCAATTTGATCGGCCTGAGTTGCGAATACCTGGCTACTCTTCCGGATGATGTGGTCCACCAGAGATTTTACAACACTGAAGACGACGCAAGGCATGCTGTTAGACGTGGAAAAATCTGGGGATTTATGTCATTTCCTCCTGATTTTTCTGCTGCTTACTACACTAAAGTTGCCAGTTCCGCTCTGGCGGATGAGGAAGTATTAAATGGTTCAAGCATCTCCTTGGAAATGGATGAAACTAGTAAACAAATCGCGGGGACATTAAAGAAGCAGTTTGGAGACTCCTTTAAAGATTTTACTAAGGCCCTTCTGAGGGAGTGTGGACATCCAGAACGGCTTGCGGAGTTACCCCTTCAAGTTATCGATCCAATTTACGGCAGTGACGATACGGACACGCGGGAGTTTATGAGTTGCGGAATCATGGTTGCCATTCTTTTCTTTTTCCCTCTGATCACCGCCGGAATTCAGTATATTTATGAAAAGAAACTGGGCACCCTGGAACGTACCCTTGTTGCTGGAGTAAACACTTGGGAAATCATGGCTGGTTTCTCGATAACCACTTCGGTCATTCTGTTTGTGCAAACCATGCTGGCACTCTTGATCATCACAGTGCTATTCGACATTAGTGTCGTGGGCAGCTTTGTTTTGTGCGTTGTGCTGGGCATTCTGGTCGGCCTTGGCGGAGTATCTATGGTAATGCATAATTTGGCATAATAACATTTCAATGAGTGATGTTAATTTTTGGATCAACACGTATTCAACTTTAGGAATCTTTTTTTCATAGGGTTTCCTCATTGGCAGCTTCTGTAAAGAGGAAGTTGAAGCCACAATGTTATCCATTGCTATGTTTTTCCCGGTGGTCATGTTGTCTGGTATTATGTGGCCGTTGGAGGGCATGCCTCTAGGATTTCAATACTTTTCATACTTGCTTCCCTGTCAGCTTCCATCGGAAGCAATGCGCTCTATTGTAAGTCGGGGTTGGGCTTTGGACCATGGCCACGTGTGGCCAGGATTCGCTTCCATTGTAGTCTGGATTGTGGTCTACTGGGGCATTACGATATTCCTTCACAAGAAAAGCCTAACTAGATAAAAATATTCAAGACTAGTTGTCTATAAGGAATTAGTATTAGCTACAAATCATAGTTCTACTTTACGTACGCAGATGTGCAGCGACACGCGCATGTTAACTCTTTCAATTTTATTATGTAGATAATACTTTATTATGTAAACCCGTGAGAATTAGGAAAAGTGAACGCAAAAAAGCAGTATTCGCAAAGCGCTAAGCATAACAATAAATAACAAATGAAAATATTACAATTCGCCATGTTAAGAATACTAAATAGAACGTGCAAAAAATAAAACATTCAAATCCGGAAAACTTGATGGTGAATTGTCCAGAGAAACTAGACAGGTATTCTGCAAGGTTTGGTATGTAATATATTGATAAAGATCTTGTGATATAAAATGACTGTGTGAAAATGGAGGAAAAACTTTTCTGTAAACATGAAATGACCCTTTGACTTTAATTTGACATTTCAGAAAGATTTCTTTATGATGAATGCGCGATGCGCGTGAATACTTCTTTTATTGTTGATATTGTAGGCACTTACAAAATAAATTTCAGTTATTTGCCAAGTCAACGCTTTAAAATGGTTTTTCTTTTCCCGTTAAATACATTGTTGCATTGGAAAATTGGAACCCTTAACTTTAGTTGCTCATACAAAGTATTATTTGTGCATCTGTTATTTAATGGAAAATGGATATTACTTCATGCATATTATATAGTACATTTGCGAAATACTTCTTGTTGATATGATAATGATGACCATTTTTGTAGGTATTATACCTTGCCTTGTCCTTCATTCTCGTCAGTGACACTTTTTTTCCGTGTGAGAAGTTGAAGTTGATGTCATTTGCATTTTGTTTGATCTACCTGACCAAATGTACAGATTTACAAGTTGGCTCGCCAACTTTTTTATGGAGGTGGATTGGCATTGAATGGTGCTGAAAATGTAGTCCACTTGTGTATTCATAAAGTGCAACAGTTTTTAAAAACATCACACTTTGATCACATGAATGCAGCTCCTTTATTTTCAGAAAATAGGGATGTGTTTTGCTAAAAATGTCCTATCCTAATGCTGATTATCCTGTTACCTGGTTCTAGCTATATTGTTTAGGTAAAAAGGAGTACCACCGAGTATATACTGCATGGTACTGTTGTACGTATATAACTTATGATTAAGATGATATATTATTCCTAAAACCGGTTTATTGTTGTTGCTTGCTTCCCCAGATTTGGCAAGGAAAGTTAGATTCAAGTGATGTAATGCAAAAACGAGAGTCCAAAGTCCTCTTTATGGAAAAGTGATGGAAAGAATATATATAAGAATATTAAATAATATTCATAAGTTATATTTTGTACATTCCAAGCATAGCATGCAAGCTTTCTATTTTCATTAAAATCTTTCCTTTTTTGCTACGTGATAACTGCAAAGTGTTCTAAATAGATTTTCTTTGTCCTTACTATAAATTGTGAACAAAAGTATTTGCTAAAAGACACATGTTACAAAAACTAGTGCATGCAAAGGGCAAGATTAATTAAACCAGCAAATCCTTACTTTATTTTTTGTTTTAAAGTAATGATATTTGAACTAGCAAAAATTCCCTAACCTGAATCCATTTTTTGTGGTTAAGGAATGGGCCGGCGAACAACTAACCTCTATCATCACTGTTACTTGTTAAAGCACGCACAGTCGGCATGATATGTACAGCAGCAGGTAAGCAAAACATTGCATTATTGCTGAATTACTGAAGGACAAAAGTGCTGTAACATGATGCGTGCAATTGACGGTTTAATTATCAGCTACATTTTGTCTTCTATAATTATATATATTATTCTGTGTGTTAATACTCCTATAACTAGGAAGCCAATTGCGTGTAGTACCACACACCTACCCTGATTTCCAGACATACTGCTAACATAGTCACGCACATCACCTCTTCTGCAATTTTGTCTCGATCAAAAAGCTTAAAGTCAAATTACATAGGTAAACTACACAGCTTTGTATCATCATGTCATTATTATTGCATCCAGATTCCCTTGAGAAAACCATGTTTTAGTGCAAAAACTTGATGTCGTGCCTGTATGAAGCGAGTCTGAAATCAAATATAAAATAGGTATATAATGTAGCTCAAGCTCATTGTTTTTCAAAAAACTTATAAGAAGTTTGACGAGGCTCATGTTTCTTGTCTGGATGCTAGAGATAAGGTTATCTGAGTTCAGGGAGCTTCACAAAAAGAGAGAGGCAGATGAGAAGGCAAGGAAAGAAAATAAGCAGGTATGCTTGAAGGTGAATGTGTATCCAACAATGTGTTTGTGGATCATTCGCTTGCAAATTTATTTTGTGGATAACAAAAGCACTCATTCACTGTACCACCCCTTTATAAATGCGAATGTAATATATTTTTATTTGTTACCACATAATAAACTTCAGAACTGATGGTTTTATAAAAAGCTTTTAGCTTTATGTGCATGTATCCGCTTGAATGTGTGTGTCATGTACTTTTCTCAACTTTTGACGAGCCAGTAAAACAGCAAAAAACTACCTCTTGACTTATTTGTTCCATCATATTGGTTGAATGCTTTAATTATTGGGACAAAATCTGGACATTCAAGTTTTTTCCTTACCACTTTTTCAGGGTCAACCTATCTAAGAAATTTTATAGAATAAATGGAAAAATAACAATTAAGTGTTCCTCAAAAGCCGAATTAATACTAAATTTGTTATTCGAATCAATTGGTGCTTTGTGGTAGACGAGCGTGGATCAACGACACGACAAAACAGGAAACAGTGTCAATAGTTTTTGTTTGCAATTCTTTAGAAATTGCAACAAATGGAAGCAATACAAGGAAAACCTTAAAACACAAAGTTTTTAATTAAAATTCAAAGTGATAATACTTGATCTCAAAACCGTATCCATATTCATATTATCCAGTCTTAACAATGTCAAATATTGAAGAAGCTCCACCGTAAGCCCATTATTTTAAGCAAGTGCAAAAATTGCTTTTTAGTTAACCAGGGAAATACTGATTCAAACATTCGTTTTGATTTTGACAGAATTACCCATCCAAGAATGGGTAAACCACGCGTCTCGTTCAGTGGGGGACCAGGAGGTGCATTAGTTTTTGCCGGCAGTGGCAGGGATAACAATGCATTCTCTATTGAGCACAACACACCTTCCGTACAGGAAAACGATGACATCTTGGAAATGGACGATATTCCAAGGGAAAAATTAACGCGAAGAAGAGTCAGTGTAACACCGGCTGGTGACGCGGTTATTGTGCGCGGAGCTGAAAAATCTTACAAAGCCGGGCAACCTGTATTAAATGGGTTAAATATGACAGTGCCATGTGGATCAATGTATGTCTGAATATTGGACAATTTTGAATTTCTTTCCGAGTATGTAGTGTCGCCATGTCAATAATTGTGAATTATGTGCAGATATGGGTTACTTGGCAGTAGTGGCTGTGGCAAAACAACAGTTCTCTCATGCATTGTTGGACAACGAAAACTTGACCGTGGAAGCATCTTAATATTTGGAAAAAAGCCGGGCACCAAATCCATTGGAGTGCCTGGCAAAAATATCGGATACATGCCACAGGATATCTCCCTCTACGTAGAGTTTTCCATTGATGAGACCCTTACATACTTTGGCACTCTGAGTGGAATGCGCAAAGATAAAGTCAAAAGTGCAAAAAAGTTCCTGGTCAAGCTATTAGACTTACCAGTGGAAAGTAGAAAAGTTGCGACGCTTAGGTACTGTACACAGATGAATAATATGAAAAATTCTAACAGCAAAAATGTACATAATGGGTATGTAGTATGTAGGTACTTAAATATTTCGCATATTGATGTTGTCTCATTGTAGTGGTGGCCAACAAAGACGTGTGTCATTTGCAGCAGCACTTATTCACGACCCAGAGCTCTTGATTTTGGATGAGCCGGTAAAACAAAAACTATGAAAAACACAGTGATCCAAGATCTTTTTTATTCCCAAAGATGCAAACCAATTTTTGTTGTTTAGAAACATGATCATAATATTATGTATGCATATCTTTTACTTTTTACATGTATTCAGACCGTTGGCGTGGATCCGCTTCTGCGACACAAGTAAGCACACAGTTAGTAAATCGCCATACCTTTCATTTGTGCACGACTGCATTCACATAATGTAAAAGAAAAAGTCTTGTGTCATGTGAAACTAAATGCATGCGCACCCCAATATAAAATCTAAATGCTTGAAACCATGATATTCAACTTGAATGAGGAATTTTATATATATGACGTGATTGAAATAGGAAAAGAAAAAATCCGATCAGCTAGTATGATGCGAATGGAAAAATAGTAATTTTTGTGATGATTTGTTGATGATTTTCATTGCAGTATTTGGCTTCATCTACGGCAACTGGTTTCTACCAACAGAACCACAGTGATCATTACAACACACTATATTGAAGAATGCAGACAAGCCGATAATGTGAGTGTTTAGCGTAAATAATTAGTAGATTAAGTAAAATGTGGAACAACTTTCTATTGTATCGCGATGCGTAATATTGTTCCAACATATACCCTTTACTTTGAACTAGCGTGTTTCTTTTTTGTTGTTTTACCTCGGATTTGCATTATGCATTTTTTTATTTCCATAATTTTATGTGCTTCTCCTTTTGCACTTTGAACAAAGTGTCAAGAGCCGTAGTCATAATTCATTTTCCACCTTTTCATGCAAACACAGATAGGTATTATGAGGAGTGGACGCCTGCTAGCAGAACGGCAACCCAACGAGCTTTTCATTGAGCAAGGTACCTCAAACCTGGAGACAATTGTGCTAAATTTGTCGAGGAAAGATACACAAGGAAAATTAGATCCAACTGTACTGGCAAAAGCTGTTGAGAATTCAAAGAGGAAGAAGAGAAGAACAAAGAATGATGACGCGGAAGATGATGTGAAAAAGATGGAAGAAACCTTTGATGTAAAGATGGCGTCTGTGATGAATGTACCCGATCCAGGGTTTGCGGATTCTCTTGTAAGAATCCGGGCATTGGCTGGAAAGAATTTTGTGATACTTTTAAGAAGCCCATTGTAAGTTTACATACTTTGGCAGTACATATATGTCTTGCTCCTCAATTGAAACAAAGTCAAAAGTACTATGCATGTTGTTATGCAATGGTATATTTCAATAGGCTTCTCTTTTTTGTCATCCTGATATCCTCTATGATGTTGACCCTAATTTGTACTTCCTTCGGACCAGATCCAATTCGCATGCATATGGGTCTAGTAAATCACGAGGTAGACTATTTTTCCGTCTGCACAAATACCACGAGAGCACCCGGAGAATGTAACGTAGAGGATTTAAGTTGCCACTATCTGTTGAATGTCCCCAAGGACGCTATATATTGGGTAACCTCCCAAATTTGATACAAAAAGAAAATTTGTCACAATTTTGTTGTTTTATGAATGACATCATAGAAATTATTTAACCATGACGACGAAGCATTAGCAGCTGTACACAACGGTAATGCGTGGGGTTACATAACATTTCCTGATGATTTTTCAACAAAGCTGTATGAGAGAATGACATCTGGGTCAAATATAGATGAGTTCGTGTTTAATGCTTCCCAGATTTATGTACACTTGGACGAATCAAGTAACTATGAACTAAATATCTTTTAGATGCTAAACTATCATTCTTTGCATAATGAGAAGTGAAAGCTATCGTCATTGTTCACTAGACAAGCAAATAGCTGCGGCCATCAAGAAGGTTTTGCATGATGCTTATGAAGACTTTACCAAGACGTTTCTATTGGACTGCGGATTCGATCCACGCCAAGCGGACTCTCCTTTAATCGTGCGTGGTTTTGTTCCGAAATTAAAATCAATTTTGATTTTAAAATGATGTGAATAAAAAAATATTACTCTCGTGTGAATTTTAGTATCGTGACCCAATTTTTGGAACAAAAAGCACCAACTTCCGTGAATTTCTCGCGCCTGGTGCTACACCTGCGTAAGATCACATAATGAGTATTTGAAGTTTTTTCGCATTTCCATATTAATTAATAAATTATGTTTGTACTATTTGCAGACTCATGTTTTTCTTCCCGATTATCTCAAGCAGTGTTCGGTTTATCAAGGAAAAGAAAAACGGGGTGCTGGATCGTTCTATGGTTTCGGGTGTTCAAACGTGGGAAATTATGGTGGCGTACTCAATCTCTGAATTTTTCGTTCTTCTTTGCCAATCTCTTATCAATTATGGTGTTCTCACCGTTGCTTTTGGAATCAGTGTTTTGGGAACTGATATACTTGTCATTATAATGTTCCTGTTGAGCGGATACGGTGGAGTAGCCATGGGGTTTCTGCTAGGATCTGTTTGTCCAGAGGAAATTCAAGCAGCCATGCTTGCAATGGCGGCCTTCTTTCCAAATTTTATTCTTTCTGGCATTGTATGGCCAGTTGAAGGAATGGTGGAGACACTGCAGTACGTTGTTCAAGTTCTTCCTTGCACGCTGGCTGGCGAATCGGTGCGGTCTATTGCAAGTCGTGGGTGGGAGTTTACACATCCGAATGTGTGGCCAGGATTTGTGATTATGGTGGCATATATCATTGGATATTTTATATTAACAATTTTGTTTCATGTGATATTCAAAAAATAAACAAAATAAGTCATTCTTTAAACAAGTAAGATTTTAATGCGGAAATGGTTGACTATTTCATCATAAACTCATTAGCTGCATTAGAAACGATTCAATATATTTCCATTATCAGGTAGGCAAAGATGTAATGCTATCAAGTGCATTACCGCACCAATCAAAATATATGTCCTTCAGCAAGCTCATGTAGTTTTTGTACTAATAAGTAAACTTGTCGTCATGGAAGGAAAGTGCAATGTAACCGGACGAGGTTAACCAGAAAATAGAAGTTACTATGGTCATGATGTAACTATAAAAACGAAACCGACCAGAGAATCATCAAGGCTTTTTTTGCAAGTTAATTAGGCATCAGGCAAGCTTTAAGGTACAATAACATTCATTTTTCCTTATGCACTTCGTACTCGGATTTGCACACAGACGTCTCGACTCGAACCAAATACAGAACTAGTATTCACCGGCCAACCAACCTGTTCATCTTATTCCTTTTGTATCACAAATCTAATTTTTAAGCTTTAGGGATACATGCTATATGCAGTGCATACAGATTGCTGTTACCAGGTAATATTGATTTCATGCAAAAAATAATACTAAATTATTCATATTATCACGTGTAACTGAGCAGAAAATAACATGAACATAATTGTAAATTGCATATCATTATTAATAAATGGTAATTGGATTCAATAAACCTGCTCCAGAAACCATTATCATTAGTATAGATATATAAACCAAAACATAAAACATAGTTATAAAATGGAAATAGGTGAAGGAAAGTCAATCTGAAAACACAACACGGCTCCATACTGTGCCATTACTACCCTTCATATTTGCTTAAAATTAAAAAAAATGTTCTAATAATAATTATTATTGCTTTTTTAAATCATTGATCAGAAATCCAGATATTAATATTACATAAAATGTCCATTTAATGATTATCAACAAACATGAAACATTGGATATTTTGCGACGAATAAAGTAGAGCATCAAAATCAAATAAGTAGCTGGAAAATCTCTTTGTTTGTACTATCGGACTAAGATTAGGTTTATCCAGCGACGAAAACAACAATTTTTTGTTCATATTTTTTAAATTCAATACAGGCAAACCTGAATACATGAAAAAAATTCATAATACCAATTGAGCATGTGGTACACACGTTTGCCTTTGGAAATCTAATATTCGTGTTAACTTTTCCAACCAGCCACCTACGGGATATTATTGAATTTCATGCATACCTTTCGTGATAGACTTGTCGCACACATCCGCCCCTCAAGTAAGATATGTCTGTAGCCAAAACTGGTTTGTCAGAATAAAAATTGCCGGTGGAATAAACATTTTTTATATTAAAAAGTTGTAAACTTCACAAGCCATCACTCAAAGTTATCCAGTTGATGGTGCTGACAAGTGTATAAATAAAATATGGCTAGATCTTATTAGCTGTCCAAGAAGCTCCTCACCACCTCACCCATTTTACAGCAGGTGTCGTACGATTATCACCTTAATCCTTGTCATTAGTCTACCATAATATAGCCAATTTAGGTTACCTTTTAATGGAATCCTTTTTCCTCTACCCCGTGATTATCAGAGTAAATCATTTTTATATTATTGACATTGAATGAACAAACACATTTATCATGGAGTTGTTAATTGCTTCGTTTACATTTAAAACAAGTAGTCCACAAAGACATAATTGAGCGTTCGAAAAAGTGTTTTGACACTATCTGTTGTTTATTACAACCTCGTGGAAAACCTGATCTATTGGAAGATTTTTAAAATTTTCAAGGACAATGATTGAAATTTTCATACGTTTTTCATACATATAAATATCAATTGTATCATTTATTGTTTCATCTACCTAATGTCATTTGACGAAATTATTTTTGTCATTTTTTGCAGCATATAGTTTGTTCTTTGTTCCAGCGAGGGATTGCCACATTTACACATACTTTACACATACCTAATTGCAGAAAACTTTAACTGTTATTGTGAATGCAAGTGAAAAACAACATTTTCATACCTAATATAAATTTTTTTATTGCAGGGTCATAAAAATGCAATATCCTTCCTAAATGTACTTGCTTCAAACTTGTTTTGCAATTGTGCAAAAATGTCATTTTTCTCTGCTTTTCCAAAACACATATTGAAATCTTCACTTTATCTCTAGCAAGCAATGTTAACATATTACGCTCTTTTGACTAGTATAGTACAAATTTGCATTGTTCATTCCATACATGAACATTCATACCATTTACATGAATGTACTTGCACACGGTAACTGAAAAAATCAAACCTGCTTTCGGCTTAATGGCATTAAAAATAAAAAATGCAAGTACTTATATTGTAGCTAACCTAATGTATATTGTAGGCATACATACATACCATAACTAACTAGCAAAATAATCATCTACCACCTCAAGTTGCAACATATTATCCTGTGCTGATGTAATATGCAGTGGATGTTAATATCGTTGCTTGATTTTTTGCAAGTCCATCGTTGCAAAATCTTGCAAAGTCAAGCTTCATATTTCTCCAGAAGTTAGAAACATTGTTGCTATAACGCTTTTGTATTGATGAGAGTACACGATAATATGTTTGATACATATATAGTATAGTTTTGTGTAAGAAATCCTTATCTTGGTCATCGTCTTCACGTAGACAATCTGGCCAGACTGTAGTACCCTACCCACGGGACGAACTCGTGTAAATGCCATAATGACAAAGATGCTGTCATGAATACTCAACCAAAGGCTCATGGGATAAGAATAACAACCAAGAAGCCGTATTTGCGACAACACAATACGAAGTATACCAAAGAACCCACGCTAATGAACCTAAAGGCATTTGCAAAGTAACCAATGATCATTGCCATTTTGGCAAGCAAATCAGTTTTGTTCAGTAAGTGTGCGGATGCATACGCACTAAAAAGGGTAGTTAAGTCTTTTAGGTACATATTTTCTTTTTCCTATTTACTATGGCCGAACTTCGTCGAATATCATATCAAAACGGAAACAGGGCTCACGCTCCAGACCACGCCGCTCAAGGTAACGGTGGCAGCCAGCGGTACAGTGGGTATAAAAAATCATCCTACGAGCTGGAAACAGTACATACTTCAAACGGAAACAATGGGTTCGAAAGAAACGGCAATGGTGACGGGGGAGTGCCAGCCGTCGTGGTACGAGGGGCGTGCAAGCATTATAAGAAAGGGGTGCCGGTTATGGAAAATTTGAATATGACAGTGCAACGCGGTGCCATGTAAGCTGATTTAAAGCATCATTTATAAATGTAAAGTAAACTTTTATCAAATCATTTGATTCAAATGTTGTTATTTGGTTTGGAATCCACAGTTATAGCTTATTAGGTAGTAGCGGATGTGGTAAGACTACTACTCTAGGTTGCATTGTTGGAGTTAGGAAGTTAAATGCTGGTGAAGTATACGTTTTTGGTGCTCGACCTGGAGTAAAAGGGCAAATGGTTGGATACATGCCACAGGTAATGTGAACAAAATTTGTATTCATAGAGAAATTAAAAGAAACTTATGCACATTGCACATGCACTCATAACCATAAAATCTGTGCATTATATAGGAAACATCTTTATACCGAGATTTTTCCATTGCTGAAACCCTTTCGTACTTTGGAACACTTTGCGGTATGGACAGAGATGCTGCAAGGAAGGGAACAGCCTTTCTTACGCAGTTACTCCGGCTTCCGGACAGCTCACGAAGAGTGGGTTCACTCAGGTAATGTAATACTTTAGCTACTTCAGTGTGCATCAAAATCACTTATGTATAATGATGTGTACAATAATGCATTTCGTTGTTGGTTAATGCAGCGGTGGTCAGCGTCGGCGAGTTTCCTTTGCCGTGGCCCTTATCCATGATCCCGAGCTTTTGATCCTTGATGAACCTGTAATTAGTCTATTAATATTTAATTTTTAATATGCATCTAACATAAGAGAGTTTTCGTTTATTTCGCAGACTGTGGGTGTGGATCCTCTTTTGCGAGAACAGTAAGTGAGAGAAAGATTTAAGATGCCTAATCATAATTGAAGGAAAATACATGATTAAATTGTTAACCACATTAATTGCGTGTCATTCATATTAGCATTTGGAAGCACTTGGTCAGTCTCTCAACGGAACGAGGAACAACAGTCCTTATTACTACCCATTACATAGATGAAGCTAAAGAATCAACTTCGGTACGAAACTAACAAGCACGCAAACATAATTATTGCTTTTAAAACTCGTTTTCTCACTTGTCCCTTCATGTTAGCCACATTATAATTAAAGTGTCCAATCAAGAGCTTTACACCTTTTTATGATAGGTCGGTGTTATGAGGTTTGGTCGGCTGCTCGTTGAGGAAGATCCTACCATCCTTCTCCGACGCTTTAATACGACCTCCTTAGAAGTAGTAGTTCTCCAGCTCTGTCGCAAAGACACTGAAAATGCAGATGCCAAGAATAATGACAAAGATAAAATGGAAATGGAGCAGCTTGAATATGTCGAAGAGTCACAGCCAGACAGCAGCAAATGTAAAAATACAATTTTAGAAAACTACATTTTCTTAACACACAGTTAAAATACAATCATGAAATGTATTTTGTAACTACATAATATAGTTATTCCACCTCCTGATGACGATGATCAAAGCAAGAAAATATTTGATTCGATGAAACGCATAAATTCATTAATCTACAAGAATTTTTCGATCCTTTTCCGTAATTTGCTGTAAGCTATACTGACATATTTTATCATCATTTTATCGATTGTTTTATCATAATTTTTTTATTAATTAAAAAATGTCTACTTTTCTCCACAGTCTATTCTTCTTCTCAGTGATTATGCCAGCTTTCATCATATACGTAATGTGCATTGCCTTCAAAGACGATCCCAAGAATTTGGATTTTGGAGTGGTAAACTATGAAGTTCCCAACTTTACCTTCTGTATAAACTTGGACGCCCAAACACCAGGGGAATGCGACATTGAAAACTTGAGTTGCAAATTCATGAATCACATTCCGAAAGACGTTGTCGACTTGATTAGTTATGAGACTGAGGAGGAAGCCAGAGCAGCAGTTCACCAGGGCGACATTTGGGGATACATGAAGTTTCCGGAGCAATTCTCTACCGATTTTTATGACCGATCATCCAACGGCGCTAACGTCGACGAGGATGTTTTTAACAAGTCAGAAATTACCGTGAATATGGACCAAACGAGTAAAAATATTGTAAATCGAATTAAAAAGAGCTTTCACGATGGCTTTGAAGACTTTGCCAAAACCATTCTGAGAGATTGTGGATTTGACGAGAGACAAGCGGAATTTACGTTAAATGTAAGATTGAAAGTATGAAATACGCCAAATGCTTCTATATTGAATGGTTTTGATAGTATTCTTATTTAAATCTAGTATCAAACGCCCATTTTTGGAACCGACGACACAAAGTTTATAGATTTTGTTGCTCCGAGTGTTACCGTGGCGTAAGTTATTGAAGAATCTCATAATACCCCAAAATACTATTTCATGAAATATCTTATGCAACCCAAAAAAAATTTTCTCTCAAAAATTCAGTTGGCTCTACTTTTTCCCTATTATTGCTGCGTCCATCCGTTACATTAACGAGAAGAAGGAAGGTACTTACGAACGTTCCCTTGTGGCCGGCACAAAGACTTGGGAAGTGCTTTTCGCATACTCTTGCGCAGAATGCATTGTGCTGCTTCTTCAATCCTGTTTGGTCTACTTAATTCTCAATGTTATCATTGGAATCGAATTATTGGGCTCAGCCATTCTGGTGATGCTGCTGTTTATCTTGAGCGGTTTTGGGGGAGTGTCCATGGGATTGTTTATCGGTTCTCTGTGCAACGAGGAAATTGAAGCGGCGTTGCTAGCCATGGCACTCTTCTTTCCAAATTGCTTTGTTTCTGGAATCCTGTGGCCACTGGAAGGAATGCCGCTTGTTTTGCAGTACATTTCTTATGCGTTGCCTTGTACACTGACAAGTGAGGCAATGAGATCTTTGTTTGCCAGGGGTTGGCCATTTTCTCATCCGAACGTGTGGCCAGGATATGTTTCCATTGTTGGGTACATTCTGTTTTACTTCATACTTACTGTGTTAACACAAAGGCTTAAACGAGTATGAAGAATGGCTTAATACATAATGTGATAATTGTGCAAACTTTATTGTCGAAAATTAAATGTTACAGATTGTGTTTTTAAACGCATGCGACGAGCTCTTATATGCTAGTTTAAAATTCTGTATGTCATATGTATACGCAGTTATTTGATAGGTAAAATAAACTGATGCTTTGTTGTCTTTGAACTCTACTAACCATATTAATATAATTTATTAAACCATTGTAACAATCAAAATTTGAATCAATTTGGCAATGTTTACTTTAGCTATTATATTAAGTAATCATAATTGCATACATTATTACTACCACAAATAAGTATTTTTTTCGGATAAAACTCACAGCTTCCCCTAGGCTTGCAGATTTTTTTATTACGAGTTTCCATGGAACGTGGATCCTGTTTTTTCCAAATGCGGTATAGTTGAGACGGAATGCTTTCCATAGAACATGGTTGAAAGCCATGCCGCCAAGTATGGAAATATTTATTTTCTTCTAAAATAAGTGGCAGAAATGGCTTCGGAGATTTAAGCAAAGTGGGAATACTGCCAAGTTGTTGAAAAATCAGTGACTCGAATGGAAACATAAACCAGCGTAGTTTTTCAACATCACTTTTCTTTTGCAAGGGTTTGCAGAATGTGTCACTGAATGTTGCTCGTAAGTTGTCGGGTGAAACTGCCTGCAGAATAACGGATGACGAAGTCAGTAGCATTTTTGCGTTACGGAGTATTTCGGATATTGGCAGTTGATCTGGATCGTTTATTGAGTTAATAGACATTTTATTTATTGAAGGAGCTGAAGTCACAAACTCATCGAACATCGATAACGAAGAGAGAGGAGCACCCTATATAAATATTTTGAAAAGTTGAATCCAAAATCGGGTCATTCTCAAGTTGCCCCACATCAAGCAAGCGTGATTATAAATATGAATACTGAAAGATGAAGCTAAATGCTACTATAAGCAACTTACATGATAAAAGCTAGTATTAAAAGTAAATGATGCGGTTTTCCAATCAATTTGGTAAAATGGCAGAAGTTTCCATCCATTTTTAGCAACAAGTTGAACTGCTTCGGAGAGAAAGCTGACTTCCTCCTGCGTAGAATGAAAACTAAAGGATGCACGAACAAACCCAGGTTTTACAATCCCACCACAATTTCGCTCATTCTTCAAGGAAGTTTCATAAAAACTGGCAAGTTTATCATCAATGTTTAGTAAGGCCTGGGCATATGGGCCAGCGCACATGCAACCACCACGGCATTGAATTCCAAACAAGTCGTTGAGTAGAGCAACAACAAAATTATGATGCATAAAATATCCTGATTCCAGGTGTCGTATCATGAATGAGATAATTGGTAGTCGAGCATTGTCGCTCAGACCTAGAATATGAATTTCTGGAATGTTTGACCAAGAAGCAAGCACTTGCCTGAAATTCATTAAAATAAATTATTATGCATAAATTGAACGGACGAAAATGTGCTATAAATGAAAATTAGGTAAATGAATTGGTCAACTAGCAGTACCTACAGAAAGTTGCTTCTTTTCTGGTTATGCTTTCTATTCCAATCTTATTGCGTAAACGAAACACTAAACCAAGCCGTATAGAACCAACAATATCTGGCGTTCCTCCCTCCTCACGTTCGTGTTTTTCCTAAAAAAAATTGTACATGAGAATTAGTTTCTGTAGTTTACAATTTAATTTTACCTGAACTTCAAACCTCACCTCAATGTAATGATGTCTTTTCCGTGTTGTAAAAAGCACCGTGCCTCCGCCCATCGCGTGTGGGACGGGATTTTGCAAAACGTGTCTTTTCACAACTAGAACACCTTCATGTGCATGCAAATTAAAATATTATGTAACCTATCATCAATTCGCCAATAATCATTCGCTTGATTTCGTGATACCTGGTGTTTGAGGTCCTCCCAAAAACTTGTGCCCCGAGAAAAATATTGCATCTTTGAACGCCAAGCAAGCATCTTCAGCATGATACGAATATTCATTAAACCTACTTTGACATCGGGGATTCATTTGAATTTTTATATGCGGTGCAGCAGCAGCATAATCCCAAAACGCCAAAGCTCCAAACTTATGTAACAACTTGGTAATCTCAACATCATCCGTCACTGTTCCAGTTATGTTGGAACCTGCTGAAAAGCAGCCAATTATTAACTGGTTCTTCTTTTTCTTCTTGTCCTTATCGCACAATCTTTGCAGACTATCGCGTAGGAAGGCAATGTCAACTTGTCCTGTGGATGAGCTCATAGGCACCTGAACAATCTGAAGAAATGCCAGATTGCATGAAAATAAAAATGCATAATGAAATATTATAAGATTTTTTCTAATCTGACATGGCGGATTACCTTCGAGGCAGCTTCTCTCCAAGGTAAAATATTAGAATGATGCTCAAATGGACCAATGAATACGATCAATTTTCTAGTTTTTGGGTAGGAAATAGCATGGACAAGTTTATGAACGGCGGAAGTAGCGCCAGAACCGCAAAATATTACTTCGTCGTTTTCCAATCCCCCCACAGATTGCTTTATGATTTCTCTTGCTTCGTTGCTATGCAAATGTTCAGAAGTTCAGAAGAAATTTAAGAAATTGAAATGTTTCTGGGAAATCCCAACAATCGGCAAAATTATTTAATTTCTAAAAAAACCATATTAATAGGTAGGCATTTTACCGAAAGGTGGTTGTTTGTAAAGAAGTGTGAGATGCAGTTGTATGCGTGTTAGCGTAATGAGGAAGTACTTGCTGCTCGATAAAGTCTTCGATGCATTTCAACGCTTTCCCGGAAGCAGTATGATCAGCATAAATGTCTGAATGTTAAAACATGCTTTTGTTCAAATATCTTTTTAAAAACTTGACTTAAAAAAGTAACGTAACCTTACATTTCCTCCATCCAAATGGTCCCCAAAATCCGGCATCCGAGCCTATAATATTGTGGTCTAACGTTTCCAGGAGACAGACCGAACTTTCCGTAGAATTTTTCCTTGCCGTTTGCATATCAACATTCAAGGTTGGTTTCGTGAAATATGACAATAGTCTTTGTAGGCGCACTTGAGAAATTTCATATTGGTATTTCTGATTCTTTTTCAATTGTTTCACCCAATGATTTGGCCCAAACATTATAGTTCCAAAGTTCCAACTTCTAAGAGAATACGATAATCAGATAAAGAGAAAAATATAACTTCTTTTGATAGTTGTGCCTAGTTAAAGACAAGTTTTCTACTGCAGTCTTCTTTTTAAAAAGCAGGTAAATTAAATATAAAAATGAAATGACGCACGATGATTAGAAA
Source organism: Entomobrya proxima (assembly GCA_029691765.1). Taxonomy (NCBI): domain Eukaryota; kingdom Metazoa; phylum Arthropoda; class Collembola; order Entomobryomorpha; family Entomobryidae; genus Entomobrya; species Entomobrya proxima. Next base: position 8,705,737 of record CM056168.1, read on the forward strand.
ATTACTAGAGCATTCTCAATTGGCAAAGATCAGGTCGGGGAAGTTTTCACAATAAAACTACTACCTGATTGTTTACGAGTCTGTAGCTAGCTAAAATTGTCACCATATGTATCAAGTAAGAATAGTCAAAATTATCATAATAACTGTTCACAGTATCAAAAATAACTTTTATGAGAATATGTTTGCTTGTCTGTCAACCTGTCTTCAGCTTTCTGCAGTTATTTAACCGAAGATTCCTGAATCCAGTGCAGACCCACAAATAAAATGAAAGGAAGTGATGAATGAATGTGACTTGTTATAGAAAACACTAAAACGTCTGAGTGAAAACTTGTGTCTTTTTATCCTTTTCCTACTCATGAACTTCAAACTTGAGTATTAAAGAATTCCAGACTGTAAAAGAGCTTGCTGTCGTCATTCGTCATTATTCATAAAAATATTGGGAGTCTTAAGACACCGTATATATATTCGAATTTAAAGTAAGGGGCAGATTTTACTCCACACGTGTCTACAGACAGACATGATGGTCAGAATTCTAGAAGTCCGCTTTCTCACTACAGTTTATTTATCGACTTGTTTTTTCGCATCTTCCGTTCATCATGGCCACATTTTTTGCAGTATAGCAAAATAAAAATTATGCACGTTTGCTAATTTTCTGAACGTGATATGAGTTTTTGTTAGCGTTGGCCAGTAAAACAGATTAGCAAAAGTTGACATTTACTTCTGTTGAATTTATAGCATACAGTTTATGATATGGCGTGATGAATGTAACATACCTTTGCAATTTTTAATTTGCATAAAAAGCAATCGCAACCTTCTATTTTGCCCTTAATCACGTTTCATAAGAGATTCTAATTCCTTGCAATAAATGAATAATTCATTGTCGTTTTGTTTCAGTGGTCAGTAATGGTCCAAGGAAACCATTTAGATGGATTTACAGTTGACAGTGAGTTATTCACTCGTCAAAACGCTAACATGCTAACAGAATTGATTCATTAAAGTTATTTAATTGCAATGGTTGATCGAACATTCAGTAGAAGCAAATAGCATTCAATATTTACTCTATGAATGTGCACAGAAAATTGTGACATTGACTAAGTGGCAACTGAATAAGAGAACTGATTTCCCCAAGAAATAAAGAGTTTTTCGAAAACGTGTTCCGATCCGAAATAAAGTATGACATTATTTGACAACACATTTTAACAAATCAAGAAAAATGTTTACGGTAAACAGTTTACCCCCTCTCAAAAATATGGAGCCACTTGTTTCCTAAAATGGAAATTAATGGAACTTTGCATTAAATACATTTTTTGTCATTCATAGAATTTTAAAACATGCCACTCTGAGTCATAACTAACGCGTGTAGCTTTTTTTAGTCATAGACTTAAAATAATCAACTTTTACCCATAACACGTGCAGAAAACGAGTTTTCTAATGTCTAACTCATAATTAATTTTATTGACAGTTTTCTAGGTTTTACGTATGATATATGAAAAAACCTGCTTTTTTAGTCAACCGAACACACGTAGAGTAGAGTGTAGAACTATGTTGCATTCTTGCATGACAACTCATGTGGATTTCTTCTGTGAGAAAAAATGTATGAAGATGTTGAAAAACTAATGTTTTTGCATGTAATCGACCAAAAATAAGACGTCTAAAGCAATAAATATTGCAACTTAGGCATTTGTATTATTTGGCGTTTTGTTAGGATACTAGGATTGCACAACTCCATAAAAAATCCCGTTTTAAAATGCATTTCACAATTTGTAGTCAACGTGTCTCGCATTGCCCCAGAATCGGAATTCCACAAAACGTACCGTCAAGTTAGGTCAATGTCAATCTACATGACCTTACATTTCATTGATTTGATTTTTACATGTTTTAACCGATGAAACACACCTTCTAGCTCGCAATTGTTATCTATTTTTAATGACCAAAAAATGTTTGAATTGGCAATGCAATGTTTTTATGAAAATCATTATTCCGTTCAGTCCATAAAATATAAGCATTGCTTATTAAGCAAGCGCATTTTTAGGAAATGGCTGCAAGTTTTTGGAAGTAGGGAATTTTGCGGAATTCAGTTAGGGTCTTAGCACTTGGGTGAATGACCTTTAACTACTAAATTATCACCTCTGAACCTGGCTGTTCAAATCTGTCGTCACCATGGTTGTTGTTGTTGAAGTTGAAACACCTTTGCTGCATGTCAGTGTCTAGTGTCTGCGTCACTTCAATTTTCATTAGTTCAGTTGTTCTTTGCGCTTTTATTAGCCTATTTCTCTGAAATTTAACTGAATTTACTGGATCAATTTGGACAATCTTGACAAGTTGGTTAATTGATTATTTAACTGAATGTTTAGCTGCACTATAAAATAAAGTGAAAACGGCTAATATTTGTCTGCAAGATGTTGAGTTCCAGTGGTGTCCGCTGGACTATATTCTGGCTCACGCTGACATTTTCTTCAGGGGTCTTATCCCTGAAAGGTGGTCGAAAGTAAGTTGGTTATATTTTATTTGTACTGATGGGACTACCACAATAACATGAAGTTAATCCATTTCCAGGAATCGCCCAAAAGTTTAATTGGTTGCCGTTTGTTCTAAAAGTACCACGTATTTTTGATTTTCCAAATTTAGATCTCGGCAAGCAGGACTCTGTCATGGGCTCGGTGTTTATAAGGTACCTGTACTTTCGAGGAGCAGAATGTGTCGTTGCATGCATCGTCCCGATTGGCAGTATCCTCCAACAACACACTTCGACCCCATTCCACCGAACATTTATTTGCTAGAGTCTTTGGACATTGATTATGTCACCTTTGACGTGAAATACTTTCCACAGCTTGAGAACAGGGTTTGTGTTTATTTCGGTCACGGTTTTGCTGGTGGGACAATCCCACCGGACCTCAAAACGAGAGAGTTTGTGATTCAAGCGATAAACGAGCATGGCTGGCCAACAGGGCAATGGAATGTAACACAGTTTAACTTAATGTGCAATGCACCAACTACCATTGCTCGAAAGTGGCTGGCCGGTGAGGAGTTGTTTGGCATCAAACAGTGTCACAAGGAAGGTGACGACTATGCAGCATTTGAGGAAGGATGGTATACCGAAGCCTATCTCAACGACACCACTTATCCAAATCTACTCCATTTCCACTATCCGTTGGAAGGAAAAGTTGGGATGAGTGCTCTTGTTCATATTGAGGCATCTGACTTGATAAGACGGCCCAAGAAACTTAAATTCGTGTACGTAAGTCAGTGTTCAACTGATCCAAATGATTGCATATTTTAAATATTTCGAATTGTTCCATGTTGTTTTATAGCGTGGAGGCGGCGTACACGGATGCAACCTCAGGAACGGGTATTTCAATGCTGCGAATGGAATCACAGACTTATGACGTTGCGTACACTACGCCTCAGAAAATTACAGTGACACCGTCCAGTGGCACTAGCGATGCTGTCTTGAATCTGGACTATGCCTATCAAGTTCGTACTAAATTTGGAACACCACCAAATGATTCGTGCATAGAAGTCCCACCCGTGCCTCCTCCAATCCCCACTTATGATGAAAATGCATGCGTTTGTATACTAAAGCCACGCGCACCAATACTACAACGCTTACCAGATCCTTCTACTCCTTACACTAATCACTCTCGACTTAACCTAACGCAAGCTATTCCGGAATTCAAAAACGACAATGTAACATTACTACCGAGGGAGCTTGAAGATTTTCAAAAGCTGTACAATGACACCTACATATTCTATCCAACGGACCCGTCGCTAGAGCACACACTAGTAATTCTCTACCCCTTCTTACCCGTGTACAAGGATCGAGAATTCAGGGAGAGGGAATTCATGATTGGCGATTTTAGATTTGATACTGGTCTGCCTATTGGCAGATTTCTAGATCCCTTCGATGACACAGAAGAACCCCTTTATATTCTCGCATGCGACGAAGCCGTTGTAAGCAAGGGCATTGCTAATTTGACTTGGACACGTCCTCCAGCCCCAGCTGTTGGAAAATGCTTACCTCCTGACCCGGTACTTTGTCTATGTATAATTGCGTGATTGTCAATTTTAATTTTAGAGGATATGTGTTTGCTGATTTAATTAATTTACAGACTGTAACCGATCCAAAGCAGCAACCATGTTACTTTCACTTCCACTCTGACTACTTTTTTATTGACTGTGTCGAAGTGTGTGATAAACCAAAGTACGTTTGCGCAGTGTGGACCTATGGCGAAAAAACAAGTTCGTCCTCTTCATCAGGACTTCCGTTTGAATTTCAGTTCATGTAATTTGACATATTTTGTCATGAGAAGATCTAGATTCATCTTTCAAAATTCTTGATGATGCTAACCTTGAGTGCATTTTGTGATTTCATAACAGAGCGAATTCAGTGTACTATGAAAACCAGCACGTAACAGTAACAGACATTATAGTCCCTCCCACTGGGGCCAGTTGTTCCTCAAAGCCACCTACCTCTGGGCCAAAAGAATGGAATCTTCTGGAAACACACCTTTTCAACTCAATCTACTTCAAACGATCTGATGTTTGGTTGTATAATCCTCATGCAATCCGCAAGTTTAGGTTTGTGGACGTCTCCAGCACTAACACGCTCAGCATTGTGGATGAAAATTATATCAACAGTACCAAAAACATGACAATAGATGAGTGTCTGGAACCGGCGACCTACTTCCTGGAAGTAAAAGATAACAACCTCTGTCTGTGCACATTCTGGGGAGAAAATATTGTAACGTGGCAGACGCATTATGGCAGAGCCACATCGTGCACCCACGGGGCAAAGACAAAAAGTTTCTTCGAACATTTCAAAATTGAGTTTCACTCTAGAGAAGTCGATAATGTTAAAATTCGAGTGTTCGCTGATTTAACTCCTCCATACGATGTACTTTTAAAGGATTATTTTGTGCTTCACGCCATATACATTCAAGGTATGAAACTTTTTTATCAGAATAACCGAATAATGTACAATATAATGCATGAATTTACTAGTTTTCTCTTTATAATCACATTTTTTTGTCAGGTATGGACCAGTTAGGGAATCCAGTTGGAAATTTTCACCGGGGTCATTGGGTTGACATTAACAACATAGTAGATCTACTCTGTCCACACTCGCAGTTCCCACCACCCTCAAGCGCAGTGGCTGCACGGTATCCAATTTTTGATGTGAAGGATTGTCCAACACACCCATCGCCGCAATATAGAGTAAGTATTCGATAAGTAGCAGGTATAATGTACAGAAACGATGAATGAAATATCACAAACAGGCTATCATTGGATGTATTTTCTTTTAATTATTTTAGACCGCAAGTGTGTTCTTGTACCAAAACCGATGGAGAGATGAGTAAGTACTTAAATATTGTTTAGAAAGCATATATTTAAAAATTCACTTAATTTCCCTTTTCTATTTAGCTATCCAATAGTTTGTGCTCAATTCACGTTCAAGGCTGGCGTACACCCCAACGTCAAACGAATACAGTTTATGTAAGGCGGTAAAAGCAATTCACTGTGTTTAATTGTATTTCATACTTGAAAAATACAAGTGTACTGTATGAAAATGCTTGCTTGTTTTTGGAACAGTGCATTTCTTCGGATTGAGGACAAAAAAGATGATGGACACGCGTACATGGTGGAATTACGAACTGACTCGTTGGATGCAAAGGACATGAGCAAAGGAGCGCCAACCCCTGTTGTGAAAGGCAAATGGGAGGACACTCAAGTAACCTATCCACCATTGAACTATGAATACTACAAAAGTTCATTATCTCCAGATATTGTCCATTGGTACAGACCTTGCTTGGAACCGGTTAGGGTAAGAAGGAAGGATAAAGATGTGTCAAATTGAAAACTGACATGTTGCATGTGATTAATAATAACATAATCTTTCTTATAGGATCCCGAGCAATTGTTCACTGTTTGTAGGCATTACATAACCACACCAGTTGTGAAAGACGAGTATAAGCAACAGAGTTATAACTATAAGAGTTTACCATTATGACAACGAATACAAATATTAAAATGTATTTTATTTGAAATATACAGAAATCGACCTGACCTGGATGCCATTATTGACAAATACAATCACGTTTGCGGGCAATGGCTCCTTGCGTATAAAAACTTTGGAGGTACTCATCCCTATACTGTAAAGTTGAAGACAAAACTGGACCAGGAACTTCAAGCCCCAAGGGACAGGGCGATACATATCAAAAAGTGTTTTTCCTTGCAAGCGTTTAAAACTCGCCGAAAAAATGCATGGCATGTTCGCTTTCGAGTGAATGGCAACGACAGTGATTGTGATAATTATCGGGTGCCTTACTTGAGGGAAGCTGCAATGGTGGCATACAATGAAGAGGTAAGAATAGCTTGCTTCAATTAAGCCTTGGATTGTCATGCATTTATATTTATAATATATGTATTTGTATAAAGGGATTTCCTATTGGAAGACCAGGTGGTAGGATTGAAGAAGGAGGAAGCTTTGAGTTGTTTAACCACTTTGAAACTAAGAATACAGGTAAACATGAGCATTGCATTGATGATGACATTCAATTGACTCTGGACGACGTGATCGACAACGACAAGATGGCTTTTCACTCGGATAAAGCTAGATGCCTATATCAGGATAGTCTTTTGATACCGGCCTATCAAACTGATCCTGCATTGTTTCATCAAAATGTATTAACATAATTATTATAAGATTTTTGTGTTTGTTATTGTGTTATGCAACTTATATAAAAGCCCTTTTTTGATTGTTGATGATTTAGTGGGGAAACCCAAGCATTAAGTTTGTGCCAAGTTTGATGATTTGGGGCAACTTTAAGCGTCTCCACAACGGATTTTGTGCCATCTGGTTTTTCCCTTATATCGAAACAGTCACACCAGCAGTCACACCACCCATGCATGTTCAGTTTGTGTAAGGAGTAAATACATGTTTATATAATAATATGAAAAGTTAAGAGCCTTGACCTAAAGATTTTCTTCATACCAGTTTGGAAGTACAAATTCAACATGAGGGCGTTAGTCCTACGCCAACGGACGGAGAACCTGACAGAATTATTACAGTGCGTAGTCCCAAGTACGAATTTCATTACGATAGTTCAGCAAAGAGCTTTAAGGACGCGGCTGGTGTCCCAGACTTGATTAAAGAAGCGACTGATGGCGTCAACTTAGATGCCTCAGTTTCCGACAGTTGTCACGCTGAAGAGCAAACGATCGTGATAAAAAAACGTCCAGATGACGAGTGTGTATGTGAACTAAGGAAACCGTTACCTGTGGGAAGCACTCCACCACCAGGCCAAAAACCCCTCTGCCTTTTAAAATATGAATTCTACAATAATATTTTCGACAACCGGCTATACCGTGTGTGCCTTTTACAAGAGAAAACCAGATTTGGACCGGAAAACTTTCCAGACGACGATTGTCGAACAAAGTTAGAGTATCCACGACCTCCCGAAATATTCCCAAACGAAGAAATTACACTTGAAGGAACGGATGAAGAAGAGTATAACAACACTGTTATTTTGGAACCGTTTGATCCAACCGATGAAGTGTACTATGGTTGTGGGCTTATAAAAAGATGCATTAGTCGATTTGCTGATGACAAGGTGGAACGAGAGTGTATCCGTGATAAGAGTTGCGGCATGATCGTGACGTTTGGCAAAGGTCTGGGTGAGGCTCATCACGCTGCGGATGAAATCACAATTGAAATCTATGCAGTTGCGCGAGGGTGGGCGGCAGTTGGGATCAGTCCGCAAAATGAAAGAATGGTAATCCAAATCTATAGTTTACACTGTATATTTTACAGCATTTAATTATTTCGTAATAAAGTAAAGTGCATCTTTTTAAAAACTTCTTCAGGGGGAGGATTATGTAGCAGAATGTGCTAAAGAGGGCGGCGAAGTAAACTTGTATAATAGCTGGAACTTGGGAAGAACAAACTACCGAATGGTACTAATGATTTAACTTTAAATTTTCATTAAGGTTATCTTTGTCACTTATTTGTTTTATTGAGTAGAGAGGAGAGCAGGGAGTTAATGATCGTCGAAAGGCAGTCCTACGACCCGTGAAATCAGTGTTCTATCAAGATAAATTGTACTGTAAATTTTACATCAAGAAAAAGTTTACGAGGATAGACCCTATTCAGAAAAACACGTACGAATATGACTTGGATGAGCTGTACTACTACATTACCGCCTTCTCTCACGCCCTAACGGATCCGTATGGTGAAAATGAGGGGAATATTCGTACCCACGTTTTTAATGGAGGAAGCTCTGAAATTGGAAAGTCAAAGTTTGCTGGTGGGGAACGGCTCTCAGTATGTGATTTGCCATAATATCAATTAATTTGTCTAGTTTAATGCAAAGATGAATGAATATGAAAAAATAATAAACTTAAACAATTGTGACTTTTACAGCCTCTACCACACGAAGCCCGAAAGTTCCGGTTGCACGCATTATTCATGATTCTCGCTTGGATGTTCTTTTTGACGCTGTCAATATTTGTCGCTCGCTATTTCAAGGAAACTTTGGTCAACACAAAAATATTTAAAATGGACTTTTGGTACTTTGTACGTTTAGAAATTTGTATGAAAGTATAAATTCGCCATTTGAACTTCTTGAATCCAAATACATGGTATTGATTTTCTGTAGACGCATGTTGTGACCGGGACTCTAGCATTATTATGCCTAGCAATTGGAATCATGTTCGAGTTATCTGCCAAAGCCGGATGGCGAAGCATGTTCCGTTCCAATTTCCACACATACTCTGGAATTGTCGCGTTCTGCTTCTTCATGTCGGAAATCGTAATTGGGCTGGCAATGAAGCGGACATTGGAGCCAAAGAGACCACTTATAAACTGGGTGCATACAGTTATGGGTCATATTGCGTATAACCTAGCTAGTGAGTAGTTTTTAACAGTTTGCCAGTTGCAAGCAAAATTTTTTGCAGCTAACGCATCACACATCTGCATCTAAATGTTTGCATGTTTTTCAGTTTTCAATATGGCCTTCTCTGACCGTGTGGCATATGGTTTCCTGGCATGCAATTTTACAACATATTGTTTTGTTTGGTTGGCTGTTTACTATGCATTGCATGCATTTATGTCGGTGAGGAATCGATAAAAATTCGAATGCTTTTATGTTTGTGATAAATTCTTTGTTCTTTTTTAATGTGTAAATGATTTATAGTATCATTACTGCTGGGTCGATTACATCCTTGGAAGAAGCGTGCTGAGTAGGAGAAATAATGCCTTCAACGTCCTAACTCAAGCACCTCACATTGAAACAGAGGTTGCTGGGGCAGAGAAGAGTCGCTTTAGCTTGAGAAAAAGTAGAAAGTTGGCGGATCTGGAGGCCCAGCGACAATCTAACATCAAGTCTGGGAGACATAAAATTGAGGAGGTTCCCGTAAGTGTCCGAAAAACGGCAGATTTGTGGTTACTATTATGTGATTTGTAATCACTGATTACATTTTGATTTTTAGGGCAAGTACATCAGAGTAGTGGCATTGGTTACATTCACTGTCATAACGTGTGTTTACACTTTTTGGGCCGTGCGTAAAATTGTGACCTATCCGGTACTCTGCTACGACTTTTATGAACTGAAAAATCTTGAGGAACACGGATTTAACTAGTTTTTGTACATATGAAGGGATATTGGCTATACTTAGTATTATGTGCAAACACAGTGTATACTTATATTTTTTTTCAAATGTTTGTAGAATGGTTTATTTATATTACATGGTATAAGTAGCAATTTACATTAATAAATTATGGCACAAAATGTAACTTTCCTATTTTCTTCTATCATTTTCATTATCTAAGTTTCCCCCGTAATCTTTCAAAAGCTGATCAGGTTCTATTATACTTCTCAAATAGTTTTGCCATTCTGCTTTGTTTGTACCAAATGTCACGGTCGAATCTCGAACAGCACTGGAAAGGACTGGTCGCAGTAGGCGCATTGCAATTTCAAATACAGTTGGAGCTACATGGAAACAAGAAATATGACAAGGTTAATTACGCCTACTCGTTTTCTCGTATATGTTAGCTATGTAATTGCAATAATAAGTCGGCTTCCATACCATTAATCAGAATTGCTTTATCGTTCGTCCAGGGAAAATGAGTTTGCAGTGTTTGTACATAATAAAGAAATAATGGCATACCTATGGAAGTTTTCAGACATTTTAAAACCCAAAATACTTTTTAATAGTTCAGTAAATTACGATTTGCTATACTTCTTTCATAACTTTCATATTAAATCAGATTTATTAGCATTTTCATACTGTCTTACATGAAATGCATCCCTGTTGAACCACATTGTAATCCTCAAGATCCAAAATCTGAAATGAAAAAAATAATTTGGTAGAAACAATCGACAAAAAACTAACAAAATCTGAAGCTTATGAATGAAAGCACATTTTAAATTTAAAAAATCACAGCAATTTGATATAAAACAAAAAATATTATAGCATTCTTCAAACTTACCAAAACGTATTGTGTAGCATTTTTGCCTTGCTCCTGTAGCTTGACCACTTGTCGGTATCCATCATCCAACATTTTATCGATATATCGCATGGCTCTGTTTAATTGTCCTGTTACAACACTTCGACGGACATCCCATTCACCAAATCTTATGTACACCACTGTAGAACCATACAATTTTGCAACAAAAATAATGCATTTGCCAAAAAACAATCATTACCATTGCGATTTTATCTACGTGATCGCTCAATTCAAAGGCAGCCAAAAGGTTTGAAAGTCATTATCAAATGGCACACGTGACCTTTTGTGCAATCAGTGAGTGGTCTCAATAAAAAACCATTATCATTTTGCTTTCAAAAAATACTTACGTGGTTTACCCTCCTTGTCAAGACCTTTAATCACGTAGGGATACAAAGACTCCATATCTGACCTGAGAGTAAAGGTAACAGAAAGATGAAGGAGAATAAATTGAAAGAGAGAGGGACTGCTGTTGTTACTATGAAAATTGCCAGCATCAACTATTACCAGTTTTCTTCATGAATCGAATCCATATTACGTTCCTTCCTCCACTTTAAATTATCCAGAATCATTCTTTCGGCAGCGTCCACGTCGTTGTTTGATGCTGTAATGGACAATAAGCACCCAAACTATTAGAAACTGCACCAACCAGCCAACGTATGCATAAGTGCTGTTCAATAATGACTTGCCTCGAACCCACGTAATTAGGTACGCATCTTGTTTCATATAATTATGTTGCAGTTTAGGCTCCACTCTCTCCTTTAGCTTATCCAGCGTCACCTTCTCGGAATATGTCAAGGTCAGGAACTGTTCTATCGACACACTCTCCACTGCATTTTTACTGAGGTACGCCAAGGAAAACGCAACCCCCAACAGAACAATTTGAGCCTTATTTCTACACCTTCTCATATTGCCCCACAGTTTAAATATTATGAACTACAGAAGGTTAAAATATCACTTTTCAACAAAGGCAACGTTTCTAGAAACCACGTTGTTTCTCATCGGAGTTTGCCAGCTTAACCGTTTCTGATGACGCGTGTGTATTTGTTGAGAAAGGTGGTCGTGCCTCAACGAATTCACTCAATCAAATGCATCGGAATCTACCGTTTTAGCACCAAATCTAGCCAGATATATGTTTTTTTCTTTTGGGAAAACAGGCTTAATGGCAGCTAAAACAAGACAAGAGGACAATGAAGCGCATGCCAATTATCCCTGAGCTGATTCCAATTGTAACTGTTCTGTTGTGTGTCTCATCGTCTTCTGAAAGTTTGTGTAGTGTTGTGTGAGAGAAGTAAACTCCATTTTTCTCAGTCAGCCTTATAAAATATTCCTCTTACTTCTTAATCTTTAGATCAATTCCACATTTTGTGGAAAGGCAAATGTTGAAAATAAAGCAATTTCAGATTATGCATGTCTGCTGCATTATATATTAGGTATATACATAAAAAGAGGCACAGGTATAAAATGAGGCTTTATAGATTTGCAGAGAGCTTTAATTTTGCACAGAAAGACGCAAATAAGGTGATTATGAACTATGAACGAATCAAAAATCATGTGTAGGCTACATAATTTTCTTGACTCTTGTCTTGAAATTAGAATTTGTTGAAAAACATGTACAATTATTAGAGAGCAAGAGCAAACCAACTTTGTTGTCACGTAACACATATAGGTAATCATATCCAAATATGCTGATATGAAATTGCTGGAGAATTCTTTTAAGATGTTGCTGCACTTTTGGTTTGGAGTTTTGGAGATATCTTTACGCATTCGCCCACATACAATGGAATTTTTTGGCAATATAAAGCAACTTTTGCAATCAATACTTTGTACTTGTAAAAACTTTCATGATTCCGGTTTTCAACTTTCGAGAAACAGACACTGTAATATAAAACGTGTGTCATGTGTCCAGAAAGCATTGACGTGACGGGAAACAGTTTCGTGAGTTGATTTCATTGATGACGATGAAGATGAAAATCTCATTTTTGCATAATATTACTTGTTCCCACCGCAGAAACAAATGTTCCGACTATGTGAATTGCACTATGTAAAGGAAGATAATCAAATAATATATAGCAGAGCTAATTACTGATGCATGAGTTGACTTTCCCTTTCATTTCAGTTCTAGTGAATAATCCTGAATTATATGGCATAACGAGTGATTGTTATGCATATTTTATGTGTATTATAACTATGAGCTACACAGACTTATATAATTACTTGCTATCATGGATCTTATTTCTGTGCAGCTGATAAGCCTTTGATCGGTGATAGCAACGTAAATGAATTTACACACTAAATTTTCACACGGTCGATTTCAAAAAGGTAGTTCAAGTGCAAAAAATGCTTTGAAAAGAAATCACATATACAAAACGCAGGCAAGTAATGTCCTTTTTATACGCTATAATTATGGAGTTCTCTTTTAGCGAACTAGAAAACTTAATTTACAAATCATGAAATGCATAAAATTTGGCGTTTGCATGTTGTATTTGATATCATGTTGTCAATTAGGAACTTGTTTTACATTTTTATTGGGCTAATTGTTGCGGACACCAACTGTTTTATGAACTAGTTCATCCAAATTTCTTTGTTCTAATTTTATACATAATAAATTTAATGAATTAATAAGCATGAAAATCATGTCACTATAATTTCAAGGAACTTTAGACCGATTTTAAGATTTTGAGTTGAGTTCTGGTGAATGGATTTTTAGAATGAGGACAAATTTCAAAGTTTGTGTAGAAGACTCTGGAAAAACAATGTCTATATTTAAATAATGTCTAGATATTGTTTTGTATACGGTTAAATAATGATATTATGTTGTTGTCAATTAATGCCTCCATAGACAGTAATTAACGTTTCGACGTTTTTGGAAAAAGCATCTCTTTTTGTATTCCTGATAAAAAATGACTCATCGTATCTTTTGCAATTCTCATAAGTTGAAAAGCATCTTGAGATTAGCTTCATTCAAGGTCACGAATTTATTTAGCAATTGGCAAGTGCATAAAGTACTGCTAGCTAGCCTACTGCATAAATTTGTTGATGACTATATGCACTTGTTAATGGTTAAACAGACTTTCAATTAAGACTGTTTCGTATTCAATGAAATTGCGCTACAAGCTGACTAAAGCCAACATTGCTCAGTTTAACATTTTACTTGTATTGTCATTTTATAATTTGTGTTTAAGAACAAAGAAGCTCGTTCAAAGCACATGCCATTAATGTCATGTCGCCTTTTCTCTGTGTTTTAGTTGTAGCAATAATTAATTATTTGCAAAATTTTCATAGTTTAAGACATTTTTATGCAGAGAAGACATAGGTATGTTCAGGTTTTGTGTAATTGTTAAAGACCTTGGCTTGACAACAACAAACATAAAAGGACTTGAAAAATTCTGTGCAAGAAAAGCTACGTGTATAATAACTTTACACTCTACTTTGTTAAATATAATTTATCCTTTTTTTTGAATATTTTCCGTAAGAAATTTAAGCAAATTTATGTGCAAGTGCTATTGACAATGACCGTTGAGTCATGCTCCCTATTATGCCGTGATGCTTCAGAGCTACAACTTCCGGAAACACACACTTTGTAAACGCTCATTGTAAAATATAGCGTTAGAGGTGCCATTTACAAAGCACATAGAATAAATACAATATGAGAAATATTTTTGCAAGTCATTTCGTTTGTTGGCGAGTAAACACTTTGGTATAAAATGTTTTTTGCTCACAAGCCATTTATTATAAAAGTGTAGTCCAAAACATCATGACTTGCTGAGAGGGCGTACCAACACTTTTAAAATAATACATTTGGAAAATTAGCAGCAACAAAATCCAAAAAGTCTTCTTCCGTAACCATTCCAGAAGGCAGAATATGTGGACGAGGAAGCTTTTCAATTGTTCCTTTAAACTCCCCTTCTGTTAGCACTTCATATCCTGTGACGGTTACCTGTAGATACCATGATGATGATAATAACTATGTATTTTGATGATATTCTGCATTCTGCAGTGCAGAATCTGCTCTGAATGAAAGGAAATATGTTTTCAATGCTTACTTGGAATGATTCAACCAAAAAATATTTCAAGCGCATGTGCCGAAAAGCACGCTCAAAGCATTCATCCGTAATGAATCCCTTGTTGTAGCGGTTGCGGATTTCCAGCCTTGACAAATGTGTCAAATTCATAATTGCTGGCCTTTGCAATTCTTTCGGTCCCAATAGTCCCCAGTCAGTCAAGTTGAGACACTCTTCCAAAATCAACACCCTTAGCTTGCCCAGCGTCTCAAACACGAGCAAAAAGTCATCATCCGGTACTGTCCACCCATTTACATGCAGTTTCGTCAAGTTTCCAAATCCACCCACAAAATCCCTTGCCCTGATATAATTTTGTGGAGTATCATGGGAAAATTGTGGCCATTGCAATACAAATTCCTTCAAATGTTCCCTCTCTCTCCCCACAACCAACAATTGAATTAATCTATTAAGCATTGCAAAATTAGGATCCTCCCGACTTCTCGAGTCCATTACAATTGTCAAATGTTTCAAATTGGGATAAGGCGTGAATTCCCCAATCGGATAAACGTTTCTCACGTCGCATCGGGATGACCTCACATACAACTTTTCCAGCTTATCCCATTTGTCAATAGATCGCCTGTCATCAATTTTCTCTGTCAGCGACATTATCCTTTGTAGAATATTTCCCTCATGTGTAAAAAGGTACTTGACATGTTTCTCAGTAACATTTATAAATTTTGTACTAGAGCCAATCTGCACACATGCTTCTGCTACCACCGGAAAATGTTTGGAGAAGAGTCCGCCCACGTCCAAAATTTCAATATCAGTTTTTATCGGTTTTGTCATGGGTTTCTTATGAAGATATTCACTAATCGGTCCAATAAGCCATTTCAGCTGAATTTGTTTCAAGTTGTCCCAGCTTATTGATTGTGGTCCTTGTGGTCTTGGAACATTGACCACTTGCAGTTTTTTACATCTTTGCAAAAATGTTTGGTAGAATGAGAGTTGTTTCACTTCGTTAAAATAAATTATTCCAATTGTAAGACCCTTCAGCTCGGTGAAAATGTCCAATAGTTTGGGACACTTGCTTTTGAGCATTTTGTCAGAAGCAATGACAAGTGTAGGATTTTGACGGAGGTCCATTTCATCAATTTTTAGGTACTCAAGGGATTCACAAGATGACAGAAATAGAATTTCAGCGAGACCGCCATTAAAGTGATGAATATGAAGAGTGCTAATGTGACTACTGAAAATGGAAACAAATGATGGGAAGCTAGCATAATTGGTGAAGGATTTTTCTGGAAAGGAAATGCATTTCCATTTGCTCGTGGTAGGGAATACTTTTGAGTAGGTGATCAGTGTAGTCATTTCTTCATTAGAAGATACAGTCAGGTGGAAATGTGAAAGGAAGTTGGTAAGATTGTCCACCCAAGTTTTCGTAGCATGACAAGTCAAACGAAGGGATAGCAGAGCTGTACCGTCAAGATGCTTAAGAATTTCTTCAATGACCTGTACAAAAATAGGATGACAGTGTGATACCTTTACATGGCAGTTGCAAAACGGTCTATAGAAGCACCCAAGAGTAGTGTAGCTAAGAAGTTTTGGGTTTTTGCTAGTGCAATAAGATTTTATAGAGAACATGAACAAAGGTTTAGGCTTTCTTATAGCTTGTTAGAGAGCTGTAGGTGCCTACTTACGAGATGGGGAAGCTCTGTGAAGAGTACAGCATGTGAATACGAAAGAGTTTCTGCGTTGCACCCCAGTGCAGCCTCGTTCCCAGATTCTGCAACGGCACATGCACCACAGTCGTTGTTGTCGCTGATGCTGTTCGGCACACAATGGTCTACTAGTGCTGCCATTGATGCAACTGATGTACCTACTTCCTCCTCTGCCACCACTACTACCTCCGTCTTTGCATTCTCATACTCGTTCTCGTGAGAATAAACGGAAGTGGATGAAGCTGGGATCTCGGGTTGACAAATAATAGGATTTTCGATTTGTAGCACATTTTCATTGCAAGTGTTGCCGTTACAAGACAACACATTATCTGGGAAAGGAGCAAGAAAAGTTGATTCTTCCATTTTATATTTTGATTCGTGTATTACCTCAAATTGTAGAAAAATACACTTTTTACAATAACAATTTTCCACTAAATAATGCACAATTCACACTAGCAAATTACGAAAAAGTTGTACACTACATTGTACACTAAACAAAACAAATTACTTGTCCGTTGCAGATTGTTGGAGCTAAAAGTTTTACAGCACCAGGCATTTTGGAGTTTGGAAGCCAGTTTTCTTGCTGCATTGGAACTGTTTTTGTCTAAAACATTTTTTGGGGTTTCTGACAAAAAGTTTTGAAATGTTTCCAACTAAATACTTAAAAATTCTGTGATGAGAAAATGCGAATATGTACTGCAGATGCGAACACATTGAGTAAGATAAGCACTACAAGTTTCATTATCACAAGCCTTATGTTATTTTGTATTTGATACGTTTTGATGGTGTGTTGCCAAAATCTGTCTTCTCACTCTTTCACTGCCGTCAGATATCATGCCCTTAACATTTGAAACTTAAGACATTAGCAGCATCTGTGATTTCCGCAGAAGAATCCAGTGCTTAAAAAGAACGGTTCCGTTAGAATACTCATTGATTTTCACCAGAGTGTGCAAAGTTTTCCAGTTGCCGGACAACAAGTTGGAATGCCTTACCCAGATAAAAATGCTTTTCCATCATCCTAGAAAACGTTGAAGGGAATTTACAATGATTTCAATCGGTCTGGAAATATTTTACATGTGGTAGTCATGAATTATTTCCAAATATCTATAAAGTGTATTTAATCTTGATTTCCCCCAAAAATATGTCATGGCAAAAGATGTATGTGCAGTGATAACTATGCTGGTAATGAATAGTGAAAAGAGCATGTCAAAAATGTACACTGTTCTTCTGCTGAAAGTTTAGGCTGAGAAATGAGATCATTTGGAAATGTTCCCGAGTGACGTAATAAGACCAGTGTCCATTAATGTGTGTAAGATGAACGTGAAAATGATTTATGATGATGGACGAGAATGCGCAAAGAAAGTGTTATCCTTGAAAGCAATAACATAATCTTGGAAACGTAGTATATTATGCGTCATTGAAGATATGATTTTGGAACTGATTCAATCATTTTACTTGTAATGTATCATAACAAGTATACCTTTATATACTAAAGCACACAGAATAGAATAATTTATCGTTTAACAACTAGAATATAAAAATATTCATAAAATGCTACAGTTTTAGTTTATTACTTTTTGAGCAGTACAAAACAAGTATAAATACAGCAGGATGCATGAAAAACCGTTATAGTGGATGTCTATGCATTACCCATAATTTATTAAACAATTAACGTTAATAAAATACATATACTAATACTACTAACAACTATTTTATAGAAACATATTGCCAACAATTCCATAAGAATGTAAACGCAAGAAGTATAGCAACAAAGAGTTCTTGATCATAATTATGTTAATTATACAAGCTTTTATACACAAAGTCAACAGTAGTTTAATTAATTTTGCCTTATTCTAGTCCTTCACTAAATGCCAGAATTGGAACTATGTCATCTTCCTTGGATAATGCTTGTCTTTTCAGAACAATAATACCATCTTCAGTTCCATCAGGGTTCCACTGAGCCATGCTCCATTCGACAAAGTCGGTATAACTTTTAAATCCCCAATCGGTTACAGTTTTTTCAATATTTATCTTGAAAGTTTCCCACATTAGCAGTTGAACATCCTGACAACAAACAATTTTGCCGTTGTACTTAATGACAGCTAGCAGTTTGTCCCAAACGCGTCTGAGTATCGATAAAAGTTCCTGTTCATCTTTTGGAAGCGCATTCTTCATGACAGCAGGAAACACAATAGTAACATTTCGTGTAGGAAGATCGTAAGCTTTAACCAATTCAGTTAGTTGCAAAACGGCCTTAGTTTCCTCCATACCAGGGAAAAGTGATTCCGAACCTAATACTGAATAACGCTCAGTCCTTATGTAGTCCACAAAGTGATTTATCTCTACTCCCGTTGGAAACTTTAGAATGTCTTCTCTGATAGCATTATAAATGCCATCAAACATTTTTTCACGTAAAACCGTAGTATCATAAATTGCAGGATCTTTGTTCTTTTTCTTCTTACAAGGATCTGCAGACCATCGGACTGGATGAGAGTAGCTTAGGTCCATAATACCAGGCCAGTATCCATTGATGATGTGGTGTTCCTGAGAAAGTTGGTAATCGACGAGTTTTGGTTCCAAGTGCTCATGGCGAATGAACAATGAAGTTGGTCCTGGTTGATTTCTAAATCTTGGCAACAAGAACAGTTCTGCATGATTTGGGCTGGTGAAGGGATTCGGATTGTAAATGGTGTTTACATTCCCACGGATTTCTCGAAGCATATCTTCAGAGTACACTGCATGCATCGTCACTCTCTTGTTTTCAAATTCATAATGACGTTGAATAGCAAGGACACACTTATCCAACCCGTAATTCTGTTTATAAGCTGTAAAATGTAAAGAGAAATATTGACGTTAATAATAATATGATGATGGTATTAGGTAACAAATTATCACGGAAAGAGTAAATCGCATGCATAGTAGTAGTAACATGAAGTCTCCAATATTATAAGTGTCATTTTACCCCGAAATGTTGTCAACTTTTGGTTGGACTTGGCAGCAGCTTCTTCGCTGTAGAGTCTGAAGTTTCTTAGGATGTTTTTTCCATACGCTGAATCAGGATTGATTGGGCCATACAGCTTTTCGAAAGCGAATAAAGCAGCTTGCTTGTTCTGTAGAGGACGTTTCCATTCAATTGTTCGCTCCGTATGAATTTGTTTTAGGATCCATTTCATTTCCTCGTCATTAGCTTGAAGCTGAAGGGATGCTTGGAAAGTTGAGTAATCGAATGCTTCATCATCTATCTGGAGTTTGGATTCCGACATCTTGGCAAGAGTTTCACAGGCAACCTTCCACATCCTCGTCTTCTGACCATCACCGGAAATATCAGCATATTTGACATTTTTCCAAGGAGTATCAATAGTAAGCTGTACGTCCGGATGAACAGTATCTTTGCTAATGTGCAATGATAAGTTGAGCTTCCTACACAGGTTAGTAATTAGTGCATTTCTTTTTTCCATAGCTTTGTCAGGATCACAAGAAAATAATTCCGGGACTTGTAGACGTGCTGGTGTTTTTGGCACATCTAAAGGATTCGTGATGGCAGTGCGCCACAATGGGCGCTTCTCTTGTTTTTCCATGATGAATGTCAGAGGTCACTGCATCTAGGTTTATAAAGTTTAAGTGAAACTTGAAATGTGTGATGATGTAAATCCAAAAGAGTACCTACTTAAATTATTGTGTCTACAAATCTGCAATAAAACTTA
This sequence comes from Entomobrya proxima, assembly GCA_029691765.1. Lineage (NCBI taxonomy): Eukaryota > Metazoa > Arthropoda > Collembola > Entomobryomorpha > Entomobryidae > Entomobrya > Entomobrya proxima. The sequence continues at coordinate 8,725,664 of CM056168.1, forward strand.
CCAGTTTTTCACAAATTTTAGTAGTGTTTTGATAAAAAAGTAATTAACACAATATATTAAATTTAATAGCCTTAAATTTTAAATGATTTCACGAAATTTTAAGCCGAAATGGATACAAGTTATGTTCGAAGGAAACAAACAACGATTAATGTGTTCGGCAATGTCTGGAATGAAATGGCATGTATGGTACATTATGTGTGTATGGTAATATAATAATTATGTAAATCTCTTGGATTTTTCATCAGCAAGTTTTCTTGATGCATCTAAAAGTACATAACATACATAGTAAATTTGCCATTACAAAAACTAAGTAAATCGCGTAGAACATAGTTCAACTGCGCTAATTAAAGTGGCCAGATATATACAAATGATCTTTCTTTGAATAATGCCACTTTCGTCTAGCGGAAGTACAAAAGTTGACATGAGGTGCAAGAAAATGCAAATGATTTGGAACGTATAATTTTAAAGCTCGATGATGATTGACTTAGGTAGTCTAATAATGATATGTAACAATGTGATGATGAGGATAACAGTGGTGGAAGCTTTCCATGCCCATCATAGTTGTCAAGATTATCATCATAGGAACAAAACGCAGTACTTTAAATTTTCAACGCGTTCGGTTTTATCTGGCGTGAAATGAATATGAAACTGGCATTTGACAGTTTGAAGTTGATTTTTTAGTTGGTTGATGAGAATTACTGATGAGCTTTACTGGAATGACACCTTTTGCGTTGCATCATTTGATATTCCCAAGTTTATGTCATTTATTACTGATAATACTTGATGAATTACAATTACCTTTACCTTCAAGTGCTCCAGAATACTTATATGTTATCTTTTGCATTAATTCATCATGAACATTCATTGCCTAACATTTACGAATTAATAAGTTCAACTTGCAACTTACTGAACGCAATCAGTCACCATTTGGAACATGTTTAAATAACTTGACATTCATGTTCTAAATATTAGGCAATAAAGTAGAATATGGTATCCAAGAAAGTAGGAGCACTTCTTGTGCTCCTTCAAATAAGCTCCTGCTTTAGCGTTCCAGTAAAAGAGAGTAAAAATGACGACTTTTTGTATGGTACTTTTCCAGAAGGCTTTTTGTGGGGTCAGGCCACTTCCGCCTACCAAATAGAAGGAGCTTGGAATGAAGATGGTACTTATAAGCCATATTTCTTGTAACGCTAACTAGCAAATTTTGTTCGGGAAAACATTTTAAAAATGATTTATTACAATTTGGAATAAAGGCAAGGGTGAGTCCATTTGGGATTTCTGGGCGCATGAAAACAACGGTTCCAACATTGCCGATGGTAAAAACGGCGACGTTGCCTGCGACTCTTATCATAAGTACCCAGAAGACATTCGCGTTCTTAAGGAACTTGGGGTAAACTTTTACCGCTTCTCCATTGCCTGGACCCGTATCATTCCAACTGGTCGTTTGGCTGATGGTGTCAACCAAGCTGGAATCGATTACTATAACAGACTGATCGACGGTTTGCTGGCAGAAGGTATCCAACCCTTCGTAACATTGTACCATTGGGAGGCCCCCTTGAAATTACAACAGGACGAAGGAGGATGGCTGAATCCCAACATTGCCAACCACTTTGCCGATTATTCTAGAGTAGTTTTTAGAGAATTCGGAGATCGCGTCAAGCTGTGGCTGACCTTTAATGAACCTCACGTTTTCTGCTTGGCCGACTGGAACTACGGAGCACGCAATCCTTTCAGGGAGCCCCCAGAGAAGCCATATGTATGTAAATTTTAATAGCATAACCAATTTTAATCATATACAGTTTTTTGTATGTGTGTATGTACTGTAAATGTGAACATGTTTTAGGAAATAGAATGAGTGGTTAAATCTTTGTTTTACTTTTTCCAAAGATCTGTGGACATCACGTTGTTTTAGCTCATGCTTTGGCATACAGGATTTATGAGAAGGAATTTAAGCCCACTCAGAACGGTCAGTTAGGTATCACCTTAAACACCAATTGGGCTCATCCGAAAGACGAAAGCAAATGGGAAGACAGGGCAGCATCTCGTCGAGCCATGTACTTTTCGGTAAGAATTGGTTTTATGGTTTCTGATGGAAGGATTCTTTAATTTAGATTTAGGATTCACAAACGTCTTGCATTATTAATTTTAGTTTGGATGGTGGGCCGATCCTATTGTTCATGGCCGCTATCCTCTGGTTATGCGTGAGCTCATTGACAAACGTGACGCCGACGCTGGACGCCCATCCCGCCTTCCAACTTTTGATGGAAACTGGACCGAGATTATTACGGGATCCACGGATTTCTTGGGAATCAATCACTACTCATCTCACTATGTAGAGCCATCCGAAACTAGTACATGGATTGATGGAGATGCCCACCTTAGGGGTAGTGGAGATCCAGACTGGGAAAAAAATGGCATCGGTTGGTCCATTGTTCCTTGGGGATTCCGTAAGCTGTTGACATGGATGCACGAGGAATACCATTTGCCAATTTACGTGACTGAAAATGGATACGGAGGCGAAGGCTCTGAGGGTCTTGATGACGAACCTAGAGTAAGATACTACACCAACTACATTAATGAAATGTTGAAGGCTATCAAACTGGACGGAGCTGATGTGCGGGGCTATGCTGCTTGGTCACTAATTGACAATTTCGAGTGGGCTTTGGGTTACACGTAAGCATATAGTTCATTTGTAGAAATACATTCTTGTGACGTCTGATAAATTAGGAATCATGTTTCAATTTCTCGGTTTAAACAGCGCAAGATTTGGAATCCATTATATCAACTACTCTGATCCTAATCTTACCCGCATTCCCAAAGCGTCTGCTTACAAGCTCAAGGAAATATTTGCAGACCACGGATTTCCAGAAGAAAAGTCCAACTGGATTAGCTATTAATAGTATTTTTTAATCATGTTGACTGTCAATAAAAGTAACTTATTTTTAAAATGAATTATCATGAATGGCAATTGTGAGTATTTTTATTTGCGTAAGTTCTATTGACATTGACTTGTCGACAATCAAACAAAATCGCTTGGGCCATATAACGAGGGATGCCTAAAATATCATACAAGCAAGGTTATCAGTTTATGATTGCGCGTGTGCGCAAAAACAACTTGACTGATTGATTGATGAAATGCCCATGAAATAAGTCCATTCCAGTTTTAAAAGATGAGGTGACATTTACTTTTTGGAACTTCAAATTTGTTTAATCCACACACGCCACAATAGTTGTTAATTATATTAAAACTGAATCAACGCATTGACACTAAAGAACAAAAGCTTTAGCATCAAGGAACAATGGATGATAATGTTATCAAGCTTATTTTAAACACGCATGTGTCCACTCAATCATTTTGAAAAGTCATTTTACGTAGAAAATGGGTTTCGATTAGCTATATTAGCTTTGCACCATTTATTCAGAATCGGCTTTTGGTACACGGTTTGTCATCCGTAAAGATTCGTTCCCTTAAAATAAACGTAAAAAATGATGATAACTGTGTCGACAAAACTAGTATTAGTTAGCTTGACCCTAGCTACTGTAGTGACTGCGCGTAACAAAGATGACTTTCTTTACGATACTTTCCCCGATGGCTTCCTTTGGGGAACAGCTACTTCCGCTTATCAAATAGAAGGAGCTTGGCAAGAGGATGGTAAGTCCGCCTTACCAATGGTAAGATTTTTACAATGTATCTTTAATTTGTCCTATCATTTATATTGAAAGGCAAAGGGATGACAAACTGGGACTTCTGGGCTCACGAAAACAACGGAAGTAACATGGCCAATGGACACAATGGAGATGTGGCTTGTGATTCGTATCACAAGTACAATGAAGACATTGCTTTAATGAAAAATATGGGGGTTAGTAACAGAAGTTCACATTCGTGAATTAAAGTGCTTTTCCATGTTCTGAATTTTTATTTTTTCAAACAACAAGGCTAAGTCATACCGTTTCTCCTTCTCCTGGGCAAGAATTGTACCAACTGGTCGTGTTGCTGATGGAGTAAACCAAGCTGGCATTGACCATTACAACCGTGTAATAGATGCACTGGTAGCTGCAGGAATTCAACCATTTGCAACGCTATTTCATTGGGATGTGGGTTTTCCACTGGTCCAGGACGGTGCCTGGTTAAATGAAACAATCGTGGACCATTTTGCAGATTATGCTAGGATTGTGTTCAGAGAATATGGGGATCGAGTCAAATTTTGGCTGACCTTTAATGAGCCACACGTATTTTGTCCTTCCGAATGGCAGTATGCTAAACATGATTTTTTACATGACCCACCGGTAGAACCGTACATGTGCGCACATAATGTCATCAAAAGTCACGCAGTAGCTTACAGAATATATGATAAAGAGTTCAGACCTACGCAACAGGGCAAGGTCGGAATAACGCTGAATTGTGATTGGCCAGAACCAAAGGATCCAAATAACCAAACTCATGTGGAAGCTTCGGATAGATCAATGCATTTTCATGTAAAACCATATTGCAACATTATAAAATCAATAAATTATGTTTTAAATTAATTTTCATTCATGTTTAGTATGGTTGGTGGGCAAACCCACTTTCCCGAGGGGAATATCCCCCAATCATGAGAGAAATTTTGGATGCAAAGAGCGAAGCTGAAGGAAGGAATTCCTCAAGACTACCAACTTTTGACGAAGAATGGACAAAAATTATTAATGGTTTGCAATTAATATTTTGATAAGGAAGGGGTTACCTTTATTGGAAAGATTTATAGGATTTATACCGATTTGGGTAAATTATACAATACCGATTTATACAATAAGTTGTTTTTCATAGGGACGCTGGATTTCTTTGGCTTAAATCACTACTTTTCGTATTACGTGTTGCCTAGTAATGGTTCCAACGGCTGGTTGGATGGAGATGCCAACATAATGCAGGAGTATGACCCATCATGGAACTATACAGCAACTAATTGGCCAATTACTCCATTTGGACTTCGTAAAGTAATCACGTGGATCTCAAGAGAGTACGGCTATCCGCCAATTTATGTCACCGAAAATGGTTACGGTGGCTGGGAAGGTGATGGAGTGGAGGATCCAATCAGGGTAAACTTTTACAGAAACTATATCAACGAAATGTTGAAATCCATCAAGTTGGATGGCTCAGATGTCAAGGGGTATGCTGCCTGGTCATTGTTGGATAACCTAGAGTGGGTTTCGGGCTATACGTAAGTAAAAATTTACTACTTTGGTCCAATCAAACAATTACCAGTCACAATACATAAGTATATCATTATTTAGAATTCGTTTTGGGGTCAACTATGTTAACTTTACGGATCCCAATTTGACCCGAACACCAAAGCACTCTGCAAGCTCGCTTAGACAAATTTTCGCAGATAATGGATTTCCGCCAACATAATCATTTAAAATGAACTCTGCTCTATTGTTCTGAATCATTCGATTGTATGAATTACCATTTTCGAAATATGGATTGGTTCGTTATAAATAAATCAAAAATCTTACTTTGCACAATTCTAAAATTATTAATACAAAAAATTTATTTAGTTATCTCATTAATTATGACATTTATATCATATCATCATGGTTACCGAATTCCTTAAGTTTCACTGCCAACTGACTTTAACGGATGCAAAAGTAAAGCATATAGATAAGAGTACAAGATAATCAAGTGTGTAGATTAGTAGATTAGGTACGCTAATTGGATGGATAAGGACCTTGCGCAACATTTATGGCAATCATATGCACTTCAATTCTCTAATACTATTCCAAATAAGTTTATTTCGTGAATATTTCTTTGTTGTTTATGTCTCGTTTTTATTGCTATCTACAACCTAATTATGTTCACCAAAGCAATTAATTTTCAGATATTTGCAATTTCTTTACTTGTAAGTTTTGCTGCGTCTAATGGCATAGAAACAGAAAAATTCCACGCTCATCAGTTTAACGAAGAGAATGATGAGTTTCTCTATGACATTTTTCCGGATGGCTTTCATTGGGGAACGGCAACATCCGCTTACCAAACTGAAGGTGCCTGGAACGAATATGGTGAGAGCAAATCGATTAGAAGTCCTGCCGTCCTGCTAATGATTAGTTTATAATAAGTAGTACATACATCTGTGTCACATGTATTTAAGGAAAGGGTTTGACGAATTGGGATTTTTGGACGCACGAAAACAACGGCAGTAACATTGCCAATGGACATAACGGAGATGTTGCTTGCGACTCCTATCACAAATACCATGAGGACATTGTTTTAATGAAAAATATGGGCGTATGAAATTTTTCAGAAACACTGATGATATGCATCCAGACAGGCGAATAAAAATCTATCATTTATCTTTTAGGCTAGTTCATATCGTTTTTCCGTTTCCTGGGCAAGAATTGTTCCGACTGGTCGTGTTATCGACGGAATAAATCAAGCTGGTATCGATCACTACAGTGACGTGATAGACGCCCTTCTCAGTGCAGGAATCCAACCCTTCCTGACCATCTACCACTATGATATGGGTTTTCCGTTAGTGGAAGACGGATCCTGGCTGAATGAAACTATTGTGGATCATTTTGCAGATTATGCTAGAATTCTCTTCAGAGAGTACGGAGATCGTGTAAAATTTTGGTTGACATTCAATGAACCTCATGTTTTCTGCCAATACGAATGGCAGTATGCTAAACATGACTTTTTACATGATCCACCGGTAGAGCCGTATATGTGCGCACATAATGTCATCAAAAGTCATGCAGTGGCTTACAGAATTTATGACAAAGAGTTTAGACCTTCGCAACAGGGCAAGGTCGGAATAACACTGAATTGTGATTGGCCAGAACCAAAGGATCCAAATAACCAAACTCACGTGAACGCTTCAGAAAGATCCATGCATTTTCACGTGAGCCTATTCTATTTTTAATGTTTTTATGTCCAATTTAATGATTTCCTTTCATTTTTCCTGTTAATCATCCATAGTATGGTTGGTTTGCAAACCCTTTGGCACGTGGTGAATATCCACCAGTTATGCGGGATGTGATTGATCGGAAAAGTTTTACCGAAGGAAGGAACTCGTCAAGGCTTCCAAGTTTTAATGATGAATGGACAAATATTATTAATGGTGCGTTTTTTACATTCTTGAGCACGTGAATATTTTTTACTATACTTGAAGCTTTTTTCATTATCAGGAACCTTGGACTTTTATGGACTGAACCACTACTATTCCTACCTCGTGTCACCTAACAACGGTTCTAGCGAATGGTTAGATGGGGATGCAGACATAATGCAGGAAAATGATCCTTCATGGAACACCACAGCACTTAATTCACCAATCACACCTTTTGGGCTCCGCAAAGTACTCACTTGGATTTCCAAAGAGTACGGATACCCTCCAATTTACGTCACAGAGAATGGGTACGCTGGCTGGGAAACTGATGGTGTGGATGACCCAGTTAGAGTGGACTTTTATAAACAGTACATTAACCAAATGCTCAAGTCTATCAAGTGGGATGGTTCTAATGTAAAAGGCTATGCGGCTTGGACACTGATGGACAATTTGGAATGGGTTTTTGGTTACACGTACGATTTTCAAGCTTTCAAAAACCTTGAAACTTAAGTTTGTCTTTATTTTTAAGATTGCACTTTTGCTCCTTTAGAATACGCTTTGGCGTAAATTACGTCAACTTTACGGATCCTAGCTTGCCCCGAATACCAAAATTATCTGCTTGTTTACTTAAACAAATTTTTGCTGATAATGGATTTCCACCAACAAACGTTTCTGCAGAACCTAAATAAATATTCTTTAACACTATTAACAATTCCGTCGTGTGGGTGTTTTCTTATTACCTTTATCTTATGTGTTAATATGCATTACCATAATTCCGCTATTATAGGGTGTTGCACTTTGCTAATCAATTACTAGTAAATTTATGGCAAATTAAATATATAATAGAATTAAATTATCAGGTGCTAGGATCTACATTGCTTGTCATAATAAAACTATGCATAACATATAATATTAATTACGTAGGAAATTCACAAGCCGTTTTGCTTGTTGAATTCATTGAAGCATAAACCTTTTTAGGGTGTACTTTATTCAAAATGATAATGAACTATGCTAATATCAAGTCGAATGTTATGCTTATTCAATTGTTAGTAAGTATGTCTTAGTATTATTTAGGAAAATGTACACTAGGTCAGCAGTATACCATCGAATCACTTTGAAGTGGTTCCTTGTTTCATCTTGTTAGTGGGCAATGTTGCCGAAATTCGTAAATTATAATTTCTTCCCATGGCGACTTTTGCTTTATCCGGTTTGCCAGTGTTAACACTAATATTAGTAGAATTAGTAACAATTATTACCGCCTTGGACTCCTATGACTTTATAATTGGTTCGTACATGCATACCTAATTAAATTTGTCAATGTTAGTTGCTGGGTTTCACATAGATTTAAAATTGAACTTTCGGAATTTCTTAGTTGGGGGCGGAACGGCTGGGTGCGCTTTAGCAAAAAGATTAACGGACGATGGACAATATACAGTATTGCTCCTTGAATCAGGGCACTTACCAAAACAGGAGGTGGAAGTTCCTATTAATGTACCGGCTACTGAGGCGACTTTTTCTTATCATTCACTTCCACAAAGATTTGCATCGCTCCAAAATGCTGGGGTAATACTTCATATTCATTTCAGTATGGTGTTCCCAAAGAATAAATAAGAAACTGGCAATCCTTTTTCATAAAAGATTGTGGAAATTTTATCCGGCAAAATCTTGGGAGGAAGTAGCTGGCTAGCTGGCTTTCTGAATTCCAATGGCATGTGGTTTAACCGTGGAAATTCCCGGGACTGGAATTGGATTAAAGTCACGCGTGACCCAACCTGGAATTATGACAACATGCTACAATATTTCAAAAGGTCGGAACGTTACGAAGGCAACTTTCCTTCAGGTTAGTGGCTGTGGCTGTTGTGTAGACACATCTTATTGGAAAATGCGTTTTTAATGATAATATCTCTTTGAAGATCAACACGGTTACCTAGGACCCATTACCGTAAGTTCTCCTAAATATTCTGCCGGACTGGATTATTGGTTGTCGGCTGGAGCGGAAATGGGGTACCCCATTGCCGATCCGAATGGACCCCAAAAACCCAGTTTTGCTCCAGTCGAGTTTAGCAATCGTTTTGGTCGTCCTCAAAACTCATTTTGGGCTTATCTGCAACCTGTCCTCTTTTCGAGGCCAAAGAACATTCATGTTATCATGAACACAAACGTTACCCAAATTGTAAAATACTCCACAATATTTTTCTTTAAAATTAGGCTAAATACAAAAACCAATAAAACGATGATTTTTAACAATCTACAGATATTTGAGGGCTTCAATGCAATAGGTGTACGGTTACGCACTACTTCCCCCGACAAACACAACATAACTGAGAGGGTTGTGTACGCAAATAAGGAAGTTATTGTAAGCTCTGGGGTTATAGGTTCTGCGGTTCTTCTTCAGCGTTCAGGAATCGGGCCAAAAAGCTTACTGGAGGCTGCAGGAATACCCCTTGTCCAGGATTTGCCTGTCGGGGCCAACTTTCAAGATCACGTCTACATTCCGATCCACGTAGCCGTGAACAACGACTCTGTTGTATTGAACAATGACAAGAAGGATTTAGCTACAAAAAATTCTCAAGTGCTAACAATGCATGGACATGGAAGTCCATATTCTGGAACTGGACAAGCGTTTGTTGTTTCCAATACAGCACTTTTGGAAGGGGAGGGCGAATGGCCTGATCTTCATTTTTCCATGCCCCAAAAAGTTCATGCGTATTCTTCAGTAAATCTCACTGCTAATAGCAGCAAACCTACCACAGGAGTTGGTTTTAACCTTCGTCCACATGAAGCTTTAATGTCGATGGCCGTTATCCTAACTAGACCAAAGAGTAGAGGAAGCGTTTATTTGAATCCGAATGATATAAACGGAATGCCGTTACTGGACGTAGGATATTTTTCCGTTCCCAGCGACATGCAACGTTTACTTGAAGGTAGTAACAATTCGAGCATTTATCTACACTTGTGTAGTGTCTTGAATCCCAAGATAAAAAGATGCTTAAAAATCATTCTGATCACAGGAATTAAAGAGGCTATACGAATTTTCGAGCAAACATCTACATACAAAAAGATTGGTGCACGAATTTTGGCTGCCGATTTTCCAGCTTGCCAGAACCGAGTCTTAAAATCTGATCAATACTGGAAGTGCTACATAAGACAAGTTTCACAGACAGGGATGAATGCAGGAGGTACTTGTAGGATGGGCAGTGGAATAAATGATCCTGAGGCTGTGGTAGATTCAACTCTAAGGTAAGGTATTATTATGATAGCTAATTGATGATTTAGTCTTCGCTTAGCGTAATATGTATTTATCTTGTTAACAGAGTTATCGGGGTTGCTGGCCTTCGTGTTGTGGACGCTTCAATAATGCCAGTTCTAACTAACGCCAACATACAAGCAGCAGTTTATGGGATTGCTGAAAAGGCAGCAGATATGATTTTAAATTACTGGAATTTGGGTATTATTTAAAAGGTTGAAACAAAAGCATTAAACATATGTACAAACCTGACCGCAACTCAGGCATAAACTTAACAGTCAAGGAAATTGTTTAGTATACGGGACCGCGAATTTTGAGACAAAACTCATACCATTCGAAAGCCCATGACCTGGGGAGTCGAATGACACCACTCTCGGGTGGCGCAGATGAGGGGTTCGTCCCCCAGGGGTAATTTTTAAATGACCGCAAAATAGCATTCTAACATGCATTCAGCGTGTCTCTCTTCGCCCCACAAGAATGCGGGAGTGCTAAATACGCTACGCCAAATGCTATACGGCACAAGCAGATTACATGAAATGCGCATTACGCGTTACAGTCAAGGGCGCGGGCCTCGCTACGGGCCCTTCGGGCCCTGCTCGTCCGCTAGCTGGGGGCTTCGCCCCCAGACCCCCTCGGTTCGCGCTAACGCGCGAACCTCAATTATAATCAAACATAAGTGAACGTGATGTAGCCAGGTCTATTACTTTATCCACAGTCGTTGACCGTTTACATAAAGATGGGCGTTCACCTAACCTAGTTTACAACCGAACCTAACCAAATATAAAGAAAGCAATTACGGATTTTTAAATGCTTTGCCGCCTTCTTCTGGGGCGAAGTGAGACATGCTGAATGCATGCTAGAATGCTATTTTGAGTTCATTTTAAAATTACTCCTGGGGGACGAACCCCTCATCTGCGCCACCCGAGAGTGGTGTCGTTCGACTCCCCAGGTCACGGGCTTTCGAATGGTATACGTTACCGCGCCTTCGGCGCGGTCCCGTATACTAAACAATAGCCACAGTCAATAATAGTCAATAATATATTATGATAACAGGACGTTTTAAAATGTAAGCAGATTTTTATATGACATTGATACCTAATTTTGTTCTACATACAGATTTTTCTTTAATTTATTGTTTCCTATGCAATTTGTTTAATTGTTGACATGGTAATTAAAACAACATAAAATGTGGATTTTTATTTGCCATTTAAAAAATACCGTTTCGTTCATTATTTAATGTTTATTGAGACCACTTCAATGAATTCCTTGCCGACGGCTGGGCTGATTGAGAATACATCAGAATCATAAGCTCAACAAAAATTTTTATTTTTAAATCCACGAATAATTACAAGAAAAGATATATTGTGTAAAGCGTGTATTCCCTTTTTGTTTAACTTGCATTATTTGCCAATAAACACACCCGCAAATTTTCCACACTGCATTTAAACTGCCAACACTAAATATGCGTTGCATTCAATAACTTCAATCGTAGATTTTAACGCAATGTGAGATTCATCAGTACAAGAACAAGTATTATCATAAGTTATCCATCTTCACACCAAAAGCACACAATTCCGTACTTATCTATAAAATTGTCGGTTACGACCTGGACTGATCAATAATTATGGAGGGTGAAGCAATGTTCATTTAGACTTGGATTACAAAAGAAACCCATGGCTTCGTTTTCTGGTTCTGGTTTCACACTTTTATGCAACCCAAGCCAAGCGTTTTCTTGAACACGTACAATAGGTATACATATCTCCGTTCACTTTTTTATTCAGTTAGTAAACTCTCAAGGAGGCTTCAAGTTCTTTGTATTGTTAGTAAACACAAGTGCCAAAATCCTGAAGGTAGTTAGAATAAAGTTTTTAGACTGCAATAATAATAGCAATTGTAATTATATGCTGCCTGAAACAATCAGGCTGCACACTGTGCATAGTGCCGCAATGCTACTCCAACAAAGCACACTATCAAAACAATGAAACAGTGTGCTAATTTTATATTGCTTTTTTAACTTAAACTGTTCATTTTGGTAATCATGGTTTCTACAGTTCATTCACGAATGTACACTTGATAACATCGGCACAAGGCATCTAAAGCGTTATAATCACTAGTTTAGAAGCATCATTCTAGTAGTCCCAAACATTTTTTTGTTACGAATGGTCACTTTTTATGTCCAACTTAAGAATAAGTTGCGTTTATAATATTTATCTTTAAGCAAACTGACACCAAGCTAGATATTTAATAGTAAAGTGTACTAATGTAGAGCACCATGAGAAAGGTCGTTATTTCCTAATGATTAGCGCAGTGGTAATTTGGCTGGCAAATCAACAGTCAAAACTGGTGCTGTGGTGATAACCAAGTTTTTATGATGCCAACAGCGGAAGTTAAAGTACGTCCGCTACTGTGTCTATTTTTAGTTTATGTTACCTGCGGCGATGTCAACTGTTTGCTTGAGTTTGACTTTATTGTTGGTGAGTTTATCTCAAATCATTTCATTTGAAGCAATTCAACTTCTAAATTAATTTTATGATTCAAATTGCCAAGTCGGAGCTGGTGCTGGCGGGGGTGCGGTATCAAGAAGGCTAGCAGAAAATGGACGCTTTAGCGTTCTCCTTATTGAATCGGGTAATTATAATACATTTCCCAATCAAACGTTGTTTGAAGTGTGGTCTGACGTTTCCATAAAATGAAACATGAAAGTTTTTGTTTTGAAATGGCATTTTAGGTGGGTTACCAAAGCCAGGTCAGGACATTCCTGTGAATGCACCCAATTTTTTGTCTGATCCTGACGTGACCTTTAACTATCAGTCCATTCCTCAAGAAAATGCAGCATTACGAAGCAACGGGGTAAAGCAATACATGCATCAAATGTGATAGAAATGCCAGAGAGCTCCAGACAATTAATTTGTAATTTTTCTAAATTAGATCGTTTCCGTTGTAAGCGGGCGTGAAATTGGTGGGAGTACAAGTATCAACTATCTCTGGTTCAACAGGGGTCAGTCATTCTACACATTTCACATTTCCGGCCAAATTGTGCGACCTTTTGACCTTTGATTATTACTTACAGGTAGCCCTTATGACTGGGACCATTGGGCAAAGGTTACCGGAGACGACTCCTGGAAGTATGAAAATATGCTGAAATACTTTAAACGATCCGAAGATTATAAAGGAGACTTTCCCTCCGACCAGCATGGCTTTGATGGACCGATTACAGTTAGTCGGCCGAAATATGCACCTGGATTGGACTACTGGCTGGCAGCAGGAAAGGAATTGGGGTATCCCCTAGGGGATCCTAATGGTCCTCAAAAACGAAGCTTCACTCCAGTTGAGTTTGCTAAGAGACGAGGAAGACGTGTTAGTTCATACATTGGCTATCTGAACCCAATATTAGATAAACCAAATTTCCAGATTATGACCAATACGAATGTGACGCAAATTGTAAGTTGATGAATATCTTTCTGACAAAGATTTTTAAGATGCAATGCATACTATTATGCATGCTCAATGCTTGCCTCTCTTTCTTTCAGATTTTTAGAGGAAAACGAGCTGTTGGTGTGCATTTCATTTCCAACGGCACAAACCCATCCGTTAAATCTACTGATAACACAGCATATGCTACCAAAGAGATAATTATATCCGCCGGTGCTTATCAGTCCCCCTTACTCCTACAGCGTTCTGGGATAGGCCCTGCGGATCTTCTACGCGCTGCCAAGATTCCAATCGTTCAGGAGCTTCCTACTGGATTGAATTTTCAAGATCATCCAGCCGTAAACTTGAACTTTATCGTCAAAAATATTTCCACTTATATTGTTATGGACGAGGATAGGGAATTGACACCAGAAAACTGGCGGATTTTCAACTTATACGGAGACGGGCCTTACTCCAGTACGAGAGGTGCGACAGGACAAGGGCTAATGACATCGTCTGTGTCTGCAGCAGAAGGAAACTTTCACTGGCCCGACATACAACTCTGCATGAGTCACAGTACAAGACCTTATCTGTCAGCAGACATTTTATACATGACAGCATTAGCTAACGTGAGTGAAGGAGAGGTTCCAATGTCTTCCTCGGTATTCATGGGAAGGCCAAGGAGTCGTGGAAGCATAAAAATCAATCCAGATAACGTTTTAGGTGATCCAATTTTGGACGTGGGGTACTTGAGAGATGTAAGGGATCTTCAGATTTTCCTTGACGGTAAGAATTCATGAAACAATGATTACTTAAATATGCATATACTGATATGTATATGTTTTTCAAAGGTATACGTGAAACGCTAAAGATTTTTGAGGAAACCGATGCTTATAAGCCTCTGAAACCACGCTATGCCCCTGTCACTCTACCAGGATGCGCACGATTTCCGGTGAAATCCAAAGACTACTGGATTTGTTACATCAGGCATGTCATACAAGGGGGATGTCACCCTGCAGGGACAAACAAAATGGGAAGGCATGGAGACCCGTCTGCTGTTGTTGACAGCGAACTGAGGTATATCATAACTGTTTGTCATCTTCCAGTATCAACTTTTATAAATTTTGAAATTTGTTTAGGGTCATTGGAGTGGATGGCTTAAGAGTAGTGGACGCATCCGTGATGCCATTTATTGTCAACGCTAATCCGCACGCTGCAGTTTATGGAATTGCGGAAAAAGCGGCAGATCTTATTTTGAAAAGATGGAGCAGACCTCCTCTCTTGCCGGAATTAAACGGATACTATGAATTTAGCCAAAATGTTACATACCCCAACCCTGGTTATCCATTAGACAAGGATGTTAAACCACACAATGAAGTTGTCAAGATCCTTGGTTACCCACTTAACCAAGTAGTTACGACCCCCGATTATCCTCTTAACCAAGTTGACAGGACGCCCAGTTATCCATTCAACCCAACTATCAAGGACTCTGGTTATACACTAAACCAAGACGTCAATAAGATTCCAAATTATTCTTTTAATCCAAATGTGAAAGACTTGGGGTACGCTACATTGAAACATGATGTCAAGGATTCTGGTTATACAGGAAACCAAGAAGTCAAGACTTCCGGTAATCCCCTGAACCAGGTTTTTAAGACCTCTCGCTATCTACTTGGCCAGATCTTAAAGCATTCTGGCTATCCCCTTAACCAAAATACCAAGAGTTCAAGTTATCCAGCAAATCAGGTCGCCAAGAACTCTGGGTATCCCCTTAACAATAATATAAAACAATCTAGTTATCTACTTAATCATAATGCCAAGCACTTTGGTAACCTGTTCCCAGTTAACAATATTTATAGTTATCCATTTATCCCCCACTACGATCATTCTAGTCATTTTAAGGGGCATCATCTTTACCATCATCAACATTTGGGAGAATTGCATGTTAATCCCAGCTTAACAGGTTGATGTAGTTTAAGTTGCTTCCATCCAGTATTTAATATAGCAATAAAAACAATAAAACAAAATTTTTCTATGAAAAAATAAAATTTGTGTATTGATCGCGTTCTGCATTCTGCATTTATTCTGGAGCATCACGTAGCAGCCAGTTCAAAAGAACTACTAACGGAAGAACGCTATGCAATGTATATGTTTGCAATATAATATACAATATACATAGTACTTCTTGCAATAATGCATTCAAAGGGAAGTAAATCTGGAATTAATTGAAATAGCAAGAAAACATCATCGGCAAACAAGCTATATTTATTTTTATTCATTTAGATCGTAATCGTATCGTGTTTTCAGCTAAACTCTATTAATTATGACATGTTACATATTATGCGTTCTTTGAAGGATAGCAGAAAAATCAGTACACGTGCGTTGTAGGTTGTGCGGTGGAGCAGCACAATAGACTTAAAAGGATGATATTATGAACTATTAGCATCCGTATCCGTAATTTTGGACCGATTCATTGTCACATCAAAATATCAAAAATAGTACACATAAGGCTGCCAAATATGTATATGTGATGATGAAGGCTTATTTTTATTGTGATTTTCCTTTGTGATATAACTGTACATTTTCCTTTGACTTCATTTTCTCGTGTTATTGCAGCAGATTTTACGTGTAAAATGCAAATGTAGGTCTTTAGATACAAAAGGACTCCCAAATGTGCATAATTCCCTTCAACATTGACCTCACACGACAGTGAGTCACTTCTGGTATTCATGGTTTATAAATGAAAAACGAAAATAAGAATCACTTGCACAGACGCATTACTGTCAACTGCTATGCAATAACGCACGTAATAAGCGCATCACAAGTTTTATTTCCGTTTCTAATCATGTATTTGCCATTTCTTGTCGCACTGATTGTTTCATCCGCAAGTTGTGTTCGGACAAACTATGATTTCATTGTAGTTGGTGCAGGAACAGGAGGAAGTGTTGTTGCTAGAAGACTGGCCGAAAATGGAAAGTTTACCGTGTTACTTGTGGAGGCCGGGGGACCACCCCCAAATGAGTATGAAGTACCCGCGTTTGCACAAAAATTCTTTTCTGATTGGTTTGCATCACAATACGCATTTCGTTACAAATCGGTGCCACAAACGCATGCTGCTTTAATTAAAAATGGGGTAATATAAGAATTACAGATTTTTTACAAAATACTGTAAAGCTTGAATAAGAGTTGTAATTATGTTGTATTTTTGATAAATAGACTCTTAACTTGTTAATGGGGAAAATGCTTGGAGGTATGCAGGTCCTGCATTGCAGGATACTACGCCACTATTTTTATCATTATACTATACTATTATGGTCTAATATCCTGGCTTTTAGGAACTTCCTCTTTAAATGGAATGGTATTTAACAGAGGTAATCACAGTAACCAGTTTTATGCGAATATTTAAAAAAACAATCATTGTGATCACTCATATTTTTATTATTATACAAGGCAGTCCTTATGACTGGGACAACTATGCTAATGTGACGGGAGATCCTACTTGGAGCTATGAGAATATGCTGCCATACATGAAAAAACTTGAAAATTATCAGGGCGATTTTCCTTCTGGTACCCTTTTCAAGCTTTCTAATTTAGAGAAAGGATGTTATAACACTTCAATCATTTTTATGTCTCTGGGTAGATCAACATGGAACGGAAGGACCACTTACAATTAGTCGGCCAAAGTATTCTCCAGGTTTAAAAGATTTTTGGCTAGCTGCTGGACAAGAGTTGGGATACCCTATTGGAGACCCAAATGGACCACAGATGAAAGGCTTTTCTGCTTATGAATACACAAAGAAACATGGAAGACGAGTTACCTCTTATGATAGTTACGTGAAGCCTTTCTTAGAGTCCAACCGGAATCTAGATGTCTTACCCAACACGAATGTTACAGAAATTGTATATATTTAATTTAAAACTATTCCACTTATAAAGATCGAATCAAATGCAGATTTTTTAGAATTTATGTATTGATTGGCTGATAATTCTAGGTAATTTTAGGTGGCCGGGCAGTAGCCGTTCGAACTCAACCAAAATCATCGGTGTTTTCTCCGGACGCCTTGATTTTTGCAAAAAAGGAAATCATAATATCGGCAGGTGTTTACAACTCTCCGTTGATACTACAACGTTCTGGAATTGGCCCAAAAAATGTTCTGAGCATAGCCAACGTCCCGGTGCTTAAAGAGCTACCTGTAGGAAGCAATCTGCATGACCAACCTATAACTGGGCTACATTTTGCCATTAACAATAATTCTGCTGCAATTGTTTTCGATGAGGATAGAGACTTTAATGAAGAAACCTGGCAACTATTTGAAGAGTTTGGAGATGGACCTTATACAACAAACAGGGCTAGCACAGGCCAGTCCTTTATGGTGTCCTCGATAGAGAGCAATCCCAATTGGCCTGACATTCAGCTATGCATGGCCCATAGTGTAAGTAGCAAAGTTTTTACCACTTGTTACTATGACTAACAAGAGTTATCTTTAGGTTAAACCATGGGTGGCTGTAACTGGAATGCAATCGGATAGCAAGAATTTAGCTCCAGGAGAGTCTTCAATATTTATGTACATGTTTCTGGGAAGACCGAAGAGCCGAGGAAGCATTCAAATTGATCCGAAGGATAAGTACGGGAATGCAATAATTGATCTGGGATTTCTCACAGACTCGAGGGATCTGCAAATGTTTGTTGAAGGTTTGCTTCGCACGTGCTGTACAGCAATTATTCTATAAACACTAATACATATTTGAAAGCAAACTGGTTTTCTGAATGGATTTCTTAATTTAGGATTGAAGGAAATTGTAAAAATCGCGGAGGAAACAGAGGCGTACGGAAAATTAGGGGCGCGTTTGTTGCCTCCATCCGTCCCAGCTTGTCAAGAATTTCCGTTAAAGTCGGATTCTTTCTGGAGATGTTATATTACACAAACCCTACAAACTGGTGCACATCCCGTTGGATCGGTGAAAATGGGAAGGAAAGATGATCCAACTTCCGTAGTAGATCCGGAATTACGGTGAGAAAATCAAATTCCAAAAAAAAGCAATTTTCCCATGACAATCATGTTACCTTTTATGCGTAATTATGTTTTACAGAGTCATTGGAGTTGACGGCTTACGTGTTGTAGACGCTTCAATAATGCCTTTTGTAACTAATGCTAATACACAAGCTCCTGTTTATGCAATTGCGGAGAAAGCGTCTGACATGATTTTAAAATCATGGAAAAATAAATAAATAATCAATAAAAGCATGTAATGTTTTTAAGCTAATTTTTTTGTTGTTTTATCTAAACACGCAAAAAATTGTCATAACTTTCTTTCAAGTCGGTACGATTAACGAAGTGTCCTTACATTTTTCTACACGATGGAATTTTGTATTATGGTTTGTTTTGTTGAACCAAGCATTATAAAATTGGGAGGAGCCTCCCCGCGATTTACCATTCACCAATTAAGCGGCACATCTGTACTGTGAATTTTTATCATGATTGCCAATTGTTTCACCTTTTTAAGGTTTATTCGAAGTGCTTTGTTGTCAATGCTGCAATACAGGGTATAAATGGGACCACTGCCGTTGTAGACACAGAGCTGCGGCGAATGCTGGAAAATATGTTTCCTGAATTATTCTTATGGTTTGACGGTTTAATCGAAATGGATTTACTGTTTTCTTAGCGTCATTGGAGTAGACGGGTTACGAGTTGTTGACGCCTCCATTATGCTATTTATGCCATTGGTGAGAAGGCTGTGGATTATCCACAATTGTTGTCAGTCTTTTGCAATTTAAACTGTAATAATAAAAACATTTTTACTTAACAACACACATTAATACTTACTGTTAACTATTCATATGATCATATCAATCTCACGCCCTGGGTCAAGTAATTCCTTAAATGGAGCTTATCTGCTGTGTACCCAACAATCTTTCATGAACTTGCATTAAAGCAAATTTGCATATTATACCTCATTGGTATACGTAAATGAAACAAATATGGAACAAAGCATTCATGTACAAACGGTACATGAATCCAAACTACATTCTTTTGCTAACGATCAAGGCAAGGTTTGCAGATAATCAAATAGCTTATCATACCAATCCGTCGGTTACACCCTTCCTGCTAATTAAATCAATAAAAAGGTATGATTATTGCAATTTGTTGGTATTCTGTTTTTGGACTGTGTCGTTGGAAACCGAAACATTTCACTAGTTCCAAATTGCTAACGCTCACGGGAACATTTATATTCGGTGTACACCAACCATGAAATTCGTTTTCGTATTACTTTTATTCTTAAAATGGTCAAACTGTTTTCTAAAAACCTATGATTTTATCATTGGTAAGTCATTTTCTATACCATGATTGCTTGTTTATAGGAAAATGGCTGTTCACCATGTTTTCCTTCGTGATTTGTATAGTTGGATCCGGTGCAGGCGGAAGTGTCGTTGCAAGACGCTTGGCGGAAAACAGGAAATTTTCAGTGCTTCTCGTTGAATCGGGTACAACGCCTATAGAAGATTCGAAAATACCTGCTCTTGCGCCTAGATATATTTCCAACGCTGAATCCACTTTCCGTTTTCAGTCAGTTCCACAAAAGTATGCGGCCTTAAAGAACAATGGGGTAAAATGAGAATATAACGTATAATTATTGTGTTTATTCTTCAGATTACGCAAATTTAATTTATTTCTTCAGATAATAACGGCTGTTAGTGGGCGTATGATTTCGGGTTCAACATCATTAAATTACATGTGGTTCAACAGGGGTAAAATTAATTAATTAACTTTAATTAATTAGTCAGAACTGGCAACTCTGATTACTACTTACAGGCAGTCCCAAGGACTATGATAATTGGGCCAATGTAACTGGTGATCCAAGTTGGAAGTATGAAAATATGTTGAAGTACATGAAACGATCCGAAAATTACGAAGGCGACTTTCCCTCGGGTAATTTGTGCTTCAAAATCTATTTTTACTGTTTAGGTTTTATAGATACATAGTATACCTTATTTAGAACAACATGGATTTGCTGGACCAATTACTGTTAGTCGCACACGCTATGCTCCTGGACTGAATGATTACTGGCTTCCAGCTGGAAGGGAATTAGGATATCGTGTAGCTGATCCCAACGGACCTCAGATAAGAGGTTTTAGCCCTGTAGAGTTTAGCAAGAAAAGAGGAAGACGCGTCAGTTCGTTTTCAGGATATGTGGAACCCATTCTGAAATCTAGACGAAATTTGGATGTCCTTGGAAACACAAATGTTACAGAAATTGTAAGATTTGTTTGCATGAATATGAAACGCATATTCTTTAAAAACATATTGAACATATTGTTAGCATTTTCCAGCTTTTTGAAGGGAAACGGGCCATCGGTGTTCGAACAAGTTCGAGCGGAATATTCCCAAACAACTGTGTCTATGCAGCGAAAGAAGTCATTGTTTCTGCTGGCTCTTACAATTCTCCGATCTTATTGCAACGGTCTGGAATTGGCCCACGACAAGTTTTGCGCAATGCAGGAATTCCTGTTGTGAAGGAGCTTCCAGTGGGAGAAAACTTACAGGATCATTCTTCTATTACTATTAGCTTTGTTATCAACAATGCTTCGGTCGTTTTTGATGAGGATCGAGACTTGACGCCAAGAAATCGAGAGTATTATGAACTGTATGGAGATGGACCCTTTTCCGTCACGCGGGGATCCACTGGTCAGGCTTTTATTTCTTCATCAGTAACTTCTTCCGAAGGACATGCAGATTGGCCCGATCTACACTTGTGTATGGGTCATAGCACAACACCTTTGCTAGTCCCTCCCGAGAATCTAAATCTAAAACGGGGGGAAGTTCCAATGTCCTCAGCAGTGTTCTTAGGTAGACCTAAAAGTCGTGGAAGTATCAGAATTGGGCCAATGGCGGGATTGGGTAATGTCAGTCCGATTCTGGACCAAAGGTACCTAACCGATTCACGGGACATGCAAATTCTCCTTGATGGTATGATATTCACTTGCGTACAGTCATTATATTATTATCACCTCTTTTATCTATTGGCTAAAAGCAAACACGGGGTTTTGCAGGGATCAAGGAAACTCTCAGAATTTACGAAAACACTTCCGTGTACAGAAAACTTGGAACCAGATTAGTGCTTCCTACGTTACCAGCATGTCGAAGATTTCCAATACGCTCCGATTCATATTGGAAATGTTTTATACAGCAAAACCTAGGAGGTGGTTGCCACCCTGCAGGCTCAAATAAGATGGGACGAAAAAATGATCCTACAGCAGTTGTAGATCCCGAATTGCGGTAACCATTGAAACAGCAACAAATCACGAAAAATTTATTATTTATTTGTAATTGTAACTTACTGTTCCGATTTTAATTATATAGTGTCATTGGAATAAGGGGACTACGTATTGTGGATGCCTCCATTATGCCATTTATAACCAATGCAAATCCCCAAGCGGTAGTTTATGCAATTGCTGAAAAAGCGTCCGACATGATTTTAAGCAATTGGCAGGATGCAAGGCCTTTAAAATATCACTGAATTTGATTTACTGTTAATTTGAAATTCAATACTACTACCACTAGATTTTATACAATTGAAATGTATTTATTTTGCTTGCTTGCATGTGTATACCTTGTGACGAATGAATGGTTAACCACAAATTGATTAAATCTAGTAATTAAACGCAGTGCTCAACCGACTGTGATAGAAATAGTGTGAATAAATAGCTGCTATTATAGCATACATCCCTGCAGTTAATCTTTTAAAGTAAAATAATAATATTATGCTGCTGGAATCTATAAGGAAACTATTGACTACCTATTCAATCCAGGCTGGGCGTGTTCATATATTTTAGCGCATCTTCTTTCCTGTCTGTTGTCTGTCTACTGTATCTATAGCTAATAGCTATACAGTAATTCTAGATATTATCTGAAAGAAGACACCACCTTAATTATGCCTGTCGATAGATCTCACTTTTCGAACTGAACAATTTTTATGAAGTATATTACAATAAAGGTATAATTATATTCAATAGTGCCATGGCAAATCTGCTGAACACGTAGGTTAACCGCGTGCCATATTATATGAGGTAAAATACCATCTTGCAATATGTCCTTCAAAGGAAACATTCGTCAGGATCTAAACTACATGATATTAGAACGGTTCAGTGTCATCATAGTCATATTTGTAAAGTCTTTTTGTAAATATGTGCACCAAAATGTTTATAATACTATTGGGGATTTTCTTTGGGTACATGGTGTCACCCACAACATGTTTTGAAAATCATGACTACATCATTAATTTTTGTTTATTCAAAAGTTGGTGGAGGCACGGCTGGTCTGGCTGTTGCGCGAAGAATAGCAGAAAATGGAAAGCATACAGTTTTAGTTTTGGAGTCTGGAGATTGGCCAAAGCCAGAGATGGACATTCCAGCTTACGTGCCGAGATTCATAATGGACACTCCAACTTTTAAATACCATTCAATTCCCCAACGTAACGCTGGGCTACGGAATCCAAATGGAGTACAACATGAATAGTAACATTTTGAAAATGTAGTAACTATATTGTGCGTTTTGTTTCCTAATTTTAAGGTTTTTACAGTGTTTTCCGGGAGAATGATTACAGGTAATTCTGGCCTGAATTCAATGAGATTCAACAGGGGACATCCGCAAGATTTTTGTACCTGGAGTAAATTAACAAACGACAGTAATTGGAGCTATTTCAACATGCTAAAGTACTTTGTGCGGGCAGAAAACTACACTGGCGATTTCCCATCAGGTACCTTTTATGAATATACAAAATAAGACAGCTTGTTTAAATAATATTGTTTTAAATGTAAATTCTCTTCATAAGATCAGCACGGATTCAGCGGTCCGATCACTATTAGCCGTCCCAGATATGCTCCAGGCTTGGAACAGTGGCTAGACGCTGGAAAATTCTTAGGTTACCCCATCACAGATCCAAATGGACCGCAGCGTAGAAGCTGTAGTCCTGGAGAATTTTCCAAGCGTTTTGGACGCCGGGAAAGCTCCTTTACAGCATACATTCAACCAGTTCTACCCTTCTTGCCAAACCTGCGCATAATATTAAATACCAACGTTACGCAGATTGTAAATCAAAACTTTTCTGCTTATTACTTCAGTTTATGCCCTTTTCAAATCAATTGTTCATGTAACAGATATTCAGAGGGAAACGGGCTGTTTGTGTCCGATTCAATTCAACGTCTTCCGAACTGGCTGATGTCAGTGACAATTGTCTATACGCCAACAAAGAGATCATTTTAAGCGCAGGGTCGTACGGATCTCCGATTTTACTGATGCGTTCTGGCATTGGCCCACGAAATGTACTGCATGCAGCAAAAATTCCCATTGTTCATGAGCTTCCGGTAGGGCAGAACCTCCAAGATCACGTTGTTGTTCCCCTGCATATTATTATCAACAACAGAAATCTGGTAATGGATGAAAACCGGGACTTGAACAAAGAAAACTGGGAATACTATAAGAAGTTTGGAGATGGTCCATTCGCAATTACTAGAGGTGCGTCTGGACAGTGTTTCACTGTTTCCTCAGTTGCCCTGTCAGAGGGAGAACGAGATTGGCCAGATCTTAACCTTTTCATGTCGCATAGCACTGACGCATATTTCAGTACAGGCCTAATGAACAATGGCATTGGTAACGCTTCCATTGCTCCTTGGGAGGCTCCCATGAGTGCATCAATCTTTCTCACCAGACCTAAAAGCAGAGGAAGCATTCAAATAAATCCTTCTGATCCTGATGGATTACCTGTCATTGACGTGGGTTACTTATCAGATAGCAGAGATGTTGAAAAAATCTTGGAAGGTTTGACGGAAATGAATTCTCTCATATATTCCAAATTGGCATCATTTTACAATTGCTTTACAATTTTAGGTGTTAAGGAAATGCTTCGAATTTTCGAGCAGACACCATCCTACCGTAAACTGGGCGCTCGTTTTCCTCCAGTAGATATTCCGATGTGTAGAAGATTTCCATTTCGCACTGATAATTATTGGAGATGTTACATTCGTTATACATCTCAGTTTGGGATGCACCCTGCAGGCACTTGTCGAATGGGCTTTGGAACTTTGGACCCTGACGCTGTGGTAGATCCCCAGCTAAGGTAGACAACAAAAGGAACATAATATGGAAATAACTCATACTAACTATTAGTTGTTGCCAATTTAATCTGTAGGGTAATTGGAGTTACTGGACTTAGAGTGGTTGACGCTTCTATAATGCCCATGGTGACAAATAGCAATACCCAAGCCGCCGTGTATGGTATTGCCGAAAAGGCGTCTGACATGATTTTAAGTGAGGAAGCAAATAATTAGAACTGCGCACTAATTTGTGTCATTGCTAATTACTGCTCTGAATGCATAAGATGTAATGTGAAAATAGTAATGAGTGATATTGATAAAACAAATAATCAATGTTTAACGTAATTTTTATTTTTAAACCTGAAGAAATTCCAGAATGTTATAAAGAACGATTAATTTACCGTTCACTGATTACATACTTGTCATTACTCCTACATTCTCTGCACAAGTTGTCGTGTTTACCGAAACTTCTATAATTTAATTTTTTTGATACTGAGAGGTAAAAATGCGGTCTAGTAATAACATTCAACAAATCACAAACTCCACACCCATCTTCTCCCGTTTAAAATATAAAATCCTGTCGACTATTCATCAACGATAAATAGCAACAAACCATAACAATAATTACTTAACATAATACTTTTTTTCTATTCTACAAACCTACAATAAACTCTGAAGTAGTACTCTATAATATACAATAATTTTATCCATACATAGTTAAATAAAGAATTATCCATACGTTTAACGTATATATCTCACCAACTAAATTTCTTAGAGCTAATATTACAACCATTCGATTTTCAAATTCACTGTTAGGAATTTGTTTTTGGGCTACGCCTAATATCATATACTAAATACAAACATAAAATTAGTACTTATTATACTGGCATACATTTAATTTAAAACTGTGATGACTGACATTGATTTGCTAAAAAACCTAATTAATAATGTATAAGCTGAACAATTGATGTTGCAGGCTGCAAAATGTTTTTAATTTTCTTTTAGAGATATTCTATTTTCACAGGTAGTTGTAATAAGTCAGTCTATCGACAACATGAACTTAATAGGCTCAAAAGAAACAATTGACTTGAATGAAAAATGCATTTAACTTTCTTCCTTTGTATTCGTCACAATTCCAATGCGCTTACAAAGGAGGAGTCACATCCCCACCTCCGCCACCTTGCTGTCCCTGAAGTCTTTCCCAGGAGGAAGACCCTTGCTGAGGAGGAGGAAACGGTGGTCTCATTCGTAGGTTCCCCGCACCGCTGGCCGCCAACATTTGTTGAAAGTCCATGGGATTTTGAACATTACCACCAGGTTGCTGAGGTAAGAACGGAAATCCCATCATAAGGAGGTTTGGATCCAAGGGAGGGGCTTGCATTCCAGGAGGTAACTGCTGTTGCATTGCTGCCATAGCAGCAGCCATGGCAGCGAGATTCTGAGCTTGCGATCCTGGTGCCACTCCACCTGGACCTCCTTGGTTAGCACCAGGTCCATTACCACCACGAGGATCTCTGTTAAACATTGACGTAAAGTCATTTACACCGGAGTTTGGCAAGCTAAAACGAAAAATTAAAAAAAAACATAAGCCGACTGTAACTACCATGCAAGTCGCAAATAAAAATAAAAACACAAAATCTGATAAAAAATCAACATGGCAAAACTCAGTAAAATGGTGAAAACAAAATCAAAAGAAGCAAATTTTCAACCAACCTGACAAACCTGTTATCACTATCAAGGAACGGATTATTTTGCTGTGGAGTTATGCCGGAGCCTCTTCCACCGGGAGCCCCACTCGGAGCGCCTCCCCCACCTCTCAATGTACGAGGATCAAAGACAGGGGTACCATCGGGGATGGTCAGTGGTTGCAAACCAACGTCTGGTGAAGCAGTTTCGGTGGGTGATGCTGGTGCTGGAATCGAATTGTTTCGCTTTGTCAATCGCGGATCTAATACTATGGATGATGGAGGTAAGCCTATTCGTGCAGATGTGTAATCGATTTTTGGTACTCCCAAAACTTTTCTCAGTTTCCATGTGAAGGGACCGTTGTGAGCCAATGAAGCATTAATTTCTTTGGCCGGCTCAATCTCAATCTTTTTGAAAATATTGCCAGGGTTCCTTAAATCAATGTCTTTGAAGGAAGAAGGCTGCTTGCGGAAATCAGTGTCCCCATAAAAGGACGGCGGGGGTTTGCTAGTTTCCGGAGGAAGGGACATTGATGGGGGAAGTAAAGCAGTAGAAGAAGATGACTGTGGCTGGCTCTGCTGACGAATTTGGTTAAGAACTGAGCTAATCTTGTCACTGATTTCTGCTTTACTGTCGTTCTTTTTCTTGGATGAATCATCTTCATCTTCTGATGAGTACCAGTTTTCTTCCTGCTCTTCTGGTTCTGATTTGTCCAAATGTTGCTGAAATATAGATTAATCATAATAATACAATTAACATGCGTTCAATTAATTACTTTAATGTTTAATGGACAAATGTATATCATAAAAATTACCAGTTTCTTTTCGTTCTTTTGTTGTTGCATCTGGATGCGCTTGAAGAGTTCTTGCTGCATTTTAGGTAAATGATCAGGAACAGTCTTTCCGTCCGACGACAAGTTTGAGTCTTCTGAAGCTTGACTAGTGACAATTGGAGGAGGAACATTAATGGGTGTATTGAGAGGTAGTCCAGTTGCCAGCGTTGTGGGTGGTGCAATACTAGTGTTTGGAAGATTGAGTGATGCAAGAACATTAGCTAATGCAGGATTGTTCACAGCGTTGGGCTGAGATCCGGGTGGCATTAGTCCAGGGAGCATTTGTGACATTAGCACCGGATTGAGCGGAAGCAGTCCAGGCTGCATTCCAGGGAATGGGCCTGGAGGGCCTGGTGGAGGCTGATTCACGGGTGGGGGTCCAGGGGGTGGTCCACCGGATTCAAGAGTGTCTTTATAAAATCCAGAAATTCCTGCTTCTTCCATAAGCTCTTGCAACTTTTCTTGATCATCTCGGGTTGGATGTTGCTCCCACCGACTACCACCACCACCTCCACGATTGTTGTTGTGATGACGGTCATCACCTCTTCCAGGTGGACCTCCACGCATATCGTTATTGCCTCTTGGTGGGGGACCACGCATGTCGTGATGCCCACCGTGTCCATGCCCACCATGTCCATGATCTCTGCCACTTCGACCACCATGCCTGTCGTCGTTCCTGCCGTGGCCATGGTGCCGTTCATGTGGAGGTGGGATTGGGGGACCTCTCCCATGATGGTCTATTTAAAACAAGCAAACATTTACAATAACTGAAGCCACTTTCCTTGGAAGCCATTAAGCAATCAAAAGCAATCAAGCCACATGGTTCATACATTTATTTTCATATATTATTGCGTACCATTGTGATTCATTTCAGGATAGCCATCCCTATCGTCATCAACCTTCTCTCCTCTCAATCTAGCCTCCATTTTATTAATCAGGTTTATAGCGCCTTGTCTGTTTAAGCGCGGAAAATCTCCAAGGATTTCTTTGGGAGCAGTCTCAATATGCTGAAATTCAACATTATGACATTCATTTAAGCATTCATTCATCATCAGTTTATCGCATCAACCCAACAGATTTGCACATCCTTAATTTTGACATTTTCACGCTATATCGTAAGATTTTAACCTCATCATTCAAAAACATGCAATCAAACATTAATTATTAGTGGAGTAAAGAATCAAGCAATTAGAATGCGCAAATCTTCACATCATAACATTTTCTTTTTAAAAAAGTTCGCTGCATCTCCAAAAACATGGGCATAAAGTCGCATACGTGTAAACGAAGAAAAAGCATACCTTAAGAAGTACTTGCTTGGTGACATCACTCAATGGAGAGTGGCTGAATTTACAGCGATCCCCGGCCTTGCATATCAACCCAGTATGATAATATTTGCATGGGAAATCATTATGAAGGTACAAGCATTTCTCTTTCTTTGCGCAACATTCCATCATCCAAAATTTGCAAAGTTCCATCTTTCTGGGTGGAACAGCATCATGAGAGAAAGAGCATTCCATGGCAGACTTTTGGCATTTTCCTTGCATGAAATAAGCGCATATAACATCGGACTTTGGTTCCTTTCTTTCTTCACGTACTGGTCGTTTGTTTCGATTGTTGTCACTTGGCATGGGTCGCCTTGCTTGGGGCGGTGGAGATGGCTCACGTACCGGTCTGCTACAGTAGATTAAAACAATATTATTATGCAACTAAGACAAAATAATAATAACATGCAAACTACTACAATATGTGTATTATGCTAATTTGACGTAAAGTACCTTGCATGATGATGCGGATGATGGTGTGGACTGTTATCTCCTTCGCTTTCCCTACGCCTTTTTGCTCTGCTAACCTTTGAATCATCTCCAAATTCTTCCACGGGTGCGCTCCATGGATCAGCGGGAGGGGGAACTGCGGATCCTGGTGAAGCTCCGCGTACAAAAAGGTACTCCTCCTGTTCTGACTCTGCGTCAGATGCCTTTCGCTTTTTATTCTTCTTATCTTTGTCTTTATCTTTCTCCTTTTCCTTTTCTTTTTCCTCCTCTCGCTTTGATCGTTTTTTATCCTTTCTATGCTTATCCTTGTCCCGTTCCTTTTCTTTATCTTTATCGCGACTTCTCTCCTTGTCCTTTTCGCGCTCCTTATCTTTGCTTGAGGATTTTGAAGACTTGTCCTTTTCCTTGTCCTTCTTTGATTCTTTGGACAAAGGAGCGGGTGCCTTGGCATCCTCTTCCTCGTCATCCATAATCTCACCATCTTCAAGGTCTACATCATCCGCATCCTCCACAGTATTTGACCGGGATCTAGACTTGGACCTACTACTCTTGGTAGGGGCAGTTCCATTTGATACTGATTTGACGGAGGATGGGGCAGCAATGGAAGACTGTTGGGATTCCTCGTTTTCCATTTCTGACATATTTGGGGAGCCCTGTGTACCAGCCTGTGATGACGACTCCACCTGAGATGTGTCCATAGTGTCTTCATCCATCGTGGTAGTCTCCTGCTCGGACTTGGAACTCGCTTGCGATGACTGCAGAGTTTTGTCAATGGAGGACTGAGAGGTTATTGTGCTGAGGGTAATCCCAGTTGTGTCGAGTTGCGAGAAACTCTCTTGTGACGTAATCGGCTCTGTAATGGGACTTCCGCTACCCGACTGCGTTGGCGACTTGATAGTTTGGCTAGCATTCGGAGTTGACGTGAGAGGTTCATCTTGCTCTGGACTCTGCGGTGGGCTAATCACGCCTTTCACAACCTCTTGAGATGCACCATCCGGACTGGCAATGCTTTTGATATCTTGAGACTCAGCATCTGGACTACCAATGCTTTTAACTGACTCTTGCTGGGAGATGGGATCAGGACTACCAATGGTTTCCTGCTGCTGCTGCTGAGACTGAGCCGGTGGGGAAGGGGTGGGACTTTCAGGACCTACAGGACTTGCTGGGGTAGCCTCAACCGCCTTCTCTTCCACTTTTGGCGATTCAACCTTTGGAGGTTCAGGTGGTTCAGCAGGAGTGGTGGTATTGTTCTCAACAACCACTGGTGGTGGTGGTGGTACTCTTCGCATGTCTGTTAGAGACCCATCCTCTACGATAGTAGTGTGTTCAATAACCACTGATGGGTCATCCTTCACAAGTGTTTTCAGATGAAGCGACCCCGTGGTGTCACTTGCCAACGCCAACAACGAAGTAGAGGCATTATAATGAGGTCTTACAGCATCAGGATCACGCTTACCAAGGGTTAACACTGTTGGTTTGACTGGCTCTATAGGGTGGTACACCGTCTGCGGTAGTCGAGACTTGACTTTCGACCCTCTGCGTTTTCCAG
Organism: Entomobrya proxima; assembly: GCA_029691765.1. Lineage (NCBI taxonomy): Eukaryota > Metazoa > Arthropoda > Collembola > Entomobryomorpha > Entomobryidae > Entomobrya > Entomobrya proxima. The sequence goes on from CM056168.1 coordinate 8,756,329, forward strand.
CATCATCTTCATCATCCTCCATCTCTTCAAAAGTGCTACTAGTAACAAGCGCGACTTCTTCGTAATCGTCATCTTCTTCTTCGTCTCCCATCGACTCAACAATACAAGTATCATCAATCGTTAACTCATCTGTTTCACTCTCTTCATCCGCTCCACTGCTCGAGATAGTATTCATTCTATCGCCGACATTCATTTCGCCACCTCCAGAATCCATTGGAATCTTTTTATTGTCACTCGACGAATCAATTGCTTCTGAGGAGTCTCCTTCCATTCTATTAATCACTTCTCCTTTTGCAAATAATCTGTTAGTGCCAAAGGGAATAAGAAAACAATTTTTTTCTCAACTGTTCGTAGAATTCGACAACGCTTTAAAATACGTTCCCCTTTCTCCCCTCAAAGCACCATTAACATTTATTCCTACTACTAGTACTACCATTTTTTACTTTGCTGCAATTCATTTGTCATTCCATTCATAAGAAATTCTTAATTAATCTTGATTTCGCCCAACCTGTCTACTATATCATAATAATCATACTCAACACTAAACCGTTAAATGCTCAATTATTATCGAATATCAATACTTCCAAGGTCAGCTCAGCTGTAACTGTGCGGCAAGTAGAGAGACTTAACTTTTAGGTATCTTTCAAACATGGCATATTTAGCAAGAAATGTTTCATAATGTGTGCACACGAAAAACGGGAACAGCTCAAAAAAGAGAAAGAAAATGACAAGGAAAACAGCTCAAGCTCCCACTTGCTATCTTTTAAGCAAAAGTTTTGTCAATAGTCAACAATAATACGCTGCTGTGCTGTTCTGTGGCTGAACAAGTCGGGAAGAAAACAGCAGGAGCCGGAGCAGCAGCGCTTTACACTTTTCCTCCTTTTGCATCAAAGGCGGAATAAAAAAGTGTTCATCATCTCATGAGAGTGGCAGAGCAGCACTGGCAACAGCAGAACGAGAAGTGAACAGAGAACCAGCACTGCATTCCCTATTTCATCCCCCTCAACAAACAAAACTTGCAAGTTTACTTACTTTACAGCAGAGTAAAGAGTAACATCCACCACATCCACACTGTTCATATTCCTAAACGCTAAATTCTGCTGTGGAGAGATAGGTAGGTTCATAAAATTTTATCATCTTTGGCACGTAAAGTTGCAGCAGTCAACTCTCTACTAGGTCTACATGTACATTTAAGGCATTTTTATGCTATGAGCAACATACAAAGTAACTAACTTGCTTTGTGGTTCTTTATATCCTTCATAAAAAGTTGTGGGTATGTTCATACAGAATTTAGAACATTATATAGGACATTTTCCTAGCCAAACACACCAAGAAGAAGCACCACTATATATTGATGTAACTGTTGTTTCAAAAGCATTGATAAAACATATAGAGTAGTTAATACTTCCATCATTAAAAATATTGATGACTGCTTGTTTCCTTTGAATACATCACATTCCACGCACTGAATTTTTCTTTTGGAACATTGAACATTATTGCACTCATTCAAAAATTATTCTATTAAAAAAATCTGTCTTGAGCAAACGTGAAAAATTAAAATGAACATGGTTAACTTACTACTTGATTCACTGCATAAAATGCACAGAGGAAAACTTGTGCAGCAGCAGCAGGCATAAGATAAAATGTAGATTTAGCACGAGCTTTTGGCTCTGAAGAACAGTTAAGAGTTGAGACTAATAGAGAGTTTTAGAGAGAGTAGTACTGACTTACGTTTGTACTCTGAGCTATATCGCCTTACGTGTTATATGAAACGCAAGCCTACAAAAACAGGGGAAAAAACCTTCAACAGCAGCAGAACAGCGAGCAAAAGGCGTTGACGACAACAACGATGATGATGATGATCTAACACACAAGGATGACGTGTTATATCAGCATCGTACTAGGGTCGCCATCATTAATTCTGTTTTTCAGCTCAATACAATATTTAAATACTAATGCTAAATTGGAAAAAACGACATACAATCTGGCCAATGTTTTTTGGTTTGGAAAATTATAATAACTAGCAAACATTTCAACAACAAATATATACTTTAGAAATGAGAATTATATGAGATAGTATTTATATGGACCATACATACCTTCCGAGCATTTAACACCTTGCGTTGCCGTTAAAAACATCAACAATTTAAAATGACTTCTTGGAACATTTAAAGCTTGTAGAATTGTATCTCTATTTACCACCACCAAAATATATCCCTAAAAACGGGCGTATTTTTAAAGGGCAAAAAAACAAAAAAAACGAACCATATGGGTATTAAAAAGTCAATAGATAACGTTTCCTAACTTCACGCATTAAAACCTGTCCCCTAATAAAAACCGTCTATTAACTGCTCATCTAAAAACTAGCCATAAAAGCATGCTAATTGGACTTGTTTCCTAAACAAACCGAACATTGAACATCATGCTTTCTCTCGGTTTGTCCTGCACCTACAAAATTTTAAGACGGGGGCAAAACCGAGGCTAAAAATGGTATTAAAACTCTAGAACATTTTTAGTTAACCTACAAACCAACTAAATTATTACAATGGGCTATTAAATCAATTATTGTTTTCCCTAAGTAGTCTAGTAGCAGCAATTTATAATACCAAATTGATATCTCTCTGATAAGTAGTAGTACTAGTAGTAGAGGTTGATAGGTAGAGAGCAAAAAAAGTACTTTTCAAGACAAATAATTATTTTGTACAAACCTGGACGATATTTTCTATTTGCAAATCATTTTTGGAAAAACTTATTATTTGGCTTTCTAAATGTAAAATCAAATTTTTGTGCTGTAATCAAATTTGATTGCTTTTAGGTGATTTTTTTTGATGATGATGCGCTGACTAATAATAAAATTCAGTCAATTTAGATACGCTTGTAGAGTGGCCGTGTAAAAATTATATAGTAATAAATAACATTTTCACATTTTCCCAAAAGAAATGAGTTTTTTAGCAGCAGAGACGACAAAAATTTCAGAGAATTTCCGAAAGATTATTTAGTTTTTAGGTGAAATGTCCGTTGACTTTTGTGTTGTTCAGTTTACAAAAACATACGTTAGTTCACATTCAACTCTCGCCACAGACTATTCTCGTTTCCCGTTCAGCACTTGGCATTATTCAATAGCAAAGGCACACACAGAAAAGCACACAAAAAAATATTTTTTGGGACACGCAAACTACAAGCAGAAATGCCAAAAGCGAAGCTGGGGCATAGAAGGCTGAGCTTACTTATTTGCGTCGTTGGGATTATTCATTTGTTCGACGTACCTTACTCTCAGCTTCTGCTGCTGCAGGCTTGTCGTTCCGTCTTGGGCAATGGGTCTTGTCACTATTTTCGGCTGGGCAGAAGGGTTTTCAGGGATTTGGGGATTTGTACAATGCTAATCCAGAATGGTGTAGTCTGTAGAACAAGGCAAAGGTGTAAATGGAAATTCTTTTGGGGATTTAGAAGGAAGGGAAATCTGGAAAAGAGAAGGGAACGTGGTTAGTGCATGTACCTGATTGACTGGGGTGGTAACTGCTCCCACAATTGCACCCCTTTTTTGTTGTTGGCGTGATATGGGGGCAAATCTATAAAAAACGCGATGTAATACAGCACTACAGCACTTTGGTTTATAAGTAGAGGGAAATGACCAAGCTTGAGAAATGAAAAGCTTCTGCTGCTATTTAACTAAATAATATTTAGCCTAACACTATGCATAGGTTGTAGGTACATAATATAGAGAGAAGAAACAAACTATAGTCACAAACAAACTTGTGTACATTTTATTTTTATCTATCTATCTGCTTTACCTAAATTGCTTGTGGTCATAAGTGTGAGCTCAACCACACTATCAACACAAGTTTTTGCTTTGGGCGTTGAAATGGGCGCTTGAGCTAGCTCGTGTGGGAAATAAGACTTCACTGAGGACATCTAGAAGTAAAATGCAGACCACTGGGTTATGATAATGCTGCATAGTAGACGCGAAGTCAAGTTAAAACTCCCAATTTCCCAGCAAAACGATGAACAAAGATCTTTGGTGGCACGAAATACTTCTTGCAGTTGTAAATGCAGACGCGAGATGACTCGTTTTATTCAAAGAATTGATGAAAATGGATGTTAAATTATTAAGTAGTTTTACCAGTTTCTCACATTTAATTTGAATTTAAGTATTAATTGTGGTATTTTATTATTTTGAAGAAGCCGGAAATGAAACGGGGAGTTTAAAAAATCTTGTTCAAAAGTTTTAAATCTTTTCATATAAAATTTTGCCCTTCATTCATCATTGTTGCATGTGACCATCATTTTATCTATGGAGTATTAGGTTGTCTCTCTAGTTTTTTTGTCGCCCTGCTCAATTCATTCAATAAAATCTTATTTGGGTAAAGATGGGTGTCGCCGGTATTAGTAGTGACATGTGTATGGAAATTATAAACCAGTGGTTATCATTATTGCTGTCGGCTGATTTGAATATCGTGCTTTTAACACCAACATAATTTTACTATTAAAGTAAAGCGATAAGATAACTCACTTTATTCAAAATCTTCTTTCTATAGCATTACGAAGGGAAGCAAAACTGAGCACGCTTATTAAAGAGCACACAGCACAAACAAAAACTGTTTTGACTATTTTTGGTTCTTAAGATGATGTGATGATGACGATTATGAATCTTTTAGCATGTAAATTAGCAATTAGCACTAGTTCCTCAAAGTCTAGATTACAGCACATCAAAAAGAAAATACAAAGTTTATATTTTATTCACGACAGTATGTTCAAGTACATATTTGCATGGTAAAAAATAAGCTAATGTTACTAATGTACATGTGTGTGTTCCAGTTACTCCCAAAATGTCCTTACTGTCTCCTCCGCGTCAATTTAAACGCATATAACATGCATGTTTTTAAAAACTTCATCTAGCACACAGAATATATTTATTTTTTAATTTGCAAAATGCGAACGTGCTCCTTCTTATATTGCGAAATTATTCTGCAGTTGACACTATTTTAACTAAACCCCGTTTAAATGCTTGCAAAAACTTTCACCGAGGATATCGATATGAATCCCAATGCAACAGTGGAAGTTTTAGATTTCTGGACGTGTCTTTTTCTGGATCCTCCTGCGGGACCATGGGAAATACCTCCAACGTCTCAGGGAGGAGAGACCAGCAACAGTGCAAACTCATCCTCGTACATCTTTTATCAATGTCGTGCGTACGGCAAGTACTTTCTGACAGTTGACCCCAAAACCATATTTACCAATGGGCACTATATCTGCGTGGCAATTTTTCTGGTGACCTTGGTTGTTGGAGTGATAGGAATGGTGTGCAATACACTAAACGTGTTGATTCTTCCGAAATCGCAGAAGGGTTCCTCGTTAAAGGATTTGTTGGTCATTTTGGCAATTGTCGAATGGATTTGTTGTTGTTCCACAGTGGCATTTTCGTATTTAATTATTTGTATTTTGGGTAATTAAAGACACTACTGACTATAGTGCACATGATTCATGTATTCATATAAAAGCTCTTTTGAGACTATAAAATTTTGCATTTCTCTTTTCAGAAAACCTGAACAGAACTAAAGCAGTCTACCAATGGTTCCGTGTTTTAAACATCATGTACGCACTGGGTAAATGCGCCTTTTAAAACATTTTTTGTACTTTGAAAGTATAGTAAATTGTTATATCATTGTCGTGTTTTTTAGGTCGAACTGGTTCAATCTACGTTACAATTCTGGTTACGATTGAACGTTATCTTGTGGTTGCTTTCCCCGCAAAAGCCAAGGTATGGTTGTCCCCAGTGCGTTCCAGGATTTACGTGGTACTGATGGGAGCCCTTTCAGTTCTTCTGAACACGTCATTAATATTCAATGCGGTCGTGTCAACCGTGGAAGATAATGACATCTTTCCTCCTCATACCCACGTGGAAAACTTTCCATATATTTTCAAGGATACTCATTTTACCAACCACGAGGCTCAGGATGTCTTTATTATTCTCAATTACGTTGCACCTTTTCCTCTCCTTCTGGTTTTCAACATTTTGCTATACAAATCGGTAATATAAAAGCACCTCATTACTTGACTGTAGCAGCTTAAAAATTGTTTCTGATTGAAATATTTTTAAAAAGATTTATGACTGGAGCAGCAACCGAGTTAGAATCACTGGAGTCCAGAGACGAGAAATTAACGTGGCCAAAATGTTCTCTGTGGTAGTGTTGATTCTTTTGGTGTGCCATACCGGATCCTGCATAATTTTCTATAATTCCCGATTTCAAATGCTGATTTACAGAGAACTAGTTTTACTTCAGCTACTATGTGTGGTGATTGGAGCTTCTGTGAACTTCGGGGCATACTACGCCTTTAGTCAGAACTTTAAGACAGAGTTCCGTAACTTAAAGGCAACAATTAGTCAACGAAAACTATGTACTAAGCTTTAAACGTTATAATATTCTATTTTATTGCTATTAAAATATGAGTTTTTTAAACAAAGCATTTAACGAAATATGATACAAACATAATTTATTGGGACGCAATTGGGAACGTGCACGGTTTAATTTTATTAAAAATATTATAGATACTACAATAATATTATGCTATGTTCCATTACTTGGTCAGCATTATTTGTTTGCCCATCATTGCATCAAAGATCACTGTGCAGTGACACTATTGAAATTTAGCCAATATCATTCGTTCAGTCATTTATTGCAGATCAGTCAAATTGACAATCCATATAATGACATAACTCTGTGTAAGTGTAAATGCAGAGAAATGATTATAATGAAGTGATGATTCGTAACACAAAAACGTAGTGAAAATAATAATTTTCAGTTCTCAAGAAGATAAGCATTCGGTTGATTAGTTACCATTGCTGCCTGGTTGAATATAAAGACATGATGCTATATGATGGTAGTAATGGAACCAGCTTGCCAGTTGCCAAGCTTCTTAGAGCTTGTGTATAAAGAATGAGATAAAGAAAGCAACTGAAAAATAATTTGGAATATGAAATGGAAGGGGACTGGTACTTTGCAAGATTTATTTTGCAGAAACTCATGTTGCTACTAGCATTTTTTAGAATTCTAGCAGGAAAAGAAACTTTCTAAAAAAGTCCCATTGTTAGGGAATTGGTAACATTATTCTTAAATTCATCAATACTCCATTTCTCCTTGGCAGTCTGCGCATAAACTCTGTGAACACCGCACCTTCATTTGACTCGACCAGCTTTAGATGCAATTCGCGAAGATTTGCCAAGCGTCTTGCAGTGGTACTGAATATATTCACTGTCAGTGTCAAGAACGAATTCATTGGAGATAGTCCGTTAGTCGCTTCACCCACTTCCTTCAATGCGGCTGATCCCCATCGTTCTATAATTGCTCGACTTATATTTATCCATTCAGGAAATTCCAGCCCTCCCAAGCGATTGAATGTCGACTTGTATTTTATAATTTCCAAATTGGGTGCCTTTCCCAAAAACTCCCCGAGACACGACAAGATTAGTAATTGAGTTTTCCAGGAAAGCCACATCTTGGGATCCAGCTTGAATTTGAATCGCTTCAAAGTTGGGAGTGGAGGTGCAGCTACCATGAAATAAATTATGTTTACCCAATCACTTTTGAAAATATAAGACACTTGATTTATCTTTAGGCTGATTTCCCTCAAGTTTGTCAACTGGAAATGAGTACTGCCCGGGTAGCCGTTGATCTTGGCATTCAAACGGTCTCCTGTGGAAGGTGAAAGCACCGGCGCAAATGATGTACGCAACCATAATAATGAAAGTGGTCCACGGGGTAGTGGACGAACTAATCCCGTTTGATATTCAAAGTACGTCAATTTCACACATTGTGTCAGGAAGGTGTGAAGCACGTCTATGTCTGCGTATTTCAGTTTTAATTCACGTAGTGCCCCTGGATGCTTTATGAAACGATCGAATGGAAATGGATTAAATGAAGGAGGCATTTCTTGCATATCAAGAGTCAAAATTTTCTTGCCCTCCATTTGACGGAGCAGGAAGATCTGTATAGAATCTGTAATCGGTCTTGCATGTCCTTGAATTGCCCAGTTTCTTTCTGGAATAATGACGTCTATTCCTCGTATATTCTCAATCACATCTCGCGCAAACACAGAAACTTGCCTTAGGTTATTCAACGACTTCCTGTCTAGATATTCGAATACATGCAATTGGACCTATGAACATAAGATGGTAATTCAACGATGATACAACCGTGCATATTTTAGCTTGAGGTATAAGCTTGTGAGGGTGATATTATTACCAAAATAGGAAGGTCATCCCAGTAGTTTTGTGCGTAAACCTCATCTTCCTCTTCATGCGAGGGACAATGCTTGAACAACTTCATCGTGGACTCAAATAATGTTAGGTTTTACGAATTTTAAATTTTCAACAATGGTTAGACCTCCTGCGATGCAGATGCAACAAACTGTAGAGTTGTATTTGAGGAATTAAGAAATTTAGAATCAAGCGAAATTAAAGCAAAATGAATTTCTTTGACATGCATATAATATTGTTGATATACGTATCATGGAAACTCGAATGCAAGTGGAAGACTCGCGTAAAAAAGATGTTTCCAAGAAGCATGAACTGTGGTCAACATTCGGCATAAATTCACTTGATACAACCAAACCGTTTGTATGAAGAAGAAAAGTATTTGAATTTTATGTACACATTGCACTTGCTTTGTTGTCAGTTACATTTATATAAAATTTATTTCATTTTTGAACATTTAACAATCTACTCTGTTCGCCATCCTCACAACTCTCGTGAGATTTCATGTAGCGAACTTTTTCATGCAGGATGATGTCTTCTGGTGACACTCTCCCCATGATATTTTCTCCAGGGCTTAAGTTATAGTCTTTCTTTTCGAATCCACATATTTTTGAGCCAACGACTAGCCAAAAATATTCCTTAAAGTCCTGTCCAAAAATGTAATACACAAAAATGTTGCTTGCCGCATTGAGTGATACGGCTAACACAATGGCTAAACGTAGCTCCCTGTAAACGGTGCGATTGATCTCTGTAACGAAAAAGTCTATCACGGCAAAAGTGTGACAGGTAAACAAAGTGATCACCACAATCGAAAACATTTTGGCTGCATTGACCTCGCGCGTGCTACTAGAATTGCCACTTGTACTTTGTCGTCTCTTCTTGGACCAATTATAAATCTGCCGGAAGAGCAAAAGCAATATATTATTCGTTTAATGAAAATATCTAGTTCGTGATAAGTTTAATTTAATGTTTACTTAAAGCTGTACAATAGGAAGAAACACTTACGAATCTATATAAAAGTCCGTTAAAAAGTAGAAGCAAAGGAAAGGGTAGCGCGTAGTCGATAAACACGTGAATTGTGCGAAACCATGTAGGGTTGTAAATTTTACTTCCAAACGCTGTCGATACAAAAATGACTGGGTATTTTGCCAGAGGTCCTTTGGGTGAGGCTGGCAGATTTTGCGAAACTACAACAGAGTTCAGCCACCAAGGTATGTTGATCAACAGAATAAGAAATAGCCAACAGACTGTAACGAACAGTGGGCGGTGTGAATGCAGCCATGTTTTGAAAGCCGAGTTATGAACAACTGCAAAGTAACGTTCCACAGTTACTAAAATGGTCATGAAAACAGAGCCTGTACGTCCCAACGAGTACAAAAGAAAAGTGCATCTGAGAAAGATGTGCAATTCTTTGCTGCGATTGACATTGTCTGTGTAAAAATATCAAAATTACAAGACTTTCAAAAAAAAGTTTTGGTTTAGTTTAGTATGTACTTTTGTATTGTATAAAATACCAAGTATAAGCTGGAGGGAAATTGACATTAAAAACGCAAAGAAACAAGCCAGCAGATCGAATCCAGCCAGGATTATTAACAGCTTTTGAAGCGATGATCCTTTGGTTGAGTGTCTCAAAACTAAAATATTTACAATATTTGCAACTACCCCGAACACTCCAATTATAGATATTAGTATACACAAAATATCAGAAATGCAAGGACCCCAATTTTCTCCCGATAAATATTTTGTTTTATAAAAACAACTGTACAAAGTATTATCTCCATCAATAGGGGAGGGAATCTCACTCCGAGATACATTGTCAGGAATATCAATAAAGTAGCAGGTCCAGTAGCCTAGATGTGTTTTGGTGGTTTGATTTATTGGGGTAATAGTAGACGATTGCCATTTGGACACTGAAAAACGCCTCATTTTGAAAGAAAGATCTGAAGAAAAATCCAGAATGATTTTAACCTTTAATAATTTCAAATTTTTGCTCATAATGCAAAAAATACTCTGTGTTCATTCATTTTGTATGTTCATATATCCGCATATCTAGAACGGAAACCAAAAATTGTGGCTTTGAATATTCGGCAAATCGTTAAAAGTTATACGTGCAATATTTCGCTTAATTTAATAACAGTTGTTATAAATAAAAACCACAAAAGTTTCCGGTTGATAGACAAAAAATGTTGTTGTAATTTATTTTTATTGTAATAGGTATGCACATGAAAAATATTTTTATCGCATTATAGTTTGTACTTTTGTAATTCTCCTATGTAATTCATTCAGTTGTCTACGTTTATGTAGTTGACGATGTGCCTGTGCAGCAGGTAAGGCCACTATTTCTATTTCCACCTTCCCCTCTTTCTGATAGTACAATGGATGACTCTCCCTCTCCTCTACTGGAAGTTGGTCCTGTAGTTTCATCATAAGGTTTCCCTGTAACCAGTGCCCAGTTATATCTCATCAGTCTTCGAAATTCTTGCCTGAAGGCTTTCCCAAAGCCAAAGTACACCAAAAAGTTTATGCCAGCACTGAGTGTAGTGGAGAAATTCTGGAGCAGCAGGAGTTCCCTATGAATAAGCATGAAATATTGTGAAGTAAAAAATATGACGCATGACACAGTATGGCATGACAGAAGAATGAGGACCACAACGGAAAACATTTTGGCTGCGCTAATTTCCTTCTTTTGGGTTCGGCTTAGGCCTTGTCTTCCTTTGCTCCAGGCATAAATCTAGACATGTTAAGAATAGTATTATTGCAGGCAATTGGCAATGATCGAGTATCGATTTACTAAAAATTCGTACCGATTTGTAGAGCATCACGTTGAAGAAGAGAAGAAGCGGAAACGGAGCCACAAAGTTCATTGCCAACAGAACGTATCTTACTTTTGGATAAACCACAATTCCAAACTGGGTCACATTCATGATGTAAGGGTAATCTCTCAGGGTTGTAGCTGGAGCTAAAATGGCGTAGGCATTTTTTATTACTGTAGAGTTGAAAATCCAGGGAAAGTCTAATATCGATGCTAGCAAGATCATGCAGGCCAGGTAAATTTTGGATTTTCCAGGAGTTAGCCATGCTTTTGACTCGATAGGATAAGCGACCACAAGGTAGCGTTCAATGGTTACCAAAATTGTTATGTAAATACCTCCAGTGCGACCAAATGCAAAGAGAATGCTGAAAACTTTGAGAGTTGTAAAAATTCCTTCCGATCTGTCAATATTTTCTGCAAAAAGAAAGTTTACCACTTTATTTTACCGATCTGCCAACTTTTTTCTGTATTCCTAAACTGGATGTTACCTTTTATGGTCACTATTACCGTTGAGAAAACAATGGAAAAAAGACACGCAAACAGCTCAAACACGGCCAGCATAATGAGAAGCCTTTTCATCGAGAGAGAGGCTCCTTTAAGGGATCTCCTCAAAACCAGCACGTTTAGCACGTTTGTCACAAATCCAAACAACCCAACAATATAAATCATTACCAGAATCATAACGCATAATGTTCTGCCCATATTTTGCCCCGTGAGGTACTGCCCCTGTATTCTGCACTCAAACTGCAGGTTTGGATTGATGCTGGGATAGCTTCCATTTTCTGAATCCAGAAAAAAGCAGGTCCAAAAATGAAGAGGGATGATTTTGGTGACAGGCTTGGGTGATTCTAACAATGCCGTTGCTGTTCTATTGATCATTGCGACAATTCAAACTAAAAACTGTACCTACACAAAGTCTACAAACCCAACCACCTGTCAATCCAACGACTTTTAATCAATAAAGATGGTGAAGAATGGCTACACTGGTATAGTTTCCTGAAATATATGTTGTTGATTCGTATATGTGGGAAAATTACCGAGTATACTAAAGGATTCCAAACTTCATACTGGTAATGAAGGACACTTTAATGTGATGTAAGGTCATCAGCAACTACCACTTTCAGACTAATTTGTTAATGGATGTTTATGGTATGTGAATGATTAGAAAAACATTGCAGTAAATATGAAATACCGAGTCTTCATTCATGCTAATGACTCTCATGCGTGTTTCAACTGGTGTTTCAGATATATATCCGTTTGCACAATACAAGTGGTCAATAGAGGAGGTTAAACCCAGAGGAAGAAACTTTTAATGTGTTCTAATGAAACGGTTAAAAATATAAAAAATATTAGACTGACTTTTTATAGTAATGCTTGAATTTTAGACGCAACTAAGGAAAAAATTATAGTAATATCAACTCTAAATTTGCATGTACAATACAAATTTGTTACCGCAAGAGCTACTAGCAGCCGTTGCCAATAAAACTTCTAAGAAAAGTGTCTATTGATTTGTATATAATATACGCATATTTTTAAGCAAACAAATACATTATATTCACGATCAAGCACATGTTGTATTTATTTTAAATCATCATTATTACGTAAATAGACACGCATTATATTGAAAAACTCCAGTATAAAGCCTCCATTCTTATCCTGTTTTAACAATTTTCTGAGACATAGTTAGTTCTAGTTATAACCAGAAAACTTTCATTTATCATTTTTTGTCCCTGAGTTTCCCAAAAACCTCTCGTAAGGCGAGTACATACAATATACATACTTACCAACCTATTATAGTTGAATGATTGACCCAGAGTTATACTCATTTTATATTTGAAGATAAAGAGTTCCGAATTATATTATACAATGAGTCATTCAGCCAGCTACATTGAATCCAGTATAGTACAATTGATGCTGAAAATTTTATGATGAAAAAAATGTGCCAGTATAAAGCAATTTTCCAAAGTGAAAGAAACATGATTATGGAATTGGAAAAAATCGTGCAATATGAATCAATCGAGTAGAATTTGGGTGAATAGCCTTAACATGACCCCATGTTTATGGTAATCTCAACTTTCGCTTTGTTGTAGCATTAGCATTATTGGTACTCTCACCTCAAATCGCTAATCATCCTTTTAATACTGGTTTATCTACTACAAGAACTACATAGCTTATGACATGGCCAGGAAAAGTTCAAATTCCTACTTCAGAGTTTCGGGGTTTCTAATATTAGAACAGCCTGCAAAAAAATGTGCCTTAATAAAATCAATGTAGCACAATTCAATAAGAGGTATTCAATGACCAGAACTAGAGTTTTCTACTCCAGAACATTCTCTGAGAGAATTTCTCTTCACGTGTGTTGTGTTGTTCTGTATTTTTTGTAACAAAAGTTATGCATGGCTTTCTTTCGTTTATGCACATTACTTTGTTTGCCTGTTATCAGTTCAAGATCGTTGCATTTTTGGAGCAACAACAAAAACATTAGGCCACACTAATTTTCTATTGCATTCCACTCTTGGTCCTTAGCCCACTCCAGATTCATCGATCGTCATAACCAAGCAACTCGGTTCCAAACACAACTTTCACCACAGCCATCTCCACATAGCCAAGCCATCAGCAGATATAGAAAAGATGAATGACACCGGCAAAGCTTTACTTTGAACCTGGAACTGGTTCTCAGTTCATTTTACATATTCTCTTCAGTGATCAATTCACAAAGCAGTATTCAGCTTTCGCATATTTCATTAAACAATTATAATAGTAAAAAATGGATTCGGAAAACTATCAGTTAGACCTACCATACAGGTCGTCGTCTGTTTCCGTGTACTGGAAAAAGATTACGATTCCAAAAGGCTTACCCGCTATACTGGAAACATTTGTTCGAGAGACAATCCGTGAAAATCCAGATGACATTCATAAGTTCCTTGCAGATCTCACGCAGTCCATGTTGGGTAAGTATAATAAGTCTCTAATCAGTAAATAAAAGCCTAATATTCTTAAACCTTCCTAACAATTATTTAATTTTCTTTTAATTTCATTCGGGCTGATTGCAAATCATATTTGAACTTGCATCTAAGATGGCATTAATTACGAGTTTCTCCAACGGTGTATATTTCCAAACAAGTATCATGCAAGCTAATTCTAATCTTAATGCATCCCATATAAAAGTGTATGGGCCCTATAATTGACATGGACAGCTGTGTACACTATCATCACTCACCATTTGTAGCATTCAGTAATTCAATTTGTCATTTTTGATTACACACACGACCCACATAAACTACCTACACTTGTGGTAGTTAGGACGAAGTGCTAATGCATGCTTTGTACATAGCGAACTGACGTCAAATGCTAGAAACAATTTTCAATTAGATTGCCCCGCAGATCGCCGTGTGCAATTAATTAGGCTCTGTATGTTTTGTTGAGATGATGACGTGCAGACGTGCATGTACCCTGAAATAGTTTTAAAATACTCAATTCAGGCAGAAAAATTTGTACCGTTTTCATGTTTACAAACAGTAATTCCGTCACTCCAAGCAAGAGTCATTTTTCAGGATTCCCTGCCATCAAGCAAACCTCGTTGATGTGAGGAGGATTTAGATGAAAGCGTTTGTAGTCAAGTGAAGAAGAGGTGGTTTACCGGTGGTGGAGATCGTGACTGTATTTTTGGGAACGAAAGCAATTGAAAAGTGAATCAACCAAGAACCGAGATATAAAACATCCCACACGTATGAATTTACAGTGTTTACGCATAAAGGCAACCACATAATGGCAGTAAATGTAGAGAGTTTATGTATAAATTGGTAAATAAAAAGTTCTCTTTAAAATTCTGTTCCGCTGTAAAATGTCAAGGCGGATTGAACTTTGAAACGACTTTCCTCTAGAAAAAATCATCAAAGTTTCATATCGCGACCCACCACCAAGAATTCAACCCTCATTCAGAAAGTCACCATTCTCTTTCTTTCGAGAATCGTAATAATATTTTCTTACCTCGATAAAAATGTACTAAAATTAAAAGAAGGAAAAATCAGGAGGGAAAAATAGGACATATTTACTTTGTAGGGCAATCTCTTACACATCAAGGAAAGTTTAGCATATCGGGCATTTACAGTTCTGTTTTATATCATGATGTTATGTTTTGCTGTCCCCAAATACCATGTCGTTCAGTTAACTTGAAAGTTTCCTCCTAAATCTTGGTCTGAAAGTAATTTTCAGCCTTCCTCGCTATAATAACTCTGTAATGAAATCCCACAGAGCATACGTGAGACATGTCTCCAATCCACACATAATCGTCATGATCAAAAGTTAAATAACTTTACAATAATTTCTAGCATGCAGCCAAAAAACCAGACACCAGGGAATAGTCTAAATTCATTAACCTGCGCTGGTGGTTTGTTGATCATCGTCATCATTTCGAACTCAAAACATTACAATTTTGTATGTTTCCGTGATGGTGGTGCCACCGATTTCTATATTTTATGTAATGCTACAAAAAAGTGACATTTTCAATTAAAAGTTATTGCTTTAATAATTATTATTATTCTGTTAACAAAGGCTTATTTTTAAAACTTTCAATGCTTCCTTAACTCGCGTCACCATAGAAAATTCAAGCAAGTGAACTTTACAATTGAACCTCTACTAGTGGTAAAGAATATTATGACAAAGAAAAAAAAGAAAAACTGCGCAGTTTTTTAAACCAAGATATTACCATAGTCTTTTAAAGCATAAAGCATCGACTTGGTTCCAAAAGTCCTAGCGAGCTGCTTGTATTTGACACTAGTACTTGCTTGGCACGTTTGTTTATGCATCATTCATGATCTGCTTACGATACACAACTTTTCTCTTTATCCTTCTTCACTCTTTGAGTAAAAAATCATCCATCAAGTCACAACCTTAAAAACGCTTTATGCTTTTCCCAACGGAAAAAGTGTGGATCTACGCATTTTGCATGAAAAGTTATTATTTTTATTTCTAATTCCGCCTTACAATACTAAATCATCATCATCAAAATGCTCAAATGCTCGTTACATGTTTTTCTTTGAAATGATTTACGCAAGCAAACCATTCTGTCATAATAGGGCTTACTGTTTTGCAGGCAATGTGCAAATATTAAATGTGATCTGCACGTGTAGAATCTCTATGCAGACAACCTAATACAAGAGTTTAGCTAAAAATCGTTTTGTCTACGCTGTACATATTTTTGCAGTTATACTGATTCATTTTTATCGATACCATGAAGTCCATGAATATAATCGTCAAAATATTTTTATTTTTATCGCTCAACGACTACTACATGCTGTACGCAATAAATTCTTCCTCTTCTGGCTGAGCTTCAGTCGTCTTTGTTTTGATTTTTTGGGATTACTGCGCATTCTACCACCCCACATTGGACAGTTTTGAACTTGAAACGCAAATTAAAAACTTAATGCTTAACATTACACTAAAATAGCCCATGACAATCGTCAGCACTAATTTTGTCTTCCATTTCATATGCATGTCATAAAACTATTTGCCAAAAACGATAAAAGTTGATGCATGGAATTAACTGCAGCTTTTAAGAAGTTGCTTTAATTTTTAACTACGCCATAATGACGTTTACCAAGAGACACAATAGCTTTTAGAAGATCTTTAGAAGTTTGGTCTCTTCTTATCTAACAACTATTAATACTCAACATTGATGACGATTATATATCTTTGTCAATGATTTTCTTTTTCAATGTCATTTGTGTCATCATTATCACCATCATCATTCCATTAGTTCTTGTGCACACGTTTGCTGCTGCATTAGCCACTAATAAATAACAATTCTGCTTGCTGTGTGCAAAGTGCAGTTTCAAGATATTCGATACCCCATTTCCCTTCAACTTGCTGTCTTTGCTTTGTCAAGAACGTGTTTGCTTTGCTTATTCTATAGTCTATATAAATATTATAATTATGCCAGAGAAAACTTGCTTATAAATAAACTTTATGACATGTACATGATAGTAAACATTATTAGAGTGCCTCGTTTTTGTCTGTGTTTTGTAACTGCTGAAAAATAATTGCCAAACAGCAGCAGCACTGCTTCTGATGGTGTGGCGTCTGTCCGTCCTCCTGGCAGCTGCGTTTGGCCAGAGTTGCTTACATGTAATGTTTACTTTTGCTACTATTTCACATACAAAAACTACACGTTTCGTTTTTCGTTTCGACAAACTCGTGTTCTGAAGGTTTCAACCATGCTGACAGCGATGATATTTTAACCCGGATTCGGATTTACCAGTGCTTTTTGTTCTCGCACATTTACGTGAGCATCAACAGAAACGTCAGACAATATTACGTAAGCAAACTGGGTATAATCGGAAGTGTAACAGAGGCTGTCTTCTTCGTCTCGTTGTCTTTCTGGCATAATAAAAGCATTCACTATTCATCCATTCATCCATAATGCAATGTGCTTTCTTTTCCGACAAAATGATGGCAAAGGAGCTATATCTTTGCGAGCAAGTCCTGATATTCTAAATTATGCAAAGCTAGTACAATACAGTTATAATACATAACATCATCATTGAAGATTAAATGACAAAAATGCTTCCTTGGGTTTGTCTCTGGGTTTGCCACTTTTAAATTGTCCAACGATACAAGAAGAAAATCAGTGTAATATTAGACGAGACAGTTCAAACGTGCGTTTTTGAATCCCTTTTTAAATCACAATGTGTGGCTTCCTATAGTTTACATTACACTTCTGTACTTTTATCTGCCATCATCCTCGTCATCAGTACCATTCATTAATAGGCTAATACTCTTCTCAATAAAATTTTAAAGCCCATGAAACCTTTAAGATTTACTAGAAACACAAAACAGAGCTATAGTAATACTACTCTGCTGCATTTTTACAGACAGTCATCAATACCTCCTTGTGGTAGTGGGCGATTTGTTGCATAGCTTTGTACTTTTAGTCTGCATTTTACTGATTTGAACCACATACTACTGCACTGACGGGCTACTATTACTATCACACTAAACCATTATACTAGGAAAATAATCATCAAAATCTGTACAACTATACCAAATATATTCTTTCCATTTTGCGTTTATAGTTCTTTAACTTGAGTTGTAAGTATACTTATATCATAGTCCACTGTGATAACATCGTCTTATCTTTTCTTCTAGCATCTCAAGATAATAGCAGACAATAATCATAATTCTCATATAGCTCAAATATTTGTTACTGCGAGATAATATAGAGCTTGAATAAGAAAACCAGAAGCATCCGTTTTTATTTCATGTTTTTTTCTCCTTCTGCTTGCCTTTATTATTCTTTTTCTGCCATACATTTCATTATCTGACATTCTAATTTTTTAACACGTTTTTCATGAAAATCCACACTATCTTTTGCCACTGACTCCTTCACTGACTATTTATCAGTACGTCCGTCAGCTAGTCATAGTCAAAGGAAAAATCAAGAAATTTTCTCTGGGTCATAGTCAAGACTTTGGTGTGAAAACCGTAAGAGGAGACGTTTGTTCTAAAGCTGACTCACTCTAAATACGCACGCACACACGAAGAAAGAAATCAGTAGTGCACACTACGTTGCATAATACCCAGCCAGATGTGCATTTCAACAGTATGCCCAGTTGTAGTAAACTGAAGAAAAAAACTGAAAACTAAATATATACATCATCCACATCGCCATCATCACACTTTACTTAACAGACAGACAGATAGACTTTTTACACTTACCCATCGTCATCATTATCATCATCTCATCTTCTTCTGATGCTCAGTCTTATGAGCCTCTTTATCATCTTTACATTCTCGTAATTTAATAATATAATTTTTCTCAAAGTCAAAATGTTCGTTTTGGTACATTGGCAGTAGATTGCATTGCAAAGTTTACAAACTTCATTTATTCAGTTCATACCACACAGCACTATTGGGTATATTGGATTTATTATTGCATGGCAGTAGTAGACCTTGCCCTTTGTTTATTGTGACTTGGCTTGGGACTGTGATTTTGCATTTGGTGCGTTTAATTCTTTTCATTGATTTACACTGTAAATCATTCATTGTTCATGTTCTACCTAATTTAATGAAAGTTGATCATCTTTATTGAAACGCGTGGTGGTTGGTGTGTATTTGAAAGTGTAAATATTTTTGAGCGTTTACCTATTTCGTGTACAAAAAATTTAAACTTACGTACGTTTATGTGGTCCTTGCAGTAGACTATATTTATTCTAACAAGAAGTTTTACTGTTGCCAGCAAAGCAATTAACTTGAAATCGATCTCAAAATCGCTATAATAATTTATCGTAATTATCTGCATCGCATTTGCCGAGCTGCTCAAAAGTGTCATTTTATTTCTGTTCCGTTGCGTAAATATAGACAAGAAGGAGTTTTAAAGTATACACAAGCTTAAATATTCAATTTAAATACAGAGTACCTCTCCGCGGCTATACAAACAAACTTTCCATAAACTAAAGGTTGTGAAATATTTAATGTGATTGTCCTTTGACAAGCAACAAGTTCACTGGTTCTTGTCGTCGTAGTGGCTTCTCCTCCTCCTTCTCTCTTTCTTCTTATCTCTACAGCTATTAAATCGTTGTCAACCTAAAGACGATTTTCGTTTTAGTTTTGTAGCTTTCTTGTCAGTTCATTGATTTTTGTGCACATGTTAGTGTTTGGTGGTAGTGCTGGCCTGACATGTGAAGGGGAACTGATTACTACGTTGAACATTATTATTTATGTAATTTCTCCTCTTGGTGAACTGAAACTGTAGCAGCAGTGTTGCTCCTCCTCGTTTACTTTTCATTTAATAGATTTTTGCGGTGTGGTTTTGATGAGTCATTTAGAGCAAGCTCTGTGTAGTCCTTCATGTACACTGTACACTGACTGTCTTTAGTAATAATATCCAGCTTGTAAATCAGTTACAAGGAATGCAATCCAAAGTTAATAATATTAATATACATACAAAAGTATTATGAGCTTTCCTCTTGACATAAACTAAGGTTAACTGGTTTTGCCATTTTTGTCAAGAAACGTATATTCCAGACATCTTATTCATGCACTGAATTTTTAGGCGTGGGAAGCCTTGTTAAAATTTTCAACTTTACTCTTCACCGGCGGCTTCAGCTAATTAATAGTGTAGTACACTACTGAGCTGCGTGTGTGGATTTGAATTAAAAGCCACTGGTGACATATGACAAGAGTGTGGCATACTACGTGCTGACTGATAATAATTTTTATATCGACATTTTTGCATTTTTGTTATTGGTGATTTGAACTCAGGAAAAGTGAGATTGTGCCAAATTTTGCTGAGCTTTCATTTCTTGCCTCCAAGAAAAAGTTTTTGATAGTGCGTGCGGTTATCATCATCACAGCTTTAAAGCTGGATGCCCACAGCAGACCTCAGGATCTGATAACCAAATTACTCCCTATTCTTCCCATTTTACTGGTCATGGGCTGTGTATTTAGTTTCTTCTCAGGTGGAGGACCCTACAATTTGAAATGGTTCAAGAAAGGTTGCATGCCCATTTCTTCATAAATCTCTCAATGTTGGTTTCGTGTGCTCTTCAAAGTGTGTCTTTCTGTACAGCGTGCGTGTGTGCAGTCTTGTAAAGTCGTGTTTTATAAATCAAAAAGCAATTAAATAATTAGGTTCTTTGCTCGTTATACATGATGATCTTACAAAGATTAGAAACACTTACAATTATTTCAAGTCTACTGTGACCGGCTATTGAAGCATGAAGAAAACAGTGATTTTGTGAAACGTGTATATACATACATGAATTACTGAATAACTTTTCTAGAATATTGATAGAAGCCTCTCTTGTTTTTATTTAGAAACACTCATTTTATTAATCGCCAAATAACTAATCAACTTTTACACAAGAAAATAGAAATTTATTGAAAATCAGCAATATTATAGCACAAATATTCAATTTTTTTCTTACAAAATGTTATTGACTTGATTCACTTGGGTATTGGTTAGGTTTATGTAATTTTAACACAGTGAGCGTACGGTACATTCCAATCTCTTGGAATTTGTTCAAAAATGCATAATGATTACCTAAGAAGACGTACATAGTAGAAAGATTACAAGGGTACAGCCCACCGCAAGCACAAATATTTAATTAGATTAATTCATAAGACATAGTATACAAAAAATCAGTACACCATGGCGTTGTTAGCTTTTTAAAATACCTGTTTCACTAAAAGCCGCTTCCCTCCTTAAAAGTATATTGTGAATAGGTATTGTAAGTATATGTTGTACGTACGCTATATATGTACAGCATATTTGAACAGTTCTACAGTCAAGTCTGCACCTGCACTGCCATAAAAAAGCAAACTATTAAATAAGCACATAAAAAATTGAGATTAAAATTCAGACAAAATCATCTTCAAAGCTAGCTTTGCATAGATTTTAAATACGCACACGGAACACACATTATTATTACAACTCCTTCATTCATTTCACTTTAACGAGTTTCAATTCATTTGAGCGTTATCGCTTATTTGCATGTGCATGTACACTGTGTGCATAAATTAAATAGATGAATTGGCATAATATGCTGCGTTTACTATTTGCTTTTAAAAACTTATTGTGCGTAATAAGAAATAATTTCCAATTTATTTCTCAATTTCAATTACATGTTGGGTTGCTCCTACAACACGGGAATCCTATCTTGATTGTGGTATTACATTACAAATTGCACAGCCAAACGAGCCGAGGAGCAGAAAGAGGCGGAGTCTAGCAATACTGGCGATGCAAACACGACAGCAGCGTCGGAATCCGGTGGTGGCGCTTCCGTTCTAGCAAGTAATGGAAATGCAACAAAACCAAAAAGTGTGGACGAGGAAAGTCCGCTAATAGTAGACTCCCCACCTGCATCAATTCAAAGCACCACGATTGAAATTGAAGATCAAAAGCAAAAGCCAGAAGAAGCGGAGAAACCCCTAGAATCGGTGGTGACAGTAGTGCCGAAAAAGCAAGAGGAAGTAATTGCATTTGAAGGACTACCGGAAGAGATCGAAGCGGCGACGAAACTGCAGGCAAACTATCAGTTGGACGAGAAGCAGCAGCCTGAGGAAGCATCCCAGACCACCGCAAAGACGAATGATGATAATGCAAATGTGACGGATGCTGTTAAAAATGCTGATGATGCTGGTTCTGGTGAATTAGTAGGAACATCAGAGCAGGAGATCCAAGCAGCAACCAAGATTCAAGCAGGCTACCGTGGCTTTCAAACGAGGAAGCAGTTGCAGTTGAAGGAAGGACAGAACAGAGAAAAGCGAGAAATTAAGTTTGAGGAGCCAACATCGCCAACTGAACAAGAACAACAGGCTGAGGTAGAATCCACAGCGGAAGCTGTAATTGCTGGTGTTGAGGAGGCTCTTTCGGAGGAAATTCTCGCGGCCACCAAGATTCAAGCAGGATTTCGGGGTTTTCAAACGAGGAAAGCGTTAAATTCATCAAGGCCAGGTATGTTGCGCTCTTTGTAATATTATTCATGTGAGTCAA
Source organism: Entomobrya proxima (assembly GCA_029691765.1). Taxonomy (NCBI): domain Eukaryota; kingdom Metazoa; phylum Arthropoda; class Collembola; order Entomobryomorpha; family Entomobryidae; genus Entomobrya; species Entomobrya proxima. Next base: position 8,778,886 of record CM056168.1, read on the forward strand.
GTAACAACGTGCATTAGTACAAACTGTTGTTGCGTTGTTTGTTTCGTACTAATTTTATTTCTCGGTTTTGTGTGTCGTTAAATTAGTATTTGTGCTAGGATGACTGTGTAGGCTGTATTCTGTCATTTTATCCTTTCAATGTCGTTTTCTCTATATATCGTTTGCTTGACTACTTGATACTTCTACTAACTAAACTTTAGCCAACCGAGAGAATATTAATGATACTTGATCACGATAAAATCGCTCCTCTTAATTAATTGGTCAAATCTAGCGTAATGAAGCAGAGCAAAGATTTTAGTAAAAGCGTGACAGAGTATTTATGTACTTTGCTAGTATAACGTATAGTATGCAGTAATTATAATAGAATATTAGTTTTATGGAATGCAGAGATTTCTGTATTTTTTACTCAATTTTTGAAAAAGCCATTCCATTCCTACTGCTTCAAAAGAGCTCTCTCTGCTTTCTCGATTTTTAAAGAAAAGTTCCATTTTTCATAGATAAAAACTCTTAGCATTTTAAAACTAGGCTAGTTAATAGTTATCTAGGAACAACTAATAATTTTTGTATAGCGTGATTTTATGGGATGATTAACAAAATACTTAACTCCATTAACTCGTTTTCCCTCTTTGCCATGTTTGTTTCCGAACCATTCATCCATCATCCCCTTTCTGAACTGCCCAAAATCAATCATAAATGTCCATAAAAACGAAACATCACAAAAACCGGCATTTTCATAGAAGACGATGAAAGTCAAAATGTTCCCGTTGAGGAAGAAATCCTGTCAGCAGCAGTCATTTCCAATGACGCTGTCTCACCTTCCCCGAAACCTACAATCGATGAGAAAGATGAGGACGAAGAAATCGCTGCCGAAATTAAAACACCACTGGAAACCATACGGGAGGAGTCCTTTGATTGTTCCTCTCAATCGCAGCAGGCACCTCCGCCTGCAGTTCAAAAGTCAGAGACTGACACCACCAAGACTCCTGAGGAGAACACAGAGACTGAGGTTGAAAATGTGGGGCAATCTGAAACAACGGTAAAGGAAGATTTGGAAGAACGTTCCGACTCGTCACCAGATGAAGACATTTCCAAAGCAGAGGATCACCCAGCTGCTGCTGCTGCGGTAGCAGAATCGTCAGTAATTCCCACAACTTCATCCGCACCCAATTCAGCGTCAAGATCTGAACGTCTTTATAACGTCCACATGATTTCGACTGAAGACGTGAGCGCAGCGTTAGGCGATCTGTTGGACGACACCGAGGACGAAGAGGAGGAGAGCATTTCCGAAGATGATGAAGCATTAGAAATATGTGCGCCCACTGGAATCGTTCCAACTTTGGATGCTACTGTTGCTGTACAAGATCAAGCTGGCGGAACAAAGGGGGCAACCAATAATAATGACACAGATAATAAAAATGATGAATTGAAATCGTCATCTGACAACGGCCCAGCAACATCTGATTCTAATGGGAAGGAAATAAATGATAACGTAAAGAATGAGGATGATGATGAAGGAATTAAGGATAATAAAACGTTGGACGGGGTCCAGAATGGTGACCATCAGACTGAAACAAGCAGTAATCCTATCACTGATACTGATGAAGATCAGGCAAAATTATCAACAACAGCTAGCATTCCAATTCCGCCCCATGAAAACATTGCGAATGATGAGGTTTCCCCGATTGTAGTACCACCATCCCAAGATAATGATGCTGTTAGTAGTGGTGATGGTGTCGAGGCCGTTGTTATTGAGGAGAAAACGCAAAATATTGCACCAGAAGAAGAGCAAGCTAATGATGATGAGCAGAAGCAGGAGCACGAAGGACAGAATCAAGACGCAGTAAAGGCAACAGCAGAAGAAGATGCGATTAATTTATCATCATCTGAAGAAATTCAAGAAAATACTGGGAATGCTTGTGAGACAACCACTACTACTACAACGACAACTAACACTGGGGGCGATCAAACCGCTATTTGTGCCGATGATAGGAAAGAGGGAGATGTTGGCGATAAAAATACGAAAGATGATGATCAGAATGATGATGGCATCATCAACAACATCGGGCAAAGTACTGAAAAGGAAGGGGAAACCAATGCGGAGAAAAATACCCCAAATACTACAAGTGCTACCGAGGAAGATGTTCATACTGCGCCACAACAAGAGGAAGTGGGTCAACAACAAGACGCTGTGATTGTGGACGACGGGGAGGGAGAGGAGAAATCAGGAGCAGAATCAATTCAATTGCAACAAAGCAATGCGAGTGCACTCACGGAGAGCAGTGTGGACAGAGAGGATACCGATATTGCCACTCCGACAGACTTTTCTCTGAACAATAGCAATCTAAATAACAATCCAACTCAAGAGGACGCTGATAAGGATTCGTTGAATTTGGAAGAGTTGAAAAAGTTTGCACAAAATTTTGAAGAAGAAGCAGAGGTACTAATGGAACCGACAACGGTAAATAACGCAGAGGGTGCGGCTCCGTCGGCGGAACAAAAGCCAACGGATGCAGGAGCACCAGTAACTGCTACAGAAACGTCTTCGGAAAGTTCACCAGCAACAGGAAGTGGTGAGGTCATGCAAGTTGAGGTGAAGTCTCCTGAGCCTCAACCCGCTGCAGAAAGTAAACCTGAAACACCAGCTCCAGTAGAAGAGCCTCCAACCCCAATTTTGAGACCAGAAAGTGGAGCTCCAAGTGAAAACGCTACAGTTAGTGAGCCTATTGATGCACCAAGTGAAGCCCCGCAAGTAGAAAAGCCAGCGGAAGAAGCTGTGGTACCAGTGCAAAGTTCAGAAACGCCAACTGAACCACCACAAAGCAGTGAAACTCCTACAGAAGCGACTAAAAGTCCTGAACCAACAATAGAAAAACCTACAGAAACGCCTGCACCAGTTGAGGCTACGGCAGCAGAGCCTGCAAAATCTGATGAAGCACCTGCTACAGAGCCTGCAAAATCTGCTGAAACACCTGCAACAGAGCCTGCTGCTCCCAGTGCAGAGGCTACTGCAGAACAAGCCAAAAGTCCTGAACCACAAGCTACTGAAGCGCCTGCTGTTGTAACTGAGGCAGCCATCACTGCAGAAATTGCTCCATCTGCGACAGTGGCAACACCAAGCACTCCAGTTACATCGCCCGAGCCTGCAAAAACTCCTGAATCTCCAGTAGTGGCTGCAGCGCCTGAACCAGCACAAAGCCCTGAAGCTCCAGCAACACCCGCATCTGAGCCAGCACAAAGTCCAGAAGCTCCAGCAGCACCCCCAGCGTCTGAACCAGCACAAAGCCCTGTAGCTCCAGTAACCCCAGCATCTGAGCCAGCACAAACTTCAGAAGCACCAGCGTCTGAACCCGTGTCAAGCCCAGAGACTCCAGCAGCTCCTGCTGAAGCACCGGCTCCGTCTGCTGAACCTGCAAAAACCCCCGAGACACCAGCACCGGAACAAAGTCCTGAAACTCCAGCGCCCGAGCCAGCACAAAGCCCTGAAACGCCCGCAGCCGTGTCCGAGCCAGCAAAAACTCCGGAAACACCAGCTGAACCCAGTCCTGCTGCTACCCCAGCGTCGCCTGAACAAGGGTCAGAACAACCAAAGACTGAATCAAGTGAAGCACCAGCACCGCCCCCATCTGAGGCAGCTTCTGCTCCAGAACAAGCAGCTACATCAGCACCACCAGAACCTACTGCAGAAATCACACCATCCACTCCTGCCCCTCCCCCTACTAACCAATCAGAGCAGAGTGAAAGTAGTGTTGTCCCCCCAGCAGCGTCAAGTGGCTCTACAGAACAAGCCACCCCAAGCGCTGTACCCGCTGCTGATAACAAAGACGGTAATACCAGTCCAGCAGTAGAACCCCCAGCTAATAACCCTGCACCCAGTGAAACTGTCGCTGCTGTTGAGTCCAGTGACGCTGTACCTAGCGCTGCTAATCCCCCTGTCGCAACTCCTGAAACTTCTAGTACCTCCTCCTAAACTAGACACTTTAGAGACAGACACACAAAACAAGTCATTTTGAACATGAGACACCCTAAAATAAATCAGACACCCCACTTTGCAATGATATCCTTTTCTGTATTTTAACCCGACTATTTTCCTCCCACATAAAATCTCAAATCCAAAAATACATTTACAGACAACTTTATGAACATGATACATATACAATTCTACACATTACACATTATACTTAAAATCAACTTACACTCAAACTGACATGATAACTTTTGTAGACTTAGGACATTTTTCTTCCGTAAAAATAATAATAAATTAATGAATACAGTATAAATATAAAGAATAAAACCAACTTTAAATGTTGTCGCTGTTCGCTGTTGTTGTACTATCCGTTATTTATTTACTGTCGTTTATTGTAATGTTATCGCTCTGCTGCTAAAACATAACCTATCGTACGTGTGTTCCGTATATTATCGTTGCGCGCATTTAAATGTAAATATTTTATGTTGTAAAATAACTTGTTTTATGTACTTTTTAAAGTGCTAATAATTTTCACACTCTCTGACCACACAGCTTTGAAAAAATGAATACCTTGAAAAGTTAAAAACAGTTTTCATAATTACAACTACATAATGATTACAATGCTAGCGAATAAAAAAGAAGTGGACATTGCAACGACGACGAACAACTCCACAAGCGAGGAAATTAAACCTGAAAAGCCAACAGTTAAACCTCGCTCCAATCCGCGAGCGTCCCCATCAAAGCAAACCAGATCATTAGATAACGAAGCAGAAGTCGCAGAGCAACAATCGCCTCCAGTTTTAAGGCGACCAAAGTCAGGGCCAGGCAGAAGCCGAGTGGCTACATCAAAGTATCGTTCAGGATTGGTAATTGAGAACCAGTAAGTACATATTGGCATGCATAATGTAAATGCTTGGTCATTAGCATTTTGTGGAAAGCCCGAACAAGAAATTATTTGCATTTTCATATGTATTAAAAAGAATGTCAATGGAAGAAATGGAGAAGGAAATCGAAAAAGAAATGATGAACAACGCGGCTACCAAAATTCAGGCAGGATTTCGTGGTTTCCAAACCCGAAAGAGGTTTAGTACTCAGGATATGAAGGGGGTAAGTAGAAAGGGGAGAAAAGCTGACAGAGAAAGTGGCAAGGCGGATAATGCTGCAGCTAAAGAAAGTGCTGATTGTGCAACTGCTGCTGAAATCGCTTCTGAATGTGCCGCTGCTACTGCTAATGTTGAAGGCGCTACTGTTGGTAGTACTGGTTCGAATGAGCAAGGTGATTTAGACGCTGCCGCTGCTGCTATTGCTTCCAGGGAGGGCAGAAAGCCGTCCCTTGGCGCTCTTCGCTCCTTCTCATTTCCAGGTTCGACCAGTCATGACGATCCTATGATGATGGCCCTACAGAATGAGGAGCATGTAATGATTCCAACCGCTATTTCAGAGCAAAGCATTTTGGCGTTTGTGGACGAGGGCGAGGAAGATCGTATGACCAATCCTTTGCCGGATGTGGATTTGGAGTTGGATCCCGATTATGTGAATAGAGCAGCCACAAGAATTCAAGCGAATTTTAGGGGCTATCAAGTGCGAAAGTCTTTCAAACGCCCATCCTCAGGTTCATTAAGACTTCATCAAACCATACTTTTAAGGAAATACGATCTGTTAATGGAGTTGGTGTGCCCCATTATAGGAAAAGAGAACAATGGCAGCAAAAGTTCTCCAAAGAACCAAAAGTTGACTGCGGCTGCCCGACAGGAAATTGAGGACAGAGCGAGAGCCTTGGAACAACGATTGCAAGAAAACAATAATAACGAAAATCCTCCCGCACAACCAGGTAAAGCATTACTACTGAGAATTTATGCATTGTTGTAAATCTGACAATCTCAAGTAGTCCCAAGATTGATTATTTCCTTTTTACGAAAAATAGATAAAGCAGCAGCTAAAATTCAAGCCAGTTTTCGAGGCTACAAGGAGCGACACAAGTTCCATCAACAAAAGAAGGCTGCGATAACAATCCAAGCAAACATACGAGGTTACCTGACAAGAAAAAGGTTTGCCAACTTGCGTCGGTAAGGCTGCTCTTGGGGGATTTTGAAATTGCTAATTGTGTAAAACTGGCAACATTTTGAAAGTTTCATATAATGTTCTAGGCGCAGTTTCCAGCGTAGACGCTCATCTGCAAAAGCTTTTCACAAGGAACTAGATGAAATCAGAAAAGTCAACGAGGCAGCCACAAAAATTCAAGCCGTTTTTCGTGGGTAAGCAGCCTCTATAAAAGGCCATTAATCCCGACTCGCAAAGGATTGCGAGCAAGCTAGCTACACTAACTTTTGGGTGACTCAGCAAATTCTACTTGAGCTTTAAATAATATTTTATAAAAATAATTTTACATTCGGTTCTAACCATGCATGTAACTTGTTACACATAACATATATGTATTTATATACTATGTAGGTTGATTCGGTTGATATTTTTCAATTTTCCGAACGTCATTCCACAGTCAGTCACCCTGCCGTTTTACAAGTGACAGTTGTTGCGTTATGACGTTAATACATTTTGGGATTTTTATTTTGAACCGTTACTCGAAGGAAAAAGCATTTTTTGCTTTCTTGCTGACGCTTTTCTGCTTTTCTTCCATATCTCTTGTGAAATGGCAATATTGGATATTACTTAAGTTCTAAGATTTTATCTTTTTGGCAGATGAAATATATTTCGTTTAGAGAAAAAAGTTTCTTTTCAATATTTTTCAAAAAAGACTCATTTGAAAATCTATCAGCAGTACAACGAAAACCTTCAATACGTTTCAGTTTATTCATCTGTCCTCAACTGTAATGCTTTCCAGTTGCACATGTCGTGATCTTCACGTTTATAACAAACAGCACGTGTAAAAGTTAAATTTTTAATGTCACGATAACTGAGAAATATTTTCCTTCTGTTTTGCCGTTACAATGACGAGGATGTGATGATGCAATAAGCTCCGCTTTCGCCAAGCTTTCTGGCCTGTCGCCTTGAAAATATTTCAGTGTCACTTGCACCACGTCAATATGCTTATGAAAGTCCTCAAGTTTTTTTTCTTGAAAAATATTGTTTTTGGTCTTTATCTTTATGGCTGTCTGTTTTTTCCTGCCATATGGTCGTTATTTCTTGCAGTTGTGACTTGTAACCTTTTGCGCTAGCTAGCTATTGCTTCTATGAGTCTATAACATTAACATTATACTTTGTGCTTCCATCAGAATGCAATTTCTGCAACATCTTCTGATGGCTAAACTGCAAATGATGATTTGTACAAGTTCCAATTTTTTACTTTTCTCTCTGTACTTCTTGGATACAGATACCAAGTACGATCGAAGATGCCGAGGAGCAGTAGTATGATTAATGAAGATGAGCAAATGATAGATGAGTAGAAGCCAAGTGTGACCATGCCACGACGACTCGTCTCAACAGAGCAGACACACCGGAAATTCCTGTACATGCGCAAAACTTATTTTCAGCAAATCCGCTATAACATTTGTACACTTCGACATTTTTTCTCGTCATATTTTTCTTCTTGGAGCTCTCTTGCCAAGACGGAAACTGAAAAACTTGGACTACAATATTTTTTAGGGAAGAGAGACAAGTGACCTTCAATTCATTCGTTTAAATTAAGTCATTGTGTTATCTGTTGACTCGTTGACGAGATCAGATAGAAACCAATTTTTTGAACGGAATTTCTGTAACAATAGTCTTTGGTCAAAATAGTTGTGTAACTCGATATGATGCTGGTTTATTGCTTGTTAACGTTTTACTGTTGGCATTTCAAAGCAGATTCAAGATCAGGGTCGTCTCGCTTTTTCTGCACAAAAAGGATTCAGTGCAATGTTCACTATTGAAATTATTACAATGCATTATTATTATTATGTCAAAGTTTCATATGAATTTGTTGTAGACTAAGATCGTATATTTTCTCCAGTATATTTTACTTGTGTAATCTATCTTATATCTTAGCGAATGTAATAGTATTTACAATTATGTAGAACTGAAAAAGACTAAAAATATTACTTAAATACGTCACGTACTTATCATTAGACAATGAAAGCTTATTTCGGCTGAACCTTTGGAGGTAATATCATGAGAACGATACAAGTTGTGGTTAAGGGAAAAGCATTTGAAGGGGAAAAGGAAAAGTTATAAACATTGTTAATAGCTCTAGGTCATCAGTATATTATTAACCACGTAAGTTTTTAAGTATTACCGATATATGAAACCAGAATGCACGTGTGCGATGTGTACCTTAATGTTAGCATTGCTGAGAAATACGATATATGACAAAATAAAATAAAATATACTATAACTAAAAGTTGGATGCAAATCATTTTTATTTAATTAGGATATGACGAATTCACGAGCATAAACCCATGGACAAAGAAAGACAATAGCGCAACTTGTGAGATATGAGAGATTGTGTGAATTTGTATTAGAAAGTCTTATGTAGATTTAATTAGCACAGCGGGTCGAAGTTGGAATAATAACTGGTATATGTACAGGTAATAAATACAATATAATAAGAGCGTTTCAATTTCTTCCCAGCACAAATACTCCGATAATTATAAACAAAGTAATTGTAACACTTCTTGAGTAATCTTGTGACGAAGATGATGTCGAGCCAGAAGCAATCCCACCACCTCCAGCCAACCTGGCTAATTCTTCCATAAGTAATTCTTCCTTATCGGGGTCCAAATTAAAAATCTGCAACAAAATATGCCCAATATAATAACAACATTTTTATCAAATATTGACCTGTATTAACTAAACATATATGCCTTACATCGTCGTTCCACAAAATAGGGAATACCATGCTGGGAAACTTTTGGAAATAGTCGATTCCAGCCAAAGGTTTAATCCAAATGTTCCACTGATATCGTTTCTGAAAAGTTAATACTGCGCCTGTCACAGGCTCAATAGTCGTTTGCGTCCGATGTAGCTTTGGATCTGGATTGAGTCCTATGACTGCTGCCTGGTATTCTGGATCAGCGTCGAGGAAGTGAGCGTATGACATGACAATTGGTGCGTCTAGAAGAAAGACAATTTTACTGCACCATTGTGACAAATTCACCTCACTCAAATTTACAGAGTTTGTAAAACTTGAATTAGTCCCAATACGAAGTTAAATTAAACTAAATTACCAAATTGACATTTAGACACATCCAAAACCCCTTTCTTCAGACACGTTGTCTGGTCATTCTTCTCCTTTCTACAGAAGCATTCATGTCCCTGGCTTGTCGACGGGTCATCCAGTACAGATTTTGAAATCGAGTATAAATGGCCTACCACGCTTTTATACTGGACATCTTGGGTATAATCGAAACTGATGGAGCGACAGAAATCTACTTCCAACATATGAAGAGCGTCGGTAGATTGTATGTTTGGTGGAAACACTGAGCCATCAGTACCCTCGATTTTGTTACAAAGGTCACCATCCCAGTAGGTCAAACTAGGGTTGCCGTTATATGTGAGAATATTCCCAACCTTTCTTTCGTCTTTGAGACCTGAATCTACTGTGAACTGACCTTCATGAGCTCCACTTTTCTAAATTACAAAAGTGAAATAAATTGTACTTACGACCTCTATGGAACTGGTATTATTGATTAAATTTATTTTACCAATTTTAACACGCTTTGCAATCCATCTCTGAATTCGTCCACGAGGGGTGTTTCAGGTCCCAGGAGATTCAAATATTTTTGGTACTTGGATGCATCCAAACCATGGAAAAGGAGATCCTCAACTTTCACCTTCTTTTTTATAAGACTTTCTCCAGAATTCACTAATGCTTGTACAGCTTTGTTAGCTTCCGATATACTTGGGCTATATTTGGCTGCCAATGTGGAAAACACCTACAGTTTATTTCAAGTACAATGTGAACTTTTAAGTGAATTTAGGGCTCGCCTTATAATTTATAAAATGACAGTGGCTTACCACAAACGGAATATTAATCGTAGTCACAAGATCCGATTCCATTCCGTGTGATCTCTTGGGGTCAAACGTGTAAGAAAAATTTCTTATGAAATTCACACTCAATTCCAGATTCATGGATACGTCAAATTTGTACCGATGTTCCCTGTGAAATAATAGAAATTCAGAGCAATAATATATTTTCGGGGCATCTTGAGATACTTGCTCAAAGAAAGTTTTTAGCCTTCTCACGTGTAGTAATACGGTCCAAGTTGTTGCAGAGATGGCTTTCCACCCTTTTCTACTTCGTCGGGGTTAGTGATGTTAAATACGTAAATTTGGTATGCATGAGTTCCCGGAACCACATCCCACACCTGCCATTTCCAACGGCTATACAACTTTCGTTTGACCACATCCTAAAAATGAACAAAGTTGCAGAAATGCAATTTTATATTCAGAAATTTTATTTTTGAATAGTTATCTTCTAAACTTACACTGTTAACAATGTCGTTCAGGAAGGTCGTTGGAAAGCCGTTGTTTGATTCATAAGTTACAGATCCAACCCCGCTAGCATAATCAAATTGATTGCAAACAAAAACGGCTAAAGAAAACAAAAATCCTATAGCAAGTTTACACTCCATTTTGATTTTGAACTAACTTTGAAAACTTAATCACAACAAACAATTATTTTTGCACTGCTGAAAATAAGTTTCACTTGATTTAGAGCCAGGTTGTTCTATAAGCAGTCAGACAGGAACAGCAAGTCAGTACTGCATTGCTAATCTTCGACTACTACGATCAAGGGCAACGTGTGCTCTTCTAAAAATAAGTGATGCATTCAAAAATCCAGTGAAAACCCATCAATTTCTAAATGAATATTTAAAGAAAATCAATTATATAGTATTATTGAGCGGATTTGGTGATAACGACCAACTTCAAGGTCTTCCTCATTGAGTACATAATATGAAATATGAAAGCGAAAAAGAAAAACATCATTTTTAAACGTAGCTGACATTTGCAAGCTTTACTGCTATTTTCCAGTGTTTTCAAGTGTAAGGCTTTATACAAGTTGAGAGTCTTCAATCACATTTTACATCGTCGGTAAACAGTTGAAGCTATAAAAGCTTGCACAACAGGAAATTTACAAAGGATGTCTTTTGCTAATGACGCGTATAATGCTGCCCATTTAGATGCTAATTAGATAGTTTGTTTGCACCTTTTGAGCAACATTGCAATGAGCATTTAAAGATCAATGCGAGATGGAAAAGGAAGGCTTATGCTTTTTGTGAGAAAATGTACCAAGCGTACGCTAAACTTCATGCTTAATTTAGGCGAACTACTGATTCTGGATAAGATACTACATCATACTATAATCATACTCAAACATCTTTAGAACTTCGCATTCTGGCAGTGGGATCATTTCTGAAAAACTTCTAGTCGTTCAAGCAGTTTAGTAAGAATGAAATTGATTTTTAAAAATATTTTATCAATAAATGCATTGAAAACGCTGAGATTTCTGGCTTTGAATTTGATAATGCTGGCAATCTTACGGATACATAATTATCTATTATGAATAAGTACAAATGCATTTTGCGTATAACTTAACAATAACATGATGAGATTGTATGCATACCCCAAATAAACTCCAGACGAAAATTCATGATGATGCTAGACCGTCGGCTTATCACCTCTTATCGGCATTGGAGATAAAATAACTTTGATGAAACTCTCCAAATAATGGCTGCAGAAGGTTAATCGAAATTGATTGTACATGTTCAGAGGGTATTGTACGGTGTAGTAGATGGAGGTGACATGCTCCTTATTCAGTAAAATTTCATAATTTTATAATACACCTTTTCAAAACGGAAAAATGTCAGGCAATTCCCAGGAAAATATTCAAGTAGCAAAGTACTACTTAAGCGGTATCGCTCACGGTTTACTAAATGCCACCGTAAGAAACAAACGATTTCTACCGGCTTTTGCAATTTGCGTTTCTTACAATTTGTACAACCTAAGTGCTTCCGACAACGTAACCCTTTCATCATACATTGAAAATGGAATTCTTTCATCCTCCTTCTGGGTAAAGTCATTACTCTCCACTTTTAAACTGGGTTTGGTTGGCCTTGCCGCATTAAATTATGAAAACATCTACTACACTCTGCTTGCACTTCCACGGGATGTGAGGTATATTGATATTGCTAATAAAACAGGAAACTATTAAGATAACCTCTTTTATAATAATGTTCCTAAATTGTTTTCAAATCAGAGGCATATACAGATTTGCCCAAGTTTTAAGAAGAATCCGATGGGCTGACCGCAATAACTTTACAGTTGCTAAATACCTAGACCAAAATGCAAAATTGTATCCGGATAAAGTTTGCTTTTACTTTGAAGATCAGCAGTGGACGTTTCGCCAAGTTCAAAGAATGAGCAATCAAGTTGGAAACTATTTTGCAAGCCTTGGCTTCAAGAAAGGGGATACGATTGCCTTGTTCATGGAAAATAGGCCCGAGTACGTAATTATCTGGCTGGGACTAAACAAAGTATGGAAACTTTTCAAGGGGCAAACTGATTACTATTCTCTTCAGTTACAAATTATATCAATAATAAAATTTGTATGCTGTCCTTTATATAGATTGGGGTTACCGCTGCTCTTGTGAACTATAACCTACGGCTACAATCTCTACTTCATTGCATTGAAGTTGTGAAAGCCAAAGCTGTCATATTTGGATATGAACTTAATTCAGGTATGGAAAGAATTGAGTACTCTGGACATAGAAGTTTCCAAATGTTAATGACCAACATTTCCATGAATTTTAGCCATCCAGGAAATCTTGGAGCTGGAAAACCACTTGTCTACCATTCCAATATTTTGCTCTGGCCATGGCAAAAATCCATTGTCCAAGAACATCCGTGATTTCGAAAAAGAAGTTGCTACCGCTTCAGAAGAAACGCCACCCCAACTAAAGGATATGAAGCTGAATGATAGTTTATACTACATTTACACATCCGGAACTACAGGAATGCCCAAAGCTGCTGTGGTTAAGCAATATAGGTAACGTTTCTGGTATTGAAAATCAAGTTATCAGATCAGCAAGTATATGAACTGATTTCTTTGCAGATTTATGATGGCAGCTAATGGTGTTCATTTTATGAACTGCGTCACAAAAGATGACATAGTTTACGATTCGCTACCTCTGTATCACATGACTGGTGGAATGGTTGGAGTTGGTCAAGCACTTCTGTTTGGAAGCTCAGTAGTGATTCGGAAAAAGTTTTCTGCATCGCAATTTTGGAAGGACTGTATTAAATATAATGTTACGGTACTTCAAAGAAACATTTCATGTTATACATTTCGCACGATGGTTATTTTACAAGCACAAGCCTTTAATGCCAAAATGCTGGAAATAAATTATTCCCTTAAAGGTAGCACAGTATCTTGGCGAGACATGCAGGTATCTCCTGGCACAACCCCCATCTCCACTGGACAAGGCTCACAAGGTTCGCCTCATGAGTGGAAATGGATTGCGGCATGAGATATGGGAGGAGTTTGTGCAAAGGTTTAACATTCCAGAGGTTGGAGAAGTTTATGGGTCCACTGAAGGAAACGTAAACTTATGTACGTTTTAAAGCAATTCAAGTTATTCAAGTCTATTCAAGAAGAAATTCATAATTCATTTGCATACAACGCAACACACGACTATTTTGTACGTAAAGCAAACTGCGACAACAAAACAGGGGCTGTTGGTTTCGTTCCCCGATTTGTTTATTCGGTTCTTCCAACGGCCCTTATTAAAGTGGACGAAGTCACTGGAGAGCCAATTAGGGATCCTAAGACTGGTCTCTGCATTAGATGTAAGCCAAATGAACCTGGAGAGCTAATGGGTAAAATTGTCGAACGACATCCTATCAGAGATTTTCAAGGGTATTAACTTTAAAAAGCATTAACTTATTGTTCCTTCCATTTTCATGGAACGTTACTAGTTCCAGAATGTAAGGTAATAAAAGAGAATTGTTAAAACTGTTAATGCTGTATTTTAGATATACAGACGATCAGTCCACTAACAAGAAAATAGTCCGTGACGTGTTTGCAAAAGGAGATGTTGCATTCCGATCAGGTTGGACAGTTATATTGATTGTTTTCATAAATTCAATCATGTTCCCAATCTCATTAACTAATGCGTTTTCTCACATTACCCCACTCCAATTTAGGAGACATGCTTGTAATGGATAATTTGACATACGTAAGTTTGCATGCTAGATGCTGTTTCTTTATGTTTGAGGTTAAAACATTTAAACATTTTATGAAACTTCCTTCTGGTTCCTCCTGTCTAGTTTTATTTCAAGGATAGAACCGGCGACACGTTTCGTTGGAAAGGAGAAAATGTTTCTACAACCGAGGCAAGCGTTCCTACTACTTGAAAATGAACTGTTTCTCAAGAGTTGAAATAAGCAAACAAATGTTTTCCACAGGTGGAATCAATTATAAGCTCTTGCTCATCCTATAAAGATGCCACCGTTTACGGAGTGAAAGTGCCCAATACCGAGGGTCGAGCTGGAATGGTGGCTATTGCAGATCCCGAGAAATGTCTGGATTTGGATAAATTAGCGACAGGTATATCCAGATCGCTACCACCCTACGCAAGGCCTTTGTTCCTTCGAATTTTGGATGAGGCTGACATAACAGGTAGATAATTTCGTACATTCTTCTCCACTACTTTAGAATCTGCTCTAGAAACAATCGACGAAGGTTGACTTTGGATAATTAATGTCGTTCATAACCTGCAGGTACATTTAAATTGAAGAAAATCCGACTTCAAAGTGAAGGGTACGACGTTACAAAAACCAAGGACCCGATTTACTTTCTGGAGCCATCTACAAGCAAGTACGTTTTGCTGGATGCCAAACTCATGGAAAAAATCAATTCTGGCCAAATACGGCTTTAAAATTGCATGGTTTTCGTTAATTGGTCATTTTACTACTAAATTTTACAAGAGCAATTATTCACAAAGATGCCAACCAATTCACTACTGCAGATTTATAAAAATGATTGAATAAAAACTATCATGAATTCAGTTGACATTTAATCAAACATCCATCATTTGCTGTAGTCCAAAAGTTCCATGTAAAGCAATGGTTCATGTTGCATGGACCACACGCACACATGCACGCACACGTTTGCAGAGTGCTCCGAGAAAACCGGCTGATTTTGGTGCATGTTTTGCCACTTGATTTTGTTTACTGTCATGAGCTGAGCTAACCAAGAAGCAAAACTGAACGGTTTCCCTATTTAATCGTAATTTTCTTAACAGTGTCATTTGTCATTTGAACACGCAGTTGAGTATTCACAAGCCAATTAAGTTGTCCGTTAAAGACGTAGTAGGTTAATCTGCTATCAGAATGAACCGGAAGGAGAAGTTGCAGGAATACCTGGAGTCCATTAAGGGTCGTCCCGTGGTCGTCAAACTAAACAATGGAGTGGATTATAGAGGTATGTATTAATTCATTAAGTTTGGAGTGATTAGTGATTACGTACATGATTGACATTATTTACTGGTTAAAATGAAGTCTAATTGGGTATCATTTGGAATTGTGGAACAGGTGTCCTTGTCTGCTTGGACGGGTACATGAACATTGCTTTGGAACAGACTGAGGAGTACATTAATGGACAACTGAAGAATAAGTACGGGGACACCTTCATTAGAGGCAATAATGTGCTATACATCAGTACTCAAAAGCGGCGAGGGGCTTAGGGTTGTCCAGCAGTTTAGCAAGAGTTTAAAATGATCCTGAATTCGATGGAAGCAAATGAGAAGTTATTTTAAGGACTCATTGTGTGATTGTTTTGTATGAAAATTAACTTTGTAGAACAGTTTTAGATTAACAGGAAATCATTTATTATCACTTATGAATGAGGACTGAAAGTATGAAGTATAGAATAATATTTTGTAAAGATTTTGTTAACTACTTGTCTTTATGTTACTTGATTTAAGAGTGATTAGAGTATGCGTTTAATATGAAATTGTGAATGATGATGTATTCGTACAAATATATTTACATCAATTGATTATCGTATTGCGGTTTTTATTAAATTTATTTACAATTAATTGCACAGATTTTAGTTTGAACACTAAGAAAAGGTACTACAATTAAGTTAGTTTGGATAAAATAATTTACTTCTACTGCACTATATAAAGCTATAATTACTATATAAGCATTCACTAACTTCTAAGAATTGTCTGGTTGGTTAAAACCAAAAAACTATCTGAACATGAACTACATGTATTGCGTCGATCTAGCAAAACATTTATTATGGTTTTAGTGAAAGAAGGAAGAAGACGAAACTGGAAAATTGTTCTTAAGCGATAAACACATTTTTACACATGACTTACTTTTAATTTTAAATTGGACGCATATGGATTTAGTGAACAGTTAACGTAGAAATTAATTTTTTTATACTTTTATGGAAGGAACTGCCTGCAATATGGCAGTAATAAGTAGTCAAATTTTTGAAAAAGTTACATGAGTATGTGCAGTTGCATTACTCCTCAATTACATACCTATTTGAGACAATTATTTCCAAACTAATGACTATTTAGTTCCTAACTTAATTTGCTTCTAGACTAAAAAAAACTACATGTAAGGAATAGGAGTAATTAAGTACTGTTAGGTAAATAATATACCAGAAAGCGAATACTTGTCTTAATTTTTCTTATTTCATAGCTTGTGCTTGCTCCGCCAAAAGTGCGTCATTGTTCTGCTTTTCCGTTATGGAAGATCCCAAAGCATAA
Organism: Entomobrya proxima; assembly: GCA_029691765.1. Lineage (NCBI taxonomy): Eukaryota > Metazoa > Arthropoda > Collembola > Entomobryomorpha > Entomobryidae > Entomobrya > Entomobrya proxima. The sequence goes on from CM056168.1 coordinate 8,795,566, forward strand.
ATTTGCTCAATGACATCAGAGGATAACCTCCTTTCACAACATCTTGTAGACACCTTTCCTCCACCGCAAACACAGTCCCAGAAACTCCATTGGTTCTTCAAATGTCCCCCACTTTTACGTAGTTTCTCTCTGAACACGGTTTGGAATTTGAGTTCATTGTCCAGTTTGACTGTTGTCACGTTCATTTTTCTAAGCCAATACGTCATTTGGCTGTGGCTGAGTACTTTTCCTACTGGACGAAGTCCAAGAAGCAGAGATTCAATATAATAAATGTGTTCCACTTGTTTGGCCAGTTGTCCTACTTTGGCTCGTTCACGAAGTTCCTATCCGAAAATGATTCATAATGTAGCCTTTTGTCATAGTCATACTAAGATAACGGGAAACATTCTACTATGTGATGCATATTATGCATCATTTAAAAAAATCATACCATAACTTTGTCCAATGCAAAACCAGTTAACAAGTTGTAGAAACCCACTGGTACGGATATTAGGAATGCCAGGAAAAAAACCAAGTGGATTACTCTGTATGTCAGTTCAGTAGAGATTTCTGCTGCACTTTTTCCTCCAGTTCCGTTTCCACTACCACTTCCCTCTGTTTTATCCCCATCTCCCTCATCCTCATTGTTGAATGTATCCTCAAAATCAATTTCTCCAGTCATCATTACAAGTATTTTCACAATTGGCTTGGGGAAAACGCTGTTCAATGAGGAGTGCTATAAAGAGAAGAAGCGTGAATGCAACACATTGTGCATGAAAGCAATATGCCTAATTGATAAGAAGTAGAAATGATATTCGAAAGAATAATTCAGTACCTGCTCAAAAATTATCATGAAAGCCAATGTGAATCCGATAATTAGCGGAGAGCAGCACAAGAGCACTTGGGATATCTGAATGAGAACTTGCTTCAATACTTCGATTACCAAGCCGATCTTGCTTTGGAGCTTGCCAATTTCTCGCATGCTAAGTACATATGCCAATAGTATGCCAGCCTACATTTTCACAATAAAGCATAAAATTAGTCTTAAATAGCGGTGTCATATAAAATAATATGTTATTTCCAGTACTAACCGCTGTCGTGTACTTTTGCCACTTTCCAGGCTCCACATTTGTGAAAACTGGTGCCACCGCAATTATTGCCAATACGTTTTGTACGATTTGTGCAGAATTGGTAACGCTTCGAAAGTAGCGGATTCCAAGGCCATAAATTTCGAAACCCTCATTGACAATCGATGCGAGCATGTAAATGGCCATGAGCGTAGAAGCAATAACGGCTACGGCGGTGCTACCAGTATGACCACTTCGGTAAGCCGATAACACCAAGATTGTGTAGGACAGAAGCCATATTAACTGACCATGAAAAATAAGAAAAGTCATAAATTTCAATCTCCTTAATAAAAGTTTTCAAAAAGACAAGTATGGAGTTTATGATAGTAGAAATGAGCATAGACTTTTTAAAACGATTTTTAAAAAAATTGGTGGAGATAGAAAAGCGTTTCTACCTGCCAAATCATCCAGAACGTAATGATTGGACTGAGTCGTCTCCATTTTTTAATGACAAAGAGCTGAACGAGTGGGTGCAACAGGATTTCCTTTTGAGTTTCATACTTCCACGCAAGAGAGTCGAATAGGTATTTTGTCTCTTGCTGCCGAATGTTGCTCACGGGATCGACATAGCCCGTTATGGATCTGAGTTGAAGTAAAAAAGTAATAATTTTACTACAATAACTATAATAATAGTTTTAAATTGGCCTCACAAAACTGCGTGGTCATATTAGAGTCGTAATAACTTTGTTTGCTTTTTCCATTCATAAAAAGAAGTTAATTATACTGACATTATCATTATTATCTTTAAAGTACAAATTAGGAAAACAGATTGGGTAAGGCATTGGTTTTGAAATTGTAATGGAGAAGCGTATAAAAGACGCGTACCCATAATCGACAAGTAAGGCATCTTCCATTTCGTTACTCACTCCTTTGTCTTCACAAAAGGCACGATCCATCAACGCCTTTACGGAAAGTGGGCAGTTCTCGTAGAGCATTCCGATGTACCTTTCACTTAGCCTGAGAAATGAAAGAAACTGTCGTTAATTTATGATTTTGGAAAATATATAGATAATAGCATGATTTTTGCTGTTTAAAAATGAAAATCTGTAGGATTGCCTTTATGTCGGCATTTTTTGCTATTAATATAATATCAGTACAAGGATTTACTAAAACAATGGTTTTCATTAAAGAGAAATTTCATTCTTATGTTTTCATTTTGCTAAATTGTATACAACGAATGCAGATACCTTTTGTAATTTTTAATATTCGTATGTGAGTCTCCAGAAACATGTAGTAAAAGAGATACATGGTTTTAGTAAATCATATTATATTCTGTACATTGGCATTATCTACTTGTTTTCGACTATGGATAACATGCTTTCAAAATGCAGCAGGCTAATTTCGTTTGTGTAAGATGCGTAACGCAAAAAGTGCATTTTCATGAATTAAAACCTTGCTCACTCCAGTCGCATCGCTTCAGTCTGTTTTTCACCCCTTCCGTGAGCAGACGTGTGATGACAGCCATAGATGCCATGAATGCATACACACAAACATTAATGCAGATTTCAGTTTTCATAACTCTCATGCTCACGCTAAAGACCCCTAACCAGAACCAGAACTGCACTTTGCGTATATGACTAGATAAGAATGCATATTGAGTAGCTTTATAGTTGCATGTATCTAAACCTAACCGTGAAGAAACTAGCCTGCTTACCAGACACTTGTGTTCTACAGTGATGGGGTGAAATGAAGACAGGAATAATCTATCTGTTTTTGAAGACAGCAATATTTGTGCTTGAAGCTTTTTAGCAAAAAATGGGTTACCAGTGTTGTGGATCTGGAGTTGCGGTCAAGTACTTTTCCATTGTTCGCACTGGACAGTTCTGGCAAGCCAGCATAAATGGAGTGTCACCAACTTCGTCTTCGTTCTTATAAAGGTAATTGACCGCATCTCTCTTTTCCTTGAATCTGCGGGAAATGAGTACTTCCACACATTGATAACCTTTTGGATAGCAACCTATTTAAAAAGTATAAAGTTTCAATCACAATTTTCCATTGCAAAGAATTCTGTAAAGTTAACTGAAATCATATTCTCCTACCGTTCTCGGTAGCATAATGCAATGCAGTGCGTCTTCGTCCATCTCGTTTTTGCACATCAGTATCTTCATGTGCTACCAATGCGAGTGTAATCATAGGCAATCTTTGAATTGCAGCTATATGGAGAGCAGTGCGCCCCGCTTCGTCCGCTTCGTTTATTTGCTTTTTGTTGCATTTCGACAATAAGGCTTTCACAACCGCCACAGACTTTTCATTTTCACCTGCAATCACAGTTTAGAAGTTATAGTGTTAATGCACAGTTTTTGCTTTGTCAAAAATTAGCGTAATCGATACAAGTATTTGCAAAGAGTATAATATTGTAAGAACGACATTATTTACCTGGTCCAGAACAAGCATGGTGCAAAACAGTTTTTCCTTGTTGGTCCTTTAGCCCCAAATCGCATCCCCTTTCAATATTGACCAAGAATCTGACCATTTTCTCACATTTCTTTGAAATTGCCTTATGAAGTGCTGTCTGTCCGCTCTGATTTAGCACGTTGAGAATTTTTCTGGTTGGATCACAGTTTAAAATGGCACGGACGCACTCGAGGGCGTTGTCAGTATCGCCTGAATATATCAAGACAAAAGTTGTGAAAGAGTTGTCACGATAAACCAAGAAATCTTAATAAAACACGGCAGCATTCTTACTTTCACACGCAAAATGAAGTGCGGTGTTACCACCCTTTCCATCTTGCAGCAAAGGATTTGCTCCCCACCTAAGCAGAGCTTTCACCAAATCAGGAATCCTATTACGAGCTGCAAGATGCAGGGGTGTCAAACCTTGAATATTTTGCCAAGTCAATATTTCTTTCCTGGCTACATTGCACGTGTAGGGATAATCTTCAGATTCATCCACTCCCAACAAAAGTTTCGCTTTATCTGTAGCCATATCGTCACCTATGTGAAACAATAAAGGGTTTAGCGTAAAACATTCTTTTTAAAAACTGGTGAAAGTTCAAGTGCAATTCTTTAGACATACCTCTAAGGCACACCGTGTGCAAAGGCGTATTTTTCTCGTCATCTTGATGAAAAACTAACTTTCCTTCGTCTTCCTGAATTAGTTCCTGGATTTCATCCAGGTCTTCCTCACAAACTGCATCGTGCAGCTTTAATAGGTCGTCATCGTCATCATCTCCGTCCCCACTAGTATCCTTCTGACGACCATCCTGCTGCTCCTTTTCATTTTGAATTTCTAAAAGTCGCGTCATCGATGGAGACTGTGATGTTCCACTAGGTACGGAAGTGGTCCCTTTAGGTATTGTAATACCCATTTTTTTAACTTTTGAATAAATTAATATTTAGACTACTGCTATTCGATTTTCAAAATATTGTTCAATGGACACGTAATGAATTTCTATTCATTGTGTACATTCAAAGTTCAAAGAAAAGAGTGCGTTTAATAACGAGTGCTCCTATAAACAATTTTCTAAAATATATCTTGTCAATCGCCGTTTATATCTCTATTCACCAAAAAACCCACCAGATTTTCTCTTTTTTATGTTACAAACCACTGACCATCAGATCGCATCATATCATCACAGCCACCACATGAAACCCACATAGGAAAAATGCACCCTATCGATTTTTCTCCCTGTAAAAGTATCTTGTTTCTTTTAGTATCACTTCACTTAAGTTCAGTATCCAGAAAAACGAAAGTACAAAAGAAAATCTTGATCAGATCACGAAATAAATATCAACATCCCCCCATCCTAGAGTCCAGCCATGTAGAAACCTCTTATTTTCACTTGACTGGACGTTTTATATAAAAAAAATAGGAAATGTATATACCAAATTGAGATCTCTTCAGCCTTCTTTTCTCAAAACATATAAACTCCCTCTTTTCCACAAAATAACCTTCAAAACTTCCTTGCAAGGATATCAAGTGTCCAGTTCTACCCAAGGAACTTTATAATTTACTATATATATTAATGATAATAAAAGAGATGATGATACTATGTTAAAACTTTATTTTGTTTGTAGTGGACATTATATGTATATTTTAAGTAGATTTACTTAAATTTGCAAATGACTCATTGACTGACCACTATATTTTGTTGTTTTAGTTTACGGGCGTGTTATGCTATAATATTATGCTGTATTTATAACAATGATTACTATAGGTGTGTAGTATATTTATATGGCCTACACGCGCATACAGTAATACAGTATGCTTTTACTCTGAGGGGTTTTCTTAGGGGGCAACCTGTACTGTCACATCTAAGAAAAATGTACGTATGTGCATATATGTCAATTGCTCAACTCTATATACATACCGTTTGGGATTTGGATCCACAAGTAGTATATAGGATCCACAGTTAAAAAGCTCGAAGCCCAACTTTTCTAGATATACAATTGGGGAAATTGCTTATTAAAGGTAAACTTACAAAAAGACATTCCAACTTTCTTCGCTGGGGTGCTTGCTGGTGCTTCTAACTAACACTACATGAAATTATTCCTATAATTTCTTCCAAATTGGCAAATCACTGGATATTTTCGGTCTCTTGTAGAATAGACACTTGTGCCACTATCTACTATCCTTTTAACAATTTTGCCAGCTTTACCGTGACTAAAAGAAGCCAAAGCCAAGTAACTAAACCAACTGGGCTGGCTATTTTTCATTCGAATCTCTCTATCCAGCTAGCTTTCAAGTGTGTGCACATTTTTGTATGAGAAGCTTGCAGTAGTGGTGGAGGAAAATGTGGGCTTTTGAGAAGTGCTAGGGACTCATCAATGTATTTTTGCGTAAAATAACGCTGCTCTTTGCTGCTGCGCTGTTCAAACTTCAATTGTAACTTGTGCAGTTCTAGTAAGTAACATGTACAAAGTATAATAGCGTTCTCTAACGCTGCCCTGTATTTGTGTATGTCTACCGAAATGTTGGGAGTTGGATGATGACGAAGATATGATGGAAGTCGCCAGCAAAATAAATTGCAAAACGCGTAGAAGCATAGTGATATTCAAATAACTTATAGTTTTATTTAAATTCAGCTTTTACTAGATATTATGCTATGTTGATAGATGATGACGAAGAAATCTAAGCTCCGACCCTTTTCATTTCGTCACCACAGACCAATACAACATATTTTATGGAGTGGACCTTTTAGTGTAAACAGATTTAACAAAACACAAAATATTTCTGATTTGCCTCTTAATGTAGATGAGAATAGAGAACTGAACATGCATTAGCCACTGTGAACAATTTTTGCATCAACAACTTGGATTGGTTACTCGACTGGGGTATCGTGAGGTGGAGGGGGAGGTGGGGTGAAGTATATCATACGAATCAAGGTGTATTAACTTGTTATTCGCACAATATATGTTTCTTTCTTGTTCATTAGCTAAGTACAAAAGTATTGTACTACTAATATTTCAATGTGTTTATTACCAGTGCTAAAAAGTGGAATGCGATGGGATTTCAAGACGAGATGTAAAACAGGCGGACTTGAAGCAGCAAGAGAAAATTTTCCACCAAAAAAAGAAATGTGATAAAAAAGTGAAGTTTTTCGATAAAAATGGTAGATTTATGAGTGGTGTGCAAGATTTCTGGAAATGTAAAGTGAGGTGGCTGTGCAATAGCGCATAAAATGTTAGGTTGTATGTGAGGAAACAGGCAAAAGATTTTTTTGGTTTGACTGGGGCGATATGAGACGGCGTATGAAAAACATTTGGTGCAGCAAAGTTTTTTGTCGCTTGTGAAAATATGATTTGTACCAAGTGCGTGGGCTGGAAAATATGTATTTTTAGCAAGTTTTACGTGAAATATGGCAAATCTTTATGTGTTTTGGGGTTTTAAAACGGAAGTTTTAGGTGATTTTTTGCTTGCAAAGTGACGCAGATTGAAAGTTGCTTCGTTTTATTTCTTAAGTTTTTTTACATTGATTTTAGCAGTGTTTTACCGAAGGAAAACATCAAAGTTTACTCAAAAGTTTTTTATTTAATTTATTTTACTAGACTGTAGCATTTTGTAAAACAATTTTCCCGTTTCTTTGAGAGTGATTTGCCAAATGAATCTGTACAATAATTATTATGTATAATATAATTTTGATAAATTGTGAATAAAGAGAAAGATCCTGTTTTTGGCATTAAAGAATCTAAAGCAAGTTAAAGTTAAGCTTATTTGTGACTTGACGGGTTTATTTGCTATTTGTTACGCGTGAAACGGTTTCTAGTGAAAAATGTAGTTTAGGATATGGAATCTTTGTAATTAGTGAAATGGATGTCAAGTAGTTACTGCGTATATATTCCATTTTAGTACATTGAATAATATTAAGCTACAGAGCCAATTTTCAGAAACTTTATTGCAGTTTCTTAAGTTCTTGGTTTAGTGCTAAATTGAATATTAGTTACCTATGCTAGTGTAGAATTTTTCAATTCTCGTTATTTTTGATTGACATTCGTAATAATGCTGGTTTTATGGCCTTTTAAAATATCAATTTTCTCTTTCCCTCTTAATTACTTTTCCCATAAAATGGGGAACAAGGCAAACTTTAACGGATTTTCTTAAAAGATTTTTTTTCACATTCACATTATACATACATACGAGAACATATCTAAACAGGCGAATTTCTCATTCATTAAAAAAGTTCCTTAATGGTTTTGGCATTTCCAGCGATAGCAGGTGTATTCGTTCCCCTCTGTTATTTGTATAACAAGAAACTCGGTTTTATTCTGTTTGTAGCATGTACAACTTCAACTTTCTTCCGTGTACCCAGTTCTCCGAATAAAAACTCAAAAACTCTTCAAACAAACTTGCTGTTATAATATGCAAAGAAAGAACCAAGCTAACGAAGTGATTTACACCCTGTCTTTTCGTCCGTACCTTGCCGAAATGCTAGATTCATCTGCATCGTCATAAGATACTATCACATTATCATTATCAAGCAAGCACCAACAACAACCATTCATTTTATCCCTAAATTATTAATATTTTGCCAACAAAATGTTTCATATTCCGAAACCCCTTCTTTGAGGAACTTTATATCAACTTTATAGTTTTTAGAAGAAAAACGAGAAGTTTCATATATAATCAACACCCGTACCTCCTTCAGCATAACAATATTTCCTCCTTTCTATCATTATAAGTATTCACAAAACCCTTGCCGCCGTACTCATCTGTTTTCTTAATAAGCTCTCAAGGTGTGATAACTACGTACGGGCACTACCACCACCGTGATGAGCCTCTTCAAAAGGAAGATGATAAAGTGGTGGTGGTGTTGGCATGTCATATTTTTTGTATTGATATTCCGCAAGAGACATGAAGAAATTCTTGTAGAGAAATGCTAGACCAAAGAGAAGAGAACGGAATTCAGCCTTAAGTTATGCCTTGACTTCTGGTAAAAGTGCAACAAAAGCCAGCAGCATTGTAACATGAGCAAAAAAGATGAAATAACAAACATAACCATAAACCGCAACCAGACGAAGAGGTGGAAAAGGAGAAGAGAAGCGGTCTCGGTAGTTGTGTCGGTAGCCGAAAAACCACATCATAAGCTACTTGATAATGATGACAGGAGAAATATACAACAACAAAACAACTCTCCTTGTTCTTCTTCAGCATTATCTTGTCTTCTTTGCCTACTGCTAAAGAACCTTCAATAACAGTAAAAGCGGAGGTGTATATTATATGATAGGGACTGGACTTTTTTTGGTTATGGTAGCACCTGTAAAAACTCTCATCATTAAAAATTCCACTATTACTACCTGAGTAGCTTTTGTGAGCGAAATAGGCAGAGATGGGCTGATAGACAGAAAAGGAAGAACACCTGAAGTTCTTAAATATTCACTACTTCATTTTACCATAAACCATACCAAATCAACGAGCCTGCTATAAAGGAAAAGTGGCTTTTTATTAGGGTTTACATTCGTGCACTTGTACCAACTTGGTACTACCAAGTCTGTTCTTTAAAGCGTTCTGTATTTGCAATTGATGTCATCCAATTTATTGTCAGAAGTGGTAGCAGCACTTAATAGCCATCACCCATCCGACAAGGTTGGATGGCTGGAATGAAAGAGGCTCATACCATTTTATTGAACCGCCACCATTTATTTTATGGCAGTCACTGACCAACAACTTGTCCCCAGAGGTGGATAATAATGATATTTATTAAGCAGAACTCTTGAATGTTTTGATGGGGCTTCAACGGTGATAATGACACAATAATAATGAAATTCAATACTGCAAGCCAAGCCTTTAAAGTGTACAGATTATTTTACGCTAGTGATTCAGCAGACTTGGATACAGGTATTTAGATGCATGCAATTCATGAGTCATGACCACATTGTCTCTCTGTAAATTTTGCATTCTAGATTCTAGACAGGAATCATGCCTGACAGTACAAAAGCATTCAAGATTCAAAAGTGTGTGTTTTCACAGCTGCAGCGACACTGACTTTTACACTGAATCAATTGTCGGTAATGTTAGGTCTATGTGTAAAAAGGGAAGTATACTTTGTGATAATTGCTGTGTGTGAATTTCAATAAACTAATATTATCTATTTGCATTCAAAACCGTGTTTATATTTCGACGGAAAACTGACGTTCCTCTTCTGCCCTTTAAATATTCTATGCAAACACGCAAAATGCCACAGAAAAATATTAGTTAAACAATTTGCTTGAAATGTAGAATGGATCACTTTTATTACAAAAGTAAAAACATCAGCTTCCCTTTCATTCATGTTAGAAGATAGAAGTCATTGGGAGTATTAGCTAGATCATCGGTATTCATGAAGAGACAGGTGCAAAGTGATAAATAAACTTCATGCAAACTATAATGTTTCTCTTGTTTTCAAACTGAGACCGCAAGTACTGTATATATACATTTTTCCATTGCACACTGAATATTTTACGGGATTTTGATAATCATGAATCAAATTATTATGGGAATGCATAATAAAAAGGTAGACATATAACAAAACGATGAATGCACAAACGTTTGCTTTGTTATACTTTTTGACAAATTTATTTGTTTACATGTGGCAAAGTTTATTTTATGCTGTAAGTCAAACCCCTCGACATGTCAGACATAATAGCCACCACTGCTAGTGTTCAGTTTTATGTTCTACTCAAAACTCTCACTTTGATTCATCTGACAACATATAACCAAAAAGACAAGCTTTGCTTTGTTCAATTCTACTCGTCAGAGAGGCATCAAAAGAGAATACGAGGAGGGAATGAGCTATCATTTGTCAGTTTCAAGTTTACCTTTGTTACAATTTCGCATTCTGCTGTGAGCAAAGAGAACAAATTTTTAATAAAATATTTATTCGAACAAAAGCAACAAGGATTGACACCACACCATTCCCAAACAGTTACTAATAGCATAAAAGCAATCAAGTTTTGAAACAAGATGATACTAGTATTTCCGCAGAAAACAGGCACACTTTTGAGAAACTTTTGCATATATTCGTTTTACCTTTATCATTTCAGGTGAATGATATGTAATCTGCCTTTTATTTGATTTCTAGTCAGATAAAAACATGACCAAGCCAGAGAAGGATGGTAATAACTTTGAAGCTGAATGCATATTGTTGCATACCTATATTGAATATTACTAAAGTGCGTGTTACGTCATGTCATTATTTCCTCTTGATTACTTTGCAACGTCGCTGTCAAAGCAAATACAAAGTAATAAGCAGAGCCCTCATTCGACCTCACGGTAAATATGTAATGAAATGTAACACGAGTCCGTGTACAAAGCTTAATACTTACACGGATACACGCACAGTATAGTAGTCAAACACATCCCCAATTTTCTGGGAAAGGAAGGTGAGGGGAAAGTTAATTTACTTTTCTCCTGTAGCACGACACAACAGAGAAAGTTTTCCTATATTATTCTGCTGACTGCTTTCCCTGCATCACGATGCTGTTTTACTGCAGCAGTAAAACTGCGTGCTTGTCTATCTGAACGCAATATAATCATCTATCTAACTACAACAGGGAAAATATAAAGCGGGTAGAAAGAAAGTGCATCACAATTTTAGGGAGGGAAACAGTTGTGTGGTGTGAGTGCCAGGGTTCTCTTATTAATTTTCCCCATGAATGGAAAACAGTAGGGTGTAGAGTGAGAGACGGGGAAAGGCAAACCATGTTCTTTCATACATTGCACTGAAATGGTGACGGGGAAATAATGCTCTAACAACAATGCTAGTGTGTAGTAGTGAAATGTAATAATATGCAATCATCGTGCCATCGTGAAGTCTTCCCTGACAAAGCCTTTCTGGCAAAATATTATTGCTTTGCGTGCAGTTCTAATATCTATTTCTACAAGGCGGGGGAGAGTATAGAAGGCGAGAGTGAAATACGCACGCACATGCACCAAAAACACGAGTCTTCGAGTTTCGAACAAAAATATTACAATTTCCCATGTAACATTTATGCAATGTCTGTTATTATCTGACTATGATAATACATAAATATACATATCCTCATCATTTTGCTATCAAAAAGCTATCATCTTTTTCATGTTGCTTCTCCGTTTTCTCATTTTTTCTCTTAATGAGCGTCGTCCGTGAGACTCCTCCGAGAGGGAATGTAAAATAAAGTAGTGACATAAAAATATTGAAGCAGGAAGCGTAAGTATAATAGGAGCCGCATTTTTGCATGAACGACTTTCCGTGCTTCCACGTGCTGGAAAATATAACATATTTTCATTTCAAGAATATTTCAGAGTACAATTTTTATGCTCTGAGGATTATTGCACAAATCGTTTCTTTACACTTGCATTACACATAAACTTCCTGAGTCGATAGTCGAGACTTATTGCTGAGTATCAATTACTTTCGCTAAGCTGGCTTTACTACGGGAAATCATCCGAATCCATCATTAAAATTTTGTCCTCCCATAAAAATATGACTTTTAAGGACGAATGTTCCACCCACTGTTGCTGATGCTGACAAGTTGTTACTGGGAAAGTTGAGATTCTCCCAAACTCTATTTAACATTCAGACAAACTATCATGTATTCATCGGAAATAACCAGTTTCTCTTAATAACACCGTTTTATTCCCATTAAATCCTTCTGGTAGCTTTTTTGTTTCATTATTTTTCTGAAACAACAAGATAATCATGCAAAAGTATAAATCCTACATGCTCACTAATATTTAAATAGCTGAATACAGCTTGCTGAATACTGGCTGCCAAACAAAACTGAAACAACTGCAAATTGTCGGGTTTCATTTAAGATATGGGAATACTTTATGAGAGGTAATTATCTAGTAAGCTATAAACTCTAGAAATGGAAAGCAGCCAAAATGATACCAAGAGAAATACAAAGTTGCAGTATTATTATTAGCCTGTCCTCACTCTTCTTGTTCACATTTCTAACAAAAATAACCCCTTATGATATGATGATATCAAAAGAAATGAAAATGATATGATAGAGCCCTCTCGTCGTAAATCGACAGCTTGTTTTGCTTCACCATATATTAGACTGACTCTTATAATGCATCAAATTTTGTTATATTAAAAAGGGGAAACAATGAAGGCGAATACAGAAAAAGCATGATTTGATGATTACACCATTATCATTTTTACAGCTATCATTATCATCTTGAACAGCAGCAAGAGAAGAAGAAACATTTTTATACTTTTCGTTTCCCCTTTCGACTTTTCCGACGGTACAGCAGTGAAATCGATTATTGACAATGGCCTGGCAGCCAGGAGACCCACAGGTTGGCCTGAAGATAGTCAACTGATAATAGCTTCTCCAAATCAAAACTCAAAGAAGGAAAGGAGTAAGAAGTCGTGAATTGGTAATAATACCTTCAAGCCTCCAAGTATGACTTGTCATTTTGCACAGAAACGCTTCTTCTTTTATTTCGCATGAAAGAAAGCTTGTCATCACACATTCGTTTGGAAATATGGAAGGAATCAGTAGAATAGTACATACATTACACACATATACTTATTTTAATACCGCAAAAATCGCTACTCACGATCAAAAGAGGTGGACGGACAATTTCAAGCACACGAAGCAAATGATGATCATTTCGTCATGAATCGAATTCTGTTATTTGGAGACGATGAAGAAGAAAAGGATATTGGATTTCAGAAAGAAAACAATGCTAAACTTGAGTATTAAGGTATAATAAGCCACTTTTATGCCATGTGTGTACGTAATGTACAATGCAAACAGCCATAAGGCACGACCAACTGTGAATCGAATGACGACCAACCTGTAGAATTCAATAAACTTATGATAACTTTAAAAGTAATTTAAGCCCGGTTTTGCGCTGCCATATACAGACAGGTTTTTCTGCTTGTGTCTTTACCTGTCTATAATTCTTGTGACATGCATGCCTTTAAGCTATTTTATCTGATCGTGATTTGTTAAGATGTCAAAGAGGATGATGAAGAAGAAACAGAAACACCACTATTCTTTTGCTTAATATCCCCTTTTGCTTGATGATGGTCACTCGAGAAGAATGGACACATTTGAAAAGTTTTATCTGACCCTTTCTTTACATGCCTCTGGATGAATGATAATGAACACGGTTGTTGCAAACTGAATAGGATTGTTGCGGTATTAGACTTTAATTAATTGTTTTATTGTTGCTACCTGCAGTGTTCCCACATTTATTCCCGGCTGATTTGATAATCATCAAATGGACAATATTAAGCATGTTGTAATCAGGATCTTCGAAAAACGAAGCAATTTACCTCGGAGCGAGAAGGCATAGGCATATATGTCCACAGAGAGAATCTACCGTAAAGGTAAAGTGCAGAAGATGCAAACTCATATGTCCCATCTCTCCCATCACGATTTTAAAGCTAATGAAGCAACTACAAAAATTACAACAATAAAAAGGCAGGGAAAGCAGGAGAGGCTTACATGGGCATGAGAAAATGATGAGCACTCATCATCGTGATTGTGACTGAAAAGATGGTGGTGATGATGATGAAAACCATCCTCGTAAGAATAAAATGAGAAGATAGAAAAGGTTTAAAGGGTGATACAGCGGTTTTAACAGCCACATTTGCATACTGGACACTATTTCAAAAAATCAAGAAAGAACCATTGAGTTGCCAATCCACCTCCTCGTAAAAGCTCTTTCATTTTGCATGTAGGGTTGAAGATGAACACGATTGGTTGGTTGGTTCGTTGGTTTCTTTGCAAGAATATTAGCTTGTGATGAAAAAGAATTGGTTGTGATGCTCTTGTCACCGTGAGAAAATTATTTTAACAAGCCATTTCCATTTATAAGAGTTTATCGCTGATCACAAACTTAAACTGAATTTGCATTATTCGTTTCATTTCATCCCATTTCTTGCTTGTACGTAGCCATTCGAGTTCTGGAATATGGAATTCAGCGTGGTAAATGGTGATCATCATAAAACCTTGCAAACATTACATCATCTCCTCGCATTTTCCTGCATGCACGACCGTTCTGTTCTATTTAACTTAATCGAGCGTAAGTGCACAAAAGCTGAGGATGGGGATTCAAAATGAGGATTTTGTACTAGGTTGTTGCTGGCACAATCAAGTGTGACAGCACGTTTGTGCTTTTCCAACACTACACTGTGGCTTATGATTACGATGGCAAAGTTGTGTACTTTTAAATGTTGGGTTGCACGCAGACTAGCATCTGTTCAAAATCACTATTTCCTTATTTCATCCTAAAATTCTATATTTTAGGCCTTCTCCTTACCACTAAACTTTCAGTTTGGTTTTTTGTGGGCCACCATAAAAACTATTTTGCTGTGCTTGACAGCGGATGAAAAGTGGTAAAGCACGTCCAGCATGCAATGTATTACTTGCTGCGATTTGCGTTTATGGTTTTGGTGGCTGTTTCTGTCATACGCACAGGGGAAGAATTTGCGTCGCATCATACTCAAACGTCATGCGTGGTTGAAAGGAAAAAGTTTGTTTGCTTTCGACATTAAAAACGCTCTCAATCTTTGAAAATTTACATGTGAATGAGGTATAAAGAAACTTTTGAAAAAATCAGACCAATATCAACCCTTGTCTTCTTTAAAGTTGTCCAAAATTCGCAAAGGGGAAAATGTTACCAGTACACCTGTTCTTCATTAGTCAACTGCCTCTACACATAAAATTGCCCGCATTTCACAAAAATATTAAAAATCCTGCACAAATTAGCATGAACAACCTATTAAAACGCCATGTTTTTCTCTGGTATTCGATGTTATTGCATTGTTCCCTCTCACCATTATTGCCGCAATCTTAATGATAAAACGAAATGAAGGACCACACGCATTGCATCATTCATTCAGAGGGATACCGTGCCAAAGTTTTGCTCATCCTTTCTCTGGGTCTTTAAAATACTGCTGTGCCATTCACTAGACAATCCCACACGCATGGTGCAAATTTCTCCACACAAGTCGTGTCTTTGCGACAAGATTATTACCAGCATAATATAATATAATAATTTCTACATGCCGGTTTGGCAAAAAATGTCGCCTTCAAAAACACAGACTTTTAACATTTATTGCTTGTCTTTCTTTTGTTTCGTGACATTCCCTTTACCTTCCACATTATCCTTCATCATCATTTATTGCTGTAGACAAGAAGCAGACCACCTTTAAAGCTCCATGCAGCGCAGGTTTTTAAAATTCACAAAACAAGCCCAGTCCAGTTCACACAAGCATAATATTAATACCCTTCGCTAGCAGCATGCGAAGTGAAATCAAATCCGTTTCTTGCAATTCCCATAGTTCAAAAGAAGAAAATAAAAGGAAGGAAAAAATATGGTAATGAATCTTGAGAATATTATCATTTAATACGAGGTTTGTTTCATAAATGAAATGAGTTAATGAAATTAAGGAACATGGAGAAACGTTTGCTCAAACAAATGTATCTTTTATTCTATCATGTTTCTTTTAAGAATTTCCTTTTCCATGCAGAATATGCTCAATTTGATTTGTTTGACGGGGTTGGGTTTGAGCCGTCTTAACATTGAGCAGCAAACTACAAGATTAACACACATTTCACCAATCATTAAAATAAAAGGCCTTTACTATGACATTGGAGTCAAGTGTAAATCATTTTTATTTTCATGATTGTGCAGTATTAAGAGCCTGATGAAATGCAAATGAACTTTAGAATAATCTTTTCACTGTGTAGCTATCCTCCCAACTCCTACACCTTTATCATATTCCAGATATTTATCCCTTTTCTAGGCGTCTAGTTCGAGCCATACGTATGAAGCTGTTATTTGCGCTTCGTGCCAAGTCTGAGGGAACGTGAGTGAACTGATTCAAGAAGAACTTCACTAATCCAAAATAATCCCACCCAAAAAGTACTTAAACGCTTGTAGTACATAATGACCAGAAAAATCATTTTTTCTTTCCTGTGCTGCATAATAAAACTTATCAACATCATCATCAACTCAGTCATTTATTATAACAGAATGTGGAACAAGCCCAAACTAATAATAATAATCATCAACCACTAAAGCATGCGTTTATTGCACACAGGCATCTCAATAATCTCCCAGCCAATATGCATTTGACATGATAATCATTCTCTTTCTACTTCTTCTCAGTATCGGTATCACTCTATCAAGAAGGACAGCGGTTGGCTAAAATCAAATTTAAAGAAACGCAAATAAAAAGTGTTTGCATGCAGTGCAGCTCTTCTTTGCTCAATCCAAAACTTCAACCCGAGGCGTTATACTCGTCTGTTTGACAAGGAATTTACTCTGATGGATCTTTTGAATGAAAGAATTTTGAATGTGTTTTTTTTCTCTTCCCTAGACGTAAAGAAAGTCTTATTATTATTCACTTTTGGTGTGCATGCCTATTTGATTGTGGGTTTAAAATGAATAATGTAAAGCAGCAGATTTTTATATTTTGACTAACTTTAAATGGATTTTTGTTTTGTTTTATGATCGCTTGATTGAACAAACGTACAATAATTTATTAGTGACTCCACCACACAGACACCATTGGGGGTTTGCCGTGAAAGCTTGCACACAACTAACAGATGCTAAAATGAGAATCCCTGTATTTACACACACACAAAACAAGTTGAAATATTTAGTAAAACGTCAGATGTAAGTAGCTTTAGTTGTAAATGTCGTATATAGTGAAATTTTGACATTTTAAATACACACAAAGTCATGGTAGGTCCATGTTCTATGAAACTCTCTTCATAGGCACTTATAAGAAGTTTGGTTTGTTAAAATGTCATGTTCATTGAGTAGTAGTGTCTTGAAGATATCCGGAATAGTTGCCAATAAAAGCAATCTCGACTTGTGGATTGTAATTCCTTTATTTTCGAATGCTCCAGTTGTCACGTTGTCCCTGTCAGCATCATATATTTCTCCTCATTAGCATGCTCTTCAAAACTAAACTATAACATGTAGCACATGTCACGACTTCCATCTACACTGTCGACGGTTACTGTTCTAGCAACTGTTGGCTGATAAGACCTCCGGTGAAGTCGTTTGTCATTATTTTTACAACGAAGGTGTACCGTTTTCCGTTTTAACAGGCTTTGCAGAATTTCTCACGAAGATGATAATTTTTGTTTCTAATAAATCTTACCATGAAATATATTCTCTTTTCAGTACACTTTATTAATACTACTACTACCACGTAATACATCGTGGAAATATTCTGCAGTGCCAGCAATTTGTAGAAAAATAATCATTCTGGCATTCGTGGCATTACATCGTGCATGTCACTTGGACAAGCATTTTAAATCATCGTAAAGAAAGATGGGACAAGAAATGCATACAAAACAGAGACGCTGAAAAGTCTTTGTTGTAGTGCCTCATGAACAAAAGACAGAAGTTTGATTATGAGATTTACAGAATAATCAAGCACATCATTATCATTCTTATATTCTCGGCAAAATATTATTATCTCCATTTTCTTCACTGCCAGGAAGCTTGTTTTTTCCCTCATATTTTTCTTTTCGTGTAAATTACTTCTGTTTTCTCTTTTTACAAGATTTTTTTTTCCATTTATTCATGAAAATATATAAAAGACGCAATGGCCGTATTATATTTTTCCTTCATTCAAGATTTACATTTTTCAGGTAATTCACGATTCATCGCAGGTATCTCATGTTTCTTTTCTTGTTTGTTTGATGAAAACAATCAACTTAAAAGTCACTACTAGCTAAGTTCCCTGCCACTCTTTAGCTTAAACCTCAAACAGAGAGTCACAATCACAATCAGTAGCTGCCAGCAAAAGTTTTATGGCAGATTTTTTACTGCTTTCTACGCTCATTTTTATGCGCATTGTTGGTTTTCCTTTAAGCAGCAACAAACCAAAAAACAGCAGCAACGGTAGCCAGGTTATTGTCGTGTCTTGTCCGTGATCCACTCACCAAAAACACACTACTGTTGACGATGAGCTTCTTTAAAAAGCCAATTTTCTTGTCTTCTTGTCTATCCATCTCATCTTTGAAAAGTAAATTAGGTATGGCCACAGGGTTTTATGTGAAAAAATAATGTCGAGAATAGCAAGATTCATCACAAAATTCAAGACCTTATATAATGTTTGATATTTGCCGTGCTAAAGTTCATAATATGTTTTTTGCAAAAATAGTTATCAAAATCTCAGATTATATGCAATGATAACGTATAAATGCGTGTTGCTGAGATGTCGTGAGTGGAATAGATCACATTATGACAAGAAAATTACAAAAAGGATCTGACTTTTTTATTACAAATCCAAATCTAAATGATAAAAATGCAATGAAAAAACCATCACGTCATATGTATTTATCATTCAAGTCATCCGAATTAAATTAACCGACTAATGACTGTATTCGAACTTATTATCTGCCTTGGCTGTTATACTCTTATTAAATATTTTTACTTTCACAGATGCATTTAAAGGGAATAGATCATTCAGTAGGATAATTATTGTACATTAGTAAGTGAATGAATAAGTGCCTGTAAATATTTACATGTGCCTTTCAACAACACCAAGCACTTAAGCTTGTCATGTTTGCCAGAAGTTTGAAAATCAATTAAAATTCAAAGATTTATTCGCAAAAAGGACTGCACTGGATTTTACTAAATCCTTGAGAATATGATTAAGAGAAAGCCCTGAATTAGGACAAACTGAAAATATTTTAAATAAACTTATAACCCTGATTCGGATTATGATTGGAATAAGTCTGTTTGTCACTAAAATGCCTGAAGTCTATTAAGAAATTCAAATAAAAACTTTCTTGCAAGTTTACTTTAACAAGCATTGTAACAGTGTAAGCAATGGTTTGTATTAAGATTAAGCTTTTTAAGCTATCAATTCTACCATGGACTGGGCTCTACATATTTCTAAAAAGTGAAGGTTTTTGTTTGAATTCTGCATAGTCCAATATGATCTTGACATTTTCTAATGCTGATAATACCTAATACTCCTCATAAAAAGTAATCTGAAACTAGGCATTTAACATCGTATAAACATCACTCTACTTATTTCTTTGCCCTTTTCAATCTTTCTTTCGGTCAAAATTACAACATGCAATGTACTCAACTTTGTTCTCTTTTTGCTGTGTGGTTTCTTTTGTGGTTTCTCTCCTTCTTTCAGCACCAATTGACTAAACTCACCAAGCAAACCTTTCATCTGTTCAACAAAAATCCCTCTGACTTTATGCTCATCAAAGTCGTTTTCTTGTTCCTCCTTGGACACAAAAACAAGACCTTTCCTGGCAGAAACATATTTTGCTCATGATTACAGTGATTCTGGGTCCTTAAGCAAAAAACACCTTAAACTTCCATTGAAGTTTAGTTCGGAATAAAACGTAAATATACCATCCACATATCCATAAAACAGCAAGAAGAAGAAATCACTCAAGTGAATGGCCTACACGTTTTCATTGTTAAGCCACAATAATAAAAGAATCTACCACAAAAAATCCGTTCTGCATAAAATGGAGTTACAAGTTTATTTTGCTGTTTACAAGAGAGAAACGATAAAGATGATCAGCATAATAGTGAGGAAACGATCGTTAGATGATGCATGTTTTCAGAGGTTATTATTACACTAACTACAAGCTCAAAAGAACAAGCTCGTCTTCGCCATCACACTCCACACTCCTTCCAACCACTTTCAAACAAAACTGTCAGAATATCAAAAGGCTGAGAAATGACCATGTTTTATTACCCATCTCTCCCAAGAATCAGGCTTGTTTGGTTCCTGGTTAATTGCGTGTCGTTGGTTTCATTGAGCAAAATTGCGCCTAACACACAGAAAACGCCATTTTTTATCTGAGAAGAAAAGTCTCACGAATTCCAGCCTTTCTCTACAAAATGCACACATCACAGGACAATGCATCTTGTTTTACATATTATATCTGGTTTGAAATACAAAATACTTATATTGCCTGCATTCATCGGCACCACGAAGGAACGTTGATACTGTAATGATTAGCAGCGTCATCATTACAAAGCGTGTAATATTGATATGAATAAGATTCTTGTTGTTCATTGTGTGTTTATACTTTGTGCTATAAACTCTCTAGAGAAATGTGGAATCTCAGGAACTCGATGTAAGAAAATCAAAAAATTACAATACAAGTGGTAATAAATTAGTGGGATTTTATAGGGAAATAAAGCATAAAGACAGCCGTGAAAGAGTATATAATGAACCTAGTTAACATGACGAGATAACAATTTTATAGGGGTTTTCAGCTTTCATTTGAAAAGTATCGTGTAGAGAAAAAATGAAAATGAATCGTCAACTGCGAGGAAGATGAACAGGCATGCTTGCTTGCTCGGTGTGATATGGTCATTGGTCACCGTTCATCGCCATCAGTTTCTGTTAAAAGCTCATCGCAGGTTTCAATTCAATTTCAAATACGTGCTGGTTTATCGGGAATTATATGCTTAGTCTAAAGGATGCAATATAATGGTTTGGTGCTGCATGATGATGCTAAGATGCTGATGAGCTTTTACTTTAAATTGTTAGTTCACGATAATAAACAACGGGTTAAAGGTCGAATCGGGTTTTATGGGAGAAACACAATTGCCGTCCGTGAAGTACATGAAAATCATCAATCATCTTCAGACGTTGAGAGATGCCTATGAAGTTTTCCCGTGAAGTCGACACGGTAAGGTCAACGTGTGTAATTTTTTACAAACAACAATGTCGCAAGGATGCGAGTGCAATCTTAAAACATGTTTGGTGCTTTAAACTTTAAAAGGTTAAGCATTTTGCTTTATTATTTTTTCAAACCACAAACTTTTTATTTGTAAAACGTTCTAAAAGAATAATAAATTAATTCCGAAAAGTATTGCAGATAACGTTCACTGTAACTTTTTTCCTGCATTCAGTCGAACTCGGTTATTCTTCACACTTCGAACTATTTGGATCACAAAAAGGAGGCAACGAGAAATAAGCGCACTCCAAACGGTCAGTCCCATGATAAGTAAAAGTAGCGATGCTCCGTCGACGAAAGAAAATCCCAAAATGGAAATTATTGCAACGATCACATACCAATTAATTAGGGATTTGGTGTAGTCCGTAATATCGGGATCCACATAGTATAAGTAAATTGTGATGAAGATTCCTACTGGGATTCCCAACAAGGCAAAGTAAACAATGCTATTCATGATTTTACTAACCGATTGGTCCGAATAACGAAGGCTTCCTAACCAACTCAGTCATGACTCAGTCTAAATGAATTTTCCCTTCAAATTGTTTGCCCTTCCAAGTGAAATACCATGCTACTGCATTAGATTTCAACAAATAAGTATTTGGCTGTGAATATGACAACCCAAGCTACTAGTTATTCCATTCATTGTTGAGATTACTTTTGCAAGATCGAGTTTTACTAGACCACTGTAGACAATGAACATGTAAAAAAGATTTTTTATTTGCCAACATGAGAACTTCTCATTGAGAAGGTTATTCTTTTCACAATATTAAAATTACAAAACATGAGATGAAATACTTAATTGCAAGTCAGTTAAAAGTAAAAACATGAGCCAAACGCATCAAATAAGTTAAAGATAAATTAATGAATCGCATTTAAAGAACACAATCAAACTTCTAATTGACAATAACTAGTATATTCTACACAGATCTATGTGCTGTTGGTTTTCAAATTAAAAACGGGTTCAAACGTATTTCTTTAACTGACTGAAATAAGTACTGAATACGTTCAACTATTCTTTAAATATTGGTTGTGAACACGAGTCATTTCCTGGATGAGATCTTTTGCTTCAGGTCCATAAGTTTCATTTTCTGGTCGATACGAATGATCGTCTTCCCAAAACAGTAGAGCCGCCTTCTGGTAGCTATAAACCTGCTTCATTTCCTCGGTAATTGACTGCTTATCAGTCAGAACATTTTCACGGATACTAAGCTCAGTCTTGGTCAAAAGTGCTCGAGAAATCAGTAAAAGAACGTTTCCTGAAAACAATAAATTCATAATAACTCACCATAAATATTTAAGTATCCACTAATGAATTTATTGCAGTTTGGAGTAGCTTACCTCGAAATAACGAACTTCCTGGAGCCACAATATCTAGGATTTGCAAAACATAAAAACAATGCCAGAGAAATCGTTCCAGTTCTTCCCTAGTTAAAGTTTGCAGGCTGTGTGCCCGATGAGATAAAATAGAATTCGAAGCTAAATTCAAAACCCAGTGATTTGGATGCAAGGTTTTGTCTCTATGCGTAGCAATAAAAGTTTCCAGATCATCAACACTATCACAGTTTTCCACCTCGTCTGCCAAAGCCTCCACAAACAGTATAACAAAATCTCCCTTAAATCTAACCATACACCCTCTGCACTCCCATTCAGATTTAATATCTACTGGGTTCAGTGGCAAGACTAATCCAACTTGACACGTGAAGCATTTTATGGCAGAGTTAAAGGATTTTAATTCAGTAGGATCCAAACAGCGTGCGCATTTGCATTTGAAGGACTGCTGGCGAATAACTCTGCCGTAGGTTCCAAAGTTCATGTGGTCATAAGTGTACGGAACGCTGATCATTTCCCCTCTTTTAATATCAACTGTAGCACGCACTCGCATAAGGAATTGAGGGGAACAGCCAATTGCCCAGTTGGCGTTTGGGGCACAAGAATGACTAAAGAGGCTTGTAGTTAAAAACACAAATTCTCCGAATCTGGCAAAAAATGTGAATAACTGACGTTTAGTAAACATTATAAAATCTTAGAAAGTCGAAAGAGACGTTTCATGTTACTTACGAGGGACTGCGTTCTTCCGTTTCACATTTCATCATAAAAGAAAAGCTGTTCACATTATAAATTCCTAAAATCTTGTTCCAAGAAGTTGCATAGGGCTCATCTGGCAAGCCAAGAATATCTCTGCGAAAATTGTCTAATCCAGCAAAATCTCGAGTTTTACAGTCTTCGTCAGTCCAGTCTTGTAATTGCATTAGCTCATTCCATGCTACAGGGTCCCTCCACTGGAGTAAAAGTCCCCGAAGCACTTGAATTCCTTTATAGCAGGTGGCAATTGGAACATCCGGTGGAAACTGAATGTTTCTTTCGGTAAAAAATTTACACTCGTTATCAGTATGAGTTGTCGTCTGAAATTTAAAGTTCCATAAAGTTATTTCAAATGAATCTGAATATATGGTTTCAGCAGGTGCTTCATTCTCAGTACTCAATTTTCAGCTTACATTTTCGCATTCCTTGGAGCACACAGGCCACTTACACTTGGAACAACGAACGTCCTCATTTTCATCATTCATTATCATGCAGCATCCCAAGCACAATGGAATTTCATAACCTTCACATCCGTCACCATCAGGACCAAAGGCTGCAGGAGGTTCGGAAACTATTACAGATCCTGCCGGAATATCTTCCTTGGCAACTATGTATCTTCCGAATACCTCATTTTTCGAAACTGTTATTAAATGTACAGATACGAGCATTATAAAAGATATTAGTTTTTATTTTTGATGATCAATAACAAAGTTTGGTCCATGGTTTCCGCACGGCTCATCAGGAACGTACCTAAGATAAGCGGAAAATCCTTTCTCTCGCAGTTTATCACCATCAAACTGCTTATCTTGGAATTTGAGGTTGGCACAGATAACGGAGATTCCGAGTTTCCATTATTGCTGCAAACATGCTGGTTAAGATTTACCAGGCTGCTACTGCTACTACTAGCTGTGCTGCTACTGCTGTTGTCACTGACACTTGGAGTAGTAAATGCGCTCTGCAAGGGACCCTACAAATAGTCCATTATATGCAATTAAGCTGTATGTTACAGGTATCAAATTTACTAATTTATGAGACATTAGCAGCTCAATGAACACCGGTACCTGCAGTAAAATGTCAGGAGTTTCCATACCAGCAGTACAATCCATATTTATATGTACGGGAAAAAACTTTCCTTCGTTTTCACAGAGCTAATGCAACAAAACAAATGCAGCTTCGCTCTACAGTCAGAGAACTAATTGGAATTAAGAGTAGTTCATTTCGGCAGAACAAGTGGTTACTTGTACTCTGCAATAATCTTCCCTTTTCACATTCCCAGAAAATACTAGTTTTGAGATCTTGTTCTCTCTTCCCCAGAAAAGCCTCAATTATCGGCTATTGGTACATTTTTACTAAATTGCCATAAATGATAAGTACACTCTTAATATACTTGGTAGTACCATGAATGTGTATCTAGTTTCATTTTTTGTGATGCTGTGTAGCAAGGGGAGATTCTGTTTGAGTGAGATCAAGTATTTTTGTATTGACTTCACAGATATTATTATGACACCTCCAACTAGCAACTAAACTGTTCTATCTGCCTTTAGCAACTATTCCCCTTTTTACCAATTTTCAGCATTGCTTGGATTTATACTCCCCGAGAAACAGCTGCGGCTGATATATGCTCTCGTTTAAGAGGCAGAGAGCACCTTACCTCATTCAGAAAAGTACCTGAAAAAAGCGGATTTTGCTGAGTAGGGAAGATGAAGCGAAAGGCTACATAATACAAAGAAACATGCACCGAAAGTGAGAAGATGTGAAGCAATGTGAATAAACTGTCAACTGTATATAGCAAGTAGGCATGTATGTAGTATATGAAGAGATATATTTTGCACGTTTTGAGTACAATGACACTTGCCACGCAATTCTGTCTAGACTGCAGACTGTCAAGCAAACAAAACAAGATTGACTTGTTTCAAAGTTGTTTTCCAGGACCAAACTTAATACAATTTTTGCCATTAGAATTCAAGATTCTCTTATGAATGATGATAATATGACTCACAACAGAAATTCATCATGATATTATATGATAGATTTTGTAAAAGATTGATTCTTAGACTTATTTGCATTTTAATTTTGCTGTCATACTTAAAACCACACATTTAAAAAAGAATTTCGTTTTCATGAAACCATAGTAATTTACAATATTCATGAACGTTTATTACCATTGTGGCTGATATAATATATTATATTATTATTATACTGCTATTTGATCGAAACAAATTATTAAACATTTAAAAACAAAAATATACTAATATTTTCTTTAAAGAATTTTTTTCCCGTTGTTTCCATAGAAGTTCGCAGCTCTTTCATTTAAAAACATACATCATGCAATGAATACTTTAGAAAATCAATCAAAAGTATAATAAAATATAACAGTTTAATTAAAACTGGTGGTGAGTTAAATTTGCCACCCGTTATATATACTAATTTCTAAGGTTTCGATTCTTTACCCTTTTCATTATAACCAACGAGCGTAACATTCAAACTTTCAGAATGTTATGCTCGCTGATAATGTTACAGTCAATAATTTAATTTCCTGTCTTCGTGTTCTTATGATATATCCTTTTATGTTAAGCTAAGGTATTATGTTTTTACTTAAGGCAACGCTACTTAACGCAGGCTAACGCTAATGTGCAAATAATGTGCTGGAAAAGAGGACTCGCACACAAGGAGGTTAGAGCTAACAGAGTTAAAATATATTTTGACTTTACTTACTACTTGGGTGCAAGTCCATTTTGGTTTGGGAGAGATGTCGGGAATGGACGTTACTTTCCAAAAGTATGGAAATCCCAACAGGTTAATGCATAATATTCCAGTCTTAATGCTGATTTTGTTTTCGAAATCCTCTATTCTGAATTTCCTAATTATCTAAACATTTCCCCCTTGTAACTGTTATTATAGCTGCTTTGTGCCATTCTTCATACTCATCATTGATAAAAATCATGCATGCATCATTGGTGTAACTTAATGTGTACCCTGATAATTTATAACTACATTCAACGCGAACCAGTAAGCTGGAAGAAACGACATTTTGTTAAAATCTTCCTAAGGGGCTTGCTTATACGGGAAAACTTTAATTTGTGGCACATTAAGGAAACGAAGGAATTACAGTTTGACATGTTGAGCGTTAGTGACAAAGTGACGAGAGATTTCCAAAAAAAAACTCTTTTACTTAAACGCACTTTACAAGGTCCAACAAATCATTTTGTGTCATTTTCAGCACCTCTCTTTTATCATAACTGCTGTCTGAAAGTACTCTTAGACTTTAGCCATAAAGATTGATCATCATCATACTGTCAACATGCATGTTTGTCCACTTCAAGTGAATAGAAATAATATTTGCAGATATACCTATTACCTATCATTATTCATAATAACATTCCGTATTCCGCTTTGGTACCCGAGACATTTTGATGACAAAAAGATAACTATCGGTGGATTTCAAGATGGGTTTATTCATAAAAATAAATACACAAACGCTTCTTGTGAACCTTTAGTTGTCCGTGGTCAATAATTAGCCCATGTTTAAATTTTGTGTAATATTGGAAATCGATTGAATAGTAAAGTAGTCATAAGGGGTCATTATTGCTACACACGTAAAATTATTGCATAAAATGGTCTGGAATGAAAAATTATATAGTAAGTATGAAAACCAGACCAGGTTCAACAATTGCTCCACTGAAACAACCAGTAGACAATCAATTCATTAGCACGGTGACAAGCTTTCATGAGAGTAACTATGATATTATAAGTCATTTTAATCATCGTTCACAGAACAGTGCCCAAATGTACACTTCCGAAACTTTAGGAGAAAGCAGTGTCACTCCCAGACTTGCAAACTTTCACCAGGTTCTTTTTGACTTCATATATTTACTCTGTTCGTGTCCTTTCAGATTTGGCAAGGATGCAAGGGGTCAGTTTGTCATTAAAAAGAGCAAAATTCAAATGGTACAACCAAACATTTCAATTCCAGCATTATATTACAAACAATAATTTCACAAGGATTCAATTTTATAAAACCGACATTTTTTCCAATTTCCACAGGCTTTCTGTACACTGATGCATCTCCTTTGTGTAGTTCGTCTCTTGACAGAGGTTCGTGTCAGTATTGAAAAGGAGTACAAGTGTAGAAGCGCCAGCAAAGATCCCGTCCAGTATTTCAACATTATTATGGACGTCTCAAGTTTCATTTACAAACTAGTTACAATCAAAAGATTTTGGTTTAATCAAGCAGATTACCTCAACATCATGAAGTTCATTCAAGGGAAAAGCTTTTTTCGAACAATGCCTTCAACAATGGGGGTAACATTTTGATTTTAAAAATATTCTTGAATTAAAAGTT